>WEKX01014281.1:60575-210095 GCA_013390025.1 Pitta sordida
ACAGCCGGGTGCTTGTCCGCCGCCGAGCACCGCTCCGCCGGTATGTCGAGGAACTTGCTAGAACTGAGTTTGACAATGAAGCGCTAGCGCAGCCCTCCCGCCTGCCCGGCCCGGCCCGGCCCGCCAAGGTAAGTTTGAGCCTGGGCAGCGGAGGCGGGTGGCGCCCCAGTGCCCGCTGGGCTGCGGGGAGAGCAACGGGAAGGTCCCGACTTCAGTTCTCCATGTCAGACCTTCCACTCTCGCCTGGTGTTTGCTTTAGTGCAGCTCATCTTTCTGCAAAGGCATGGCTTCGTTCTAGGGATGCACAGCGGCCGCGGATGTGGTATGAGTAACACTTGCAAATAATAATGCGAATGATTAGTGGGAGAACTGGGTACGGGGCACCATAAAATACGTCTTGGCAGGTAAATGAAAACTGCTTTTTTTCTGGTTTTAACTACAGTTATTTTATGAAAAGGGTTTGTTGTTATTTGAGGAGTTCAGTTATTGTTTGCAAATTGTTAGAATAAGTGGCTAGGTACTTTAATTAAAATATTAGTAAATTAGCACTATACTTTGAGGCTCTCTTTTTTTTTTTTTTTTTTTTCATGTTCAGGAGAAAAGGAATGCTGGAGACAACATGCAGTTCTGATTAGAAAACCTGTGATTAAGATAACGCTAGATACTTGAAAGCTGTTGTGCCTCTCTGTTCATGTAAAAGAGCCTTTGCACTAAAACTAAAAGATTAAGAGAATTGCATTTTGTCCTGGTGCCTGCGAAATGTTTTATTAGCAGCCAACTTTTTACGTCAAGTTGGTGCTTGTTGTGGGCTGTTCCGTAGAGCTTCTCAAGCACACCTGGTCATCTCTACACGGCACGAAACGTGTCTTAGTGATGGTTAGAGAGCTAACCTGAAAGGGTAAGAGAGCCAGATGGGCTTAGAGACCTGGATGGAGGCACCTTTGCATAACTCTCAAGCTTGTCACAGAGTTCCTTAAGAGGATGTGAGAAGAGCCTTCACCTGCACTTCTCAAAGGGAGAAAATGCACTTTGAAGTCACTTTAAGTTAAAGAAGTACCTTTACAAATTAAAAACAAGTTAGCACTTTTAGGATTGAAAGGGGTTTTTTGCGTTGGGGGTTTTTTTAACTGAACTTTTGACCTCTTTCCAGGCTAGATGTTTTTATTGCAAAGAGAAGGAGAAGAAAGCTGTCTTTACAAGGCTTGGACTTTAGATGTAGTAAATGTAATCAAAATAATGGGAACTGTTTCTGTTACCTGTCCTTTGTTTGAAGTTTCCTCTTTCTAGATTCCTTTTACAGATCAGGCCGCCATCACTCCCC
Organism: Pitta sordida; assembly: GCA_013390025.1. Lineage (NCBI taxonomy): Eukaryota > Metazoa > Chordata > Aves > Passeriformes > Pittidae > Pitta > Pitta sordida. Next base: position 61,897 of record WEKX01014281.1, read on the forward strand.
CAGCAGGAAAAATTCCTCTGGGCTGGGTCAGACTGTGGATCTTGTTTTGTTTGTTTTATTTACTTACCTACCTGTAGCAGATAACCCACAAAGGTTTGCTAGAGAGCTCATGCAGGATCGTTTGCAGTGGCATTTATTGGCCAGGATGCCGAGTGTTCATTTGGGATCTCAGTAAAACCATGAAATCCGCTGTGAATGGAAAAGCTTGGGATAGAGGATTTCAGTGTAGTGTTAGAATAAACACAGCTTTTTTCTTCCCTGACACTCTGTGGACTTCCTCACAGTGACAGAAAATCAGGAATTTTGTGCTTGGGGTTTGTTGGGATACCTGAGGCTGTTGTGATCTTTTTGTTTTGATTTTTAAAATACTCATAGTTTTCATAGAACTGGGGGAGACATTTATGGAGAAGAATTTACAAAGGCTTCTTAGCTACAGCTGAGTCTTATTTTTACCTGTACGGCTTTACATGTGTCTACATGGGCAGGCATGCCTGTGTGTGGTCACTGCTACCACGTGCTGAGTGCTGGAGAGCATTTTCCCAAAGAGTTTGCTGCAGCTGCCCTGGGGAGTGTCTTGACTGGTGGCCTGAATTCAGCTGGTGTGACAGCAAGTGTCCAAGGCCATGGTGAAAATGACTGGATTTGTTAGACCTGCTGGTGAGAAGTGAAGTTAAACGCTGTAGGAGCTGCCCCCAGTTTGAAATCGATCCCCCTGTAGTGTTTCCTGTGGTCTGTTTAGGTAGCTTATTTCCATCTTTGAAATTAATTTCTGACCGTGGTGCCCCAGTGGGTGAGGAGAGTGGCGTGGTGTCTGGACAGCTTTGATTAGCTTGGCAAGACATATCATGCATCTGACGAATGTACGTACTACCCATTTCTGTACTGCATCTTTTATGATTCATGGATGAAAATGTCATGTAAACCTCTGTTTCTGTGGTTTGTCTTTCTCTTTTAGTCCCTGGAAGTCTCCTTTAGAAGTTGGTGTGTGGTTTGGGGAGCTATTACCCAAATAGGTTTGGTAGTGCAGTGTTATCTGCCCTTTTCAGAAAATATCAGGCGATTTAATAGCAAGAGTGTTGTGTTCAGCTGCAATCTAAAAGTTAATATTTTGTTAAGTATGAGTATTATTCTCTCCATGCATTTTATGGCCAAAAACTTGCTGTTTTGTTTAGATCAGTGCCTAGGATGCATTTTGATTGGTGACTTGCATTATGGACAGAAATGGACTGAGCCAAAAGTTGCTGTTTTGGTGTGCTGCTTAATCTCTCGCCACAGCAAAGGGAACGTGGGGGCTTTCAAATTGTATAGAGAGGGGAACCCTTCCTCTGAAATCCTGTGGTGTTTCTTTTTTCTGAAGACTTGAACTGCCTGTAATGCTTGAGACTTCATGTGATTGGAGACATAAATACAATTTTTACATACTTTACTTAAAATGGAAACCGACAAGTTAATAATAGCTCTTATTGGGGATATTTATGTCATGGAAGCCAACAGATGCTATCTGCATCTCGAAGAGCTGATGTATGAAATGTTATGTCAGGGCCCTGGCAGGTTTTGTGCTAGTGGAGGCTGGGTCAGGTGGGAGTGGGAGATGCCAGAGATCTGTAGGCCTTGATGGCATCTCTGAAAAGTGAGATAACTGTATGAAATTTTGCATTTTAGCACACAGCCGATTTTAGTTTAATGCTGCTAATAAAAGTGTGGGAATTGATTTCTTTTATATTTATTCATGTTGAATAATCAATTACACCTGTCACTTTAATACTGCTGTTCTTTATAGTATCTTTTAACTACAGCTGCACATCTGATGTTCAGAACCCCTAAAAAGTTTGTCTGTAGGTACTCTTTTTATTGATACTTCACCTTATTTTGGTCATAAGAAGGAATCTGGCAAAGAAGTTGTAGAAGTGTAATAGTCTGGGAGTTGCCTTCTGTGGAAAGATACTGATGTAATTACCAAGCACCTCCCTATTTCCCTGGGCTATTCACGCTTTCGTATTTATTTACTTCCAAGTCATCCTTTTCTAGATGGCATCTGAAATTTTCCAGGATTTTATACACACTGATTTCAGTATGTACAAGACCAAGAATTTGGGGATTGGAGCAGTCTGGGATGGGTGATCTTGGACCTAACAGAAGCTCCTGCGTTTGTAGAGCTATAATACAAGCTTTACTCAGATTTGAAGAAGTGGAAGAGACCCTGAGCATGACTGTGGAGGCTCTAGTGACACTTGCCGAGTTGCCCTCTCCAGAGGAGCAGGAGAAGGTGGGAGGATAAGCGCGTGACTGTAGATGCCATTTGTTATTACTTTCTCCCGGATTAAATGCCGAGATGCTTGCCTTAGCTTGTCGAACTTTGTTTGAAAACTTTGGAGTTCTTTCCTTCTTTAAAGTACACCTGTTACAGCATTAGATTATGGAGCTCTGTTGAACTGAATGCTGAACATAACGTACCGTGTTGTTAATGCCTCCCTGTGTTTTAATTAGAGCTGTAGGAAGATGTTAAAAAACAGGTTGATACACATACCTGACTGGTTGCTAAACTGAATACTCTTTTCACACAGACTTGAGGGAATTATGTATTATTTTGCCAGTCTAGGGCTTCCCCCAGCCCCTTTGCTCTCATTTTCCTTTTTTCCCACCTTGCTTTAATGTTTTCTGAGTGTCTGTCTCCTGACTGTGTGGTAGCCTTTGCTGGTGAAAGGCTCAGGCTCTTGCTCATGCCCTAAAGAGCAGTTTCACGCCTGCACAAGTGGGTTGATGCACAGCGAGTCCAAGAGCTCCTGAGGGTTAGTGCTGTGTCATGGGTGAGGAGAGGCTGGGAATGCTTGGGTTCCTGCAGAGGAGGAGGTGGTACCCCATGTACCAGGCTCTGCAAAGTGAAAAAATGACCAGGAACATTAATTGGAAATAGTTACTTCTGTGTGATTGCGCTATGAAGTGTTTTACAAGCTGTGTTTGTAAATTTTCAGGCAGTCCTTGTTTTGGAATATGTTGTTGGGTTGCTGACAGCATAGTGAGAGGAAGACTCCTGCCTAGAAGTTCTACCTGTTCACTAAATAGCTTTAATTGTGCTGGATAGTTTATCACATGATACTGGATGCTGAAATTCTTTAAATATGCAAATAAATTACGTATTTGCTGCAAATGTTAGACAAAAGTTGGGTTTTTTGCCAGAGATATTTTGGTGGTTAGATTGCTGCAGTTTGGTTGGTAGGCTGATATAATACTAACTTGAGTGTTCATAAGCACTTAAAAACTGTAACTGAGATATGAGCTTCCATTCATTCCACTTAAAAAATTTAAGTATTGGTTTAACTGACCAGACAATTTTTAATAATGCATTCTCAAAAGACCGTGGTGGTGTTGATAAGATTTTTACTTTTAGGTGCAAATATTTAAATCTTGCCCTATGTATCAAGTATAGCAATACAAAATGGCAGTGTTTTCTATCTGCTGATGTGTAGAAAACCTGACATCTTGAATTGCGGGGTACGAAAACATATGGGAGAAATGTGTATCCTTTCAAGGGAGGGAAAAAATATCCCTATTGGGATTACTTGTGTTATTTAATTCACTTTATTGTTCCACATTTGACTGCTTGTATTTATTTAATATTCTTTCAGTGTTAATTTTCAGGCTTTGATATCAGAGTGGCTGTAGGAGGCTCATAATTGTGAATAGTGACATGTCCCATCCAGATTTTGGCTTTAATGGAAACAAAAAAGGAAAACCCAACAAACTGAAGACCTTGGGGATTTGGAATACTCAGTGTGTGAGCAAGTAAGAGATGCACAGGAAAATGGTAGGCTCTGCAATTACCTGATGAGAAGGAGCCTCAGCAGAAGGAGAGGTAGGAGTATTACCTCTCCCACTTTTACTAGTACTTGCACTAGAAAGGGAGTGATAAACTAGTGCTCTTCTTCCTGCCTTCATAGACATATGGCTCTTTTTCCAGTAGGAAAACAGTGACAGAAATAGTGATAACAGGTGATTACTCTGCTGTCCAACGTAAATCTTGTTAGATGTTGTTTGATAGGAGGGAGAAGAAATGTTCATCTGAAGTACAGATTTGGGTTTTTTTTGGTAAGAACTGCTGGCCAGTGCTCTGAACAGGGAAAGGTTGCTGGTTGTCAGTGTTGGTGCAATGCTTTGATGGCGTCAACCTTATTTGTGGGAGTTCTAGCAACTCTTCAGCTTGGGCCTAATTTGAGAGCAGTTGTGTTGTTTTACAAAAATCAAATTGCCTGTCATTTAGGCCACTGAAAGGGAGATACTTAAACCTGATAATGAAGTTGCAGTCTTCGTTGTGCTAACAACATAATCATTTCCAGTGTAGCATGAAATGAACAATCTTAAGAAGTAAGTGAAGCATTTTGTCTGACAAATTCAAACTTGCAGCTTTGCAACAGGATGCTAAGAGTGAGGGAGGAACGAAAAAGTTGATCTTAATACAAGGCGCGTGTTTGTGAAAAACAATATTGTAATGGCTGCTGGCATATGCAGGCAGTAAAATTCACTCCTGTTTAAGGGTATTGATTCTTTCGTGGAAATTATTCTTTAAAAATATTTTGCCCATGTTACAGATAGTAATTTTCTGTAAACCTTGCGAGGAAGAGGAGTATCACAGTGTCTTTTCTCAGTTTTGTTAACTCCCCTCTGAGGAGGCATTAACATCGTCACACCCTGCTGGGGGGGTCCACCCTGCTCATGGACCCAGCACTGGCACAGTAGGCAGTTACAATGGCCTAGGTCATTGAAGAGTCCAAAAATATCTCACAACTCAGAGTTAAACCACCCATTGTGAAAATCCTTGCCCTGGGGAAGATACTGGGCATTCCCACCTGAACCTGGGAATATACAATGAGTCCCCAGGTATTGCGAGTCCATGAGTCTGGCTCCACTCTGCGATTTGTTAAGACAGCAAGCTCATGAATATTCAGTTAAGCCCCGCCCATCACCCCACCCCCTCAGGAACCAGAAGCCAACAGGGACAGGCCCCACCACCTGCGGCTCCCTTCTCAGCTCCCTCCATTTGCTGCCATGGGATGGGATAGGCCTGGCATCTGGGCTTGTGACTGGGAACAAGAACTCGAACAGCCTAGTGTGGGGTGGTGCGGCACAGTGCAGGTGTCCACCTGGCATGGGGTGGCATGGGATGAGGGCTCCCGCCTGGTACAGCGTGGGCCGTAGGCACCCTTCGCCAGCATGGGCACGGTCGGCTTGAGTTCTTGTTCCCAGTCGCGCCAGGACAGGATGGGCCATGTGGCTCCTGGCTCCTTCCCCTCACCTCCCGTGCCCGTTCCTGGGCAGGGCTTATTTACATAATCATGAGTTCCTTTACATATTCATGAGCTGTCTGCCTTCACAGTGTTTTCTGCACAGGTACACACCCCCACTTTTCCCTGAAAAGGAACATCGAAGTATTGAAACTGCAGAGAGGTGAACCGCAGATAAGCGAGGGTCTTATATATAATATTTGAGTTTTAGGACTTGGGGTACCACTAGTAGGATTCAGAGAAGCATAATGTCGGCAGAACTGTGACTGCCACTCTTGGCAAGACTGCAGTCCTTCCTTTGACAGAGCTGCGACCGTCATTCCAACAACGGTTTTCCTTCTGCTTTGCACCCAGGGGGACCATGCAGTGCTCAGCATAGGAGCTGAGGAACACCGTGCTGTTCTTGTGCTGGAGTGCTGGCCTGTACTTTGTCCTTGTGGGTGAAAACCACTTTTACCTTGTGTCATTGTATGCATTGTAATCCTTTTAGTAAATTGTAGCTCCAAATCGTGGTCTCTCTAAAATTGGGTTTATTTCTCCCACCAGTTTACTTTTAGACCAGTACATGAAGTCTAATAGCTTTTACAGGTATTGTTCCGTTCTCTTTTTAAGATGATTGAAATAATTTTTTTCCTGTGCATTCAGTTCTGTGTGCTTCATTTCCGCATTTCAAACAGTCCATTTCTGAGGTGTGAACAGCTTAAGAGTTGGAGAAAAACCTCTGAGGTAAATTAAAAAAGAAAAAAAGATGAAGCCTAAATTGCAGATGACAACTTGAAAGTGATTTGTATTTCCTGCTTATCTCTCCCAGCTGTGTCTTTGATGCCTTTGTAGTATCCCATTGGATGTCCCCTCTTCTTTTTGCCTTTACTTTCCAACTTTTTCCTTGTTGTTGGAGAAAACAGGATTTCTATTGAAATCAGCCTTCTTGGGGTCCTATAAATCAGCCAGGTCAAGTTAAATTTGTCTCCTGTACCAGACTGCAGACAGTATGGATTTACAGAATTTTTGCAGTCAGCCTGAATGTATTTTGGAAGACTTTTTAGGTTGGTTTTTCTTTTTCTCCGTTATCAGTTTTAATGTGAGGATGCTTCTTTTTTTTTTTTTTTTTTGTGTTCCTGATACATTTGTAGGGGCTTACATATTGGTATCTATAAAAGCATCATCCACCTAAAATTCAAATTGTATTTTTTAATATTCATAAAAATGAAGTATTTGTCATATAACTTATTTTCTTTCTGGTGAGTGCTGATATTGGTGTGATGAGTATTTCACTAGTGTTTAACAAAGAAACTTTTGTGTTACTACCTGTGCATACCTAAGATATGCTTGGTTTGTTGAATGTGTGTTTGACTTAAACATGTATCAGCAATAGTATTTACTTTGATACAAATACCTGGAAGTTGGGGGAGGATGGGTCTGGGCAGGTCCCGTGAGTTTGCAATCCGTGAAGATACCCAACCCATTAATATTCAGTTACCCCCTGCCCGTAGCCACGCACCCTCCACTAATTATGTCTGGAGGGGCAGTCTTGGGAGCGTGGCTCACACTGTAGCACCTCATTAAAGCAGAGGAAGGGCCTTTTGGTGCCTCCTGGCCATGGAATCCAGGTCGGGGATGTTCTGCGCACACATATGCAGTCACACAACTCGCTGGAAATCCAACCACGACTAATTGAATGCGCAAATATGCGAACCGCGAGTATCCGGGGTTGCTCTGTAATAAGTATGTTTCGAAAGCAAACTTGCTTTTATGTATCAAGGAACTGCTGGAAAAAGAAACAGTATCAAAGCATTCGTTTAGTGGTTTTTGAAACATTTAAGTGCATCCCGGATATTTTTATCAAAACTTTTTTTAACACAATAAGGTTAATAACACCATAATAAGGTGTCTTTAGATCTACATTTTAAAGGTTTTAATGCCACATTAGAGGTGCCATAGAGCACCTCTGCCTGTTGGAGGTCTCTTACAGGCTTGTAGAGATTTAATCAGGCAGAATTGTGTGTTTAACTGCACGATGGCAATTGTCAAAGGAGAAAAAGCTCAGCTGTTCTGTTTACTTTTGCTTTTGAGCTTTCCAGGTCTGACAGGATTATAGAGGTTTTTGTTTTTCAGGTAAGCAGAGATACCAAATGTAAAACTCAGGGAACAAATCAAAACTATTAAAGCAAGTTTTCTCTTTTATTTATTTTTTTTAAATACCAGTGTGTTGTGAGAGGCAGTGTTACCTGCTGTCCTTGGAACTGGTGGAAGGCAGTCGATAACAGCATGACTGGCAGATACTCTGTCTAGTTTTATCTCTTGCTATACAATGTCTAAAGCTTTGCCTCTATAAAGGCAACGGCTTTATATAGTGGAAGTCTTAGGTTAATAAACTACAAGAAATCATGAAGGTCTGAATATTTTAGACAGTTCTATTAAAGGTTACATTTTTCCCCTTAGACAGTAAGTTTTTCTGGCAGCAGGTGCTTTATAAAGCAGTACAGTGATACCTTGCTACTTTGCACTTCATTCTTCGTGGCTTCAATACCTCGTAGTTCTTCCCCCTCCCATTTTACTGGCTTGTCCTAAGTTAGAGCAATACCTTCCAGGGAAGCTGGGAACCTTCCTGAAGTGGAAAGATAAAAAACCTCCTTATCTGCTTTACCTTTTGAATCAAAGGAACTTCCGGTCAAAAGATATAGAAAAAGAAGCAACAATTATTTACAGATACATAGCGAGGAAAAAACCCAAAACAAACGGTGACACAATGGTAACAAGGAGAAAAGAAAAACAAAAAAAGTCAAAAAGAACACTTCACTCCTGCCCAGCCATCAGGGGCCAAATGCCCCATCAAGAGCCGTTAGCTCTCCAGCCAAAGGACAGGAGGAGTCCTCCACCTCCACCCAACAACTCTTGTTGAGGAATTCTACCTCATCTCTAGTTTTTTAACATGTCCCTTCCTTAAAGAACGGCATGGTAGTTATGGAAAAATGAGTTCTAACCGCTGTTTGCCCTATTTACTGCTGCTTTGCGGATTTCACTTGTCGGGGCATGTTTCCAGACCTGATATTCGAGGGTTTACTGTAGTTCTCTTGTGATACAACTTGATCTCACCACCTCTCCACCCTTCCCCAATATATTTGCATCAGGAAATTTTGAGAAGTTTTATTGTTTATGAATTCTGCTCACAAATTCATCAGATATATGCTTTGCTAATTTCTGGCTTTGTTTTGGCACTGACTCTAATTCCTATTGACTCCACTAAGACCAAAGTTCCCCTGCCTGTTTCTCCGAGCTTGTCATGTGTTTTGTTGGACTGAGTAGGAATGCTTTGGAAGAGGATTAGTTAGTTGACACAGGTTTCTCCTGTGTCAGTGAAAAAACTGCAGTCCTTTCCAACTGTTTAAGATCATCTTCAAGGAAGAAGCCATTTTTGGTTGCTGCTGTGGCCTTTGGAGCTACAAAGGATGAAGTTGATGAAATCTTGGTTACTGTGTTTTTGTGTCTGCTGCTTTATTAATTGTCATTTAATTGTGTTCCAAGCCTTGTGTTTGTGGTCTAAGTGCGAAGCTTGGATGCTTTATTTATTTCTGGAGTTTCTTTGTGGGGGAAGGTGACAGTTGAGTGCTGGTGTGATGTCTGACCAAGAAAGAACAGAGGCGCTGTCCTTATGAAATTCCTCAAACACCAACGTCCCAAGTTTGATAAAGGATGTCAAAAGTATTTTAAATGACTGCAATAAGGAAATGAAGTTAACATTGTTACTTTTTTCTTGCCCTTTTGTTGTTTTTTTTTTCTTTGGGAACCATCAGTTAAATACTGATTAAGTGTTTTGATGTGAGCCCAGCAATGTTTGTGAGGGTTATTTTTTTGTGGCCACTGAGACTCTTTTCAGGGCCTGGAATATTCAGTACATCCACACCACTTTCCTCAAATTCTGCATAGCCAGAGCTGTTCAAGAAACTTGAAAGTGCACGCTCTGTAGCCGGTATGAATCCAAATGTAGATAAAACTGAGATGACTTTCCTATTGTAATCCAGCCGTATGTTAATCTTGTTTTTTAGCCTAACTGATATAATCAGTTATAGATAGGGGTTTTTTTGTTTGGTTTGGGGTTTTTTGTGTGTGTTTTTGTTTTGTTGGTTTTTCTGTGGTTTTGTTGTTGTTACTGTTTGTAGTTTTCTTTTTTTTCCTAGTTGCATTGACATGATGGGAGCAGAGGCTCAGCAGGCTCCTTTGTTTTGTAAAAGCTGGTGGTAGTTGGAAGCATGAGCTTCTGACACTACCCAAAAAGTGGTGGTCATCTTGCAAGTAAGTGGTTGAAATGAAACAGCACAGTTTAGATAGAAAAAGCTTGGACAGACGGGTCTTCCATCTGAGTGATGTGAATGACCATAGATGCTTTTGTGCTCTAGGTGGGCTTCAGCAGAGCCCTGCAATAGAAAGGGGTTGAAGGAAAGGGGGAAGGTTTTGGGGCAGAACCTCTGTTGATGGGAGAGGAGGGCCAGGGAGATGAGGTGCAAAATGAAGGACCGCCTTTGCAGGTGTGGCAACTGCTGACACCTTATATGGTGCTGAATTTGATGCCTGAAGAGTGCGTCTGAAGAGAGGAGGAAGAAAGGTCCAGGCATGTATGATTCCTGGAGGTATCCATTTACAAGGCAGCAAATCAGCAGTTGAATCTGTGAGAGGAGAGATTTCTGGCATCATTCTATCTTTGGTGTGTAAGTGGGCTGTCCTGAACATGCTGGGGACTTGGAATCCCACTTTAAAGACCCTTCCATTTGCTGTATGAGGAGTTAAGGCCTTATAGGGTTTGCTGCTTCTTGTTCCTGAGTCGGAGGTATAGCTTGAGGACATTGGAGGGCACAGTTTGGTGTTACTTCAGTTGGAAGTTTAAATCTGGCCTTTCACGTTTTATATTGTCAGTGCACAGAGGATCCACATGCTGCTTTTAGGATTTGTGACTCTTGTGTGTGTGGTGGGTTCATGGGATTTGATACGGAGAGTATGAGAGTGGCATGGCTGTGCCATCAGAGACGTCATACCATGCTTTAGAAGTTCTCACAGATGGCAGACAGTCTTACAGTTGACCCTCTTTTATTGCGGTACTGCGGGGTCTGGTCCGACCCACCCCCCCCACCCCCCACCTGCTGTGAAGCCCTCTGTCCATGTAGATAGGCAGCTCATTAATATGCAAATTTGTCCCACCCCCTTGCACCACATCCCTTAACCCCACCAGGCCCCCCTGCTTGGGTGGAAGAGGGCAAGTGGCTGGCTGTGCCTGGCCTGCCCATCACCATGGGAATGGCACTGGTGCAGTCAGTGGCCAAGCAGGCACTCTGAGGGTCCCACCTAAAACATATAATGCCTGGCTCAGCAGCCAGCAGGGTATTCCAACCTAACTTTCCAGTATGAAGCCAGCACTGTGCAACCTCGCCTCATTTCGCTTGTGAGTGGAGAGGGGACGAGCTGCCACAGTACCTGGACAGCCCCTGGCGCCCACCCACTGCCTGTTTCCATGGAAACAGTGCAATGCCAAGGCTGCCTACAGGACACCAGCCCAGCTGTCCCGCTGCTAGGACTGGGGTGGGGCAAGCCCTGCGCTGTGGCCAGTGGGAGCCGGGGGCCTTACTGTGAACAGAAACACTTGGGGTATCCATCCCTTGCCCTGCCACTGCTGCTGCCCCCGGGATGGGCGGTGCTAGTAGCAGCCAGTACAAACAACACGTAGCAGATCATGCAGCATTAGAATTTTGGTAGCTGATTTGGCTCTCAGCAGTGCAAGAGTGTCACTGTTGGCTCAGACCTAGGATTGTAAGACCTGTCGCAGGTCCTAGTCTGCAACTGTTACTCTGTTACTCTGCTCCAGCAGACCCAGTGCTTCTCCAGATATTTTTTTTTTTGCTTTGGGTCCTCATAAACAGAATAAATACAATGTGCCCCCGGAACTTGGTGGGGTTTGGGTCTGGGCAGGTCCTATGGGTTATGCGACCCATGAAGATACTGAATCCATCAATATTCAGTTATCCCCTGCCCGTAGCCATGTACCCTCCGCTAATTATGTCTGGAGGGGCAGTCCTGGGAGCGTGGCTCACACTGTAGCACCTCTAAAGCAGAGGAAGGACCCCTTGGTGCTTCCTAGCCATGAAATCTGGTGTCTGGGACATTCAGTGCATGTGTGCAGTCTCACAACTCACTGAAAATCCAACCGTGATTAATTGAATACGTGAATATGTGGGGGTTGTCTGTAACTTGTTTTTGCTACTCTGTGGCTCACAGACCCATTTTCATGCTCCTGGTAATGGGTGTTATGAAAATACATTTATTGTTGCTGCCTGTACCTCATTCCAGGATCAGGAAGCATCCTGCCAGTTCTCAATGTTTTTGTCTCAATTTAGGTATTCTGCTGCAGCCTTCTGCCACATGCATTTGTGGTCTCTTCCTGCTACATTCCTCTGCTTTGAAATGCAACAGCGTACTCTCTTCAGAGAGACTGAAGTAACCCATCTCCTTAATATTTTGTCCTGAAAAAGAGGAGCAGGGACCTGAGCTGGTGTGTGCTAGCTATCCTTGCATGCAGCTGTACACCAGAGCATCTGCCAGGATATATATCCTTCAGTCTCTAATGTGGGAAAGAGATATAATGATGGAATAGCTGCCTGGGCTTGCTTTGCTTTCACCAGCGCACAGCAATACGTACACGTGCTGCGGTGTAGCTGATGCACAGTACTTGCTGTTCCACAGCAACACGTCTGCATGGCGAGGTGCAGTCTTCAGTGTAGACAGGCTGAACAAACCACTTTGTGCAGTCCTCTTTATACTCCAGTCCCGTTTGTTGTTGCCTTGCCCTCTGGCTGGTTTGAGAAAAGCTGAGCTCCGCAGAGCATGTTGTCTTGGCAGCACAGCAACCAGGACTCTTGTCCAGTCTTTGTTTAAATGTCGAGAGCTGCAGCCTCCAGTCCTTCCCCTGGGGATGTGGGTCAGCAGTTCTGACTCTCGGTATGTTTCCTTAATGCTAAACCTAAACCTTTTGGTTTTTCTTAATTTTGTCCCATTACATCTCATCTTTTACAGTCTCATGCTTTTATATGACTAATGCTAATATCCTTCTGGTATCCGCAGAATGTAAACAACTTTGCACCTCAGGTTAGGTATCTTAAGTAAAATCCTGTCTGTATGTTGGTCTTGGTAGCCTTTCTGTGTAAGGGCAGTTGTTTAAGCCCCTGACTCACTTTTTTCTGCATGTGTATGTTAATTAAGTTATATAACAGGCATTTTCCAGCAATGAATAAGAAGTTTTGAGTGTTTTGCAGGGTGGCTGGCACTACACACGCACTAAATAACTACTGCTGTGTTGGGTCACCATCTGAGTGCCTGGGGCCCAGGACTTCAGAGTGTTTCATAAAATGTCTTGATGTTACTTGTTAGTTGCCTTATGAAACCTATCCTTCTAGACATCCTGCTGCATTGTTTGTCTGAAAGTAGGGGTAAGCCGCTGTGGGAAATTGTTTTCACAGCAAGTTTTAATTGGTTGCTGGGAATTACTAAATCACTGGCTATTATTAAGGGTAGGTTTGTTGCTGTGTAAAGGTATAATGAAATATTTTTGTGATGGGAAAGAAGTGAAGGTGCCTAGAGAGTTGCAGGCTTTACTAGATGTTTTCTGTGTCGATGAGATGGATTATCGTCAGATTTTTTACTATGAAATTATGAATTTATACTGAATTACCTTTTCTGTTTTGCCAAGCCAGTGTGGAAGAGAGGTAAAAACCAAGAAGGTCCAGAGTACTCACTGTAGTAGACCTGTTAGAAGCTTATGAAGAGGAAGAATAATCAATAAATCACAGTTTATTACAAGGAAAAGTCCTGCACTGTTTGCTATGATGACTTAATAAGGATTTTAGAAGACTTAAAGCTTTTTTTTTAGAAGACTTAAAGACTTTTTGTTTTCTACTTCTAGTCCCTATAAAGTAAGTAGTATTGCTTGGGAATAGCTTTTCTGTTTAATACAATGGATGCTGTTTTGGTATTTGGATACTTGCTCCTGTTATGACTTTTCCAGAACTGTAAGGGGAAGAATACCACTACCTTCCTGCTTCATACTATATTTATAATCTGGAAAACTACTGACTTTATTTCCTATGCTGTGTTGGTAGTATTAAATTTTGGTCTGCCTTTTGGAAGAGGTCTGTCTTATGTTATTGGTAGTCCATGAGGAATTGTCTCTGTATTAGATATCTAAAACAGCCTGTAAAAAATGGAAATAATAGAATTATTTTCAAATACATATCCCACGTTGGCCGTGTTATATCTGTGGGATTATTTATGGGGAAGGAGATGTGAAACATCACAAGACCAGCTTTCTAATTCAGTTTTTGAAGTCATTTATGAGGTAGGAATTGCACAGTAGATGATGCAAATTCCCAAACAACACACTTTACCAGAAGGAAGCTAAGGATATATGGATTAGGTGAAATGCTCTCAGGAATGTTTACAGCTGCTGAGAAAACTGACAGGATAGTTTCTAGTTATTTTCAAACAAGACAGGTGAATTATACTTCCTATTAATTGATGTGGGTGAGGGAATGAGGACTTTCTTCTTTCAATATCCAGGTGAAGCTATGTGGAGCTGTATGTCTATTTGAGAAGATGCTTTGAACTTAGTTACTTTGACAGATTGTAGAGAAGGAGACAGGAAGGAGGGGTTGATGGGGCTGAGCAGGGCTTGGAGGGGCAGCTCTGCGGCAGGAAGTTTTGGCTGCACTTCTGCAGTCTGGGAGCAATGGGCCCAGCAGCAACAACTGCTCACAGCCAGTACATGAGGTAATAGAATTGTGCTGTTGCAAAAGCAAATGCACTGGAGTCTGTACATAGAATTATTATGTGCAACTCATGTGACAGTAAAGGATGTTTTTCTGTAACAGGAAAATAGTCTTTTCCATTTAGGGATGGATTCAGCTGGGAGACTTTATCCAGGTTTGGGCATTGCTACCTCTTACTGGTTTTGTGTGGAGAGCAGCAACTAGAATGTTCAGAAACGTAGAAAGTGTCATAAAAGCAGAGAGTAAAAGAAGTGGGGTTTATTTAGTCTGGAGAAAAGAGAAGGACTTACTGAAAAAAGAGTTAAGCTTAATGTTCAAACATGAGTAAAGAAGAAAGGGATGATTTCTTCAGGGTCCATTGCAGAGAGAGATGTTGTAAAAGGCTTGAGCTGCATTGAGGGAGATGTGTGTTTTAAGTGCAGGGACGAGCTTTCGGGCAGTAAGGGCTGCGCAGAGTGGAAGCGGCTCCCCTGGAGAGACTATGAAACCTCCGTTCTGTATGGTCGGAGCTCTTGGTCCTATCTAGCTGCCCTTTTCCAAGACCCTGGCAGATATTTTTTCTGTGACACGTCTCTGTGCCGTGTGTGGGACGGTTGAAGAGAAAAACATTAAGTACTGTTTTCAACCAGCGCAATTCTTGTTTTGATGGCTTGGCTGTTGGTAAGTGATATGGTAAATTACAGAGAGAGTGATAGTATAACAGTAGTGATAACTGCAAAAATAGATCTATGTTCCAAATGGCCTTCTGTTGTTAAAAGTTGTATTTTAAGAAATAAATCTTGCTGATGCTTTTTTCCCTGGTGACGCTTGGTTTCCAGGCAGTATTTATGAAAAGCTACTGTGCATTTCTAAGTTTTGTTTTCTGTGTCTATGTTGTCCTTTAGTTCCTATAATCTTTTATTTGTTTGTTTCTCTGTTTCTCCGTGCCAGTTTCTGTTGTTGGCCCCCTACTTTTTGAGAGGCACCCAGAGAGTACAAGTGTGGAGTCTGTTTGCACAGTGTGTGTGGAGGGGATGATGAACATCTCTGTGTTCTTTATTCTGTTTCTGAACTTGCTGCTTATGGGGAGGTTGGCACCTTTCCAAACTGGGGAGCATGCTTCCTTTTTTTATCTGCTGAGGAAGAGTCCCCTGATCATTAATTTGAGGTGACTTAGTTTAATGTTTTTCAATCCATATATTAAGACTAGCTTTCAAAAAAGGAGGGAGGAAATTATATTTTGTGGGAGTAACTATACTTTTCATCCTGTTTTGTATTTGTTCATGCTCGTGAAATAAGTAAAGTTGGAACTGAAGGTTATGACTGTATATGTACGGATTTGAGAAGAAAAAATTTTTAGCTGAATTTTTCAGTATTTCAGAATTCATCTTGGCATTTAACTGAGCAAATAAATGTGTTTTTAATGAAGAGTTCAAAAATATATTAGTTTTGTGGTTGAGCTTGGAGGCAAAAGCTGTGGTTTTGTTCACAATTAGAAGTTGTAGGCTGTGTTGCATTTTAATGATGCCATTTGAGCTGCCACAACCAGCACTTTGCTTGTGTTTCTGTGGAGAATGTACATGAAATGGGTTCAGTCAGGGCACTAAAGAATAACCCCATCATGAAATATCTCATAAGAAAAATTTGTTCGAAATCTTATTTGGAAAACGTAGCCAGCCGTTTATTAATTATTTACTTCTTTTCTTCGCTTGCCCTCCCTGCCCCAGTGCGTTTTGTGGGTGAGGCTCCTGGCATTCCTTTGCTGGAGGGTAGCGGTGTAGTACCGGGAAGAGCAGCAGTTGGGCTTTTAAAGCGAGTTCCTCTGGTCACCCCCAGTCCCTGTGTGTCTGCGGCACACCGTGTTCCTGCTGCGCATGAGCTGCATCCCTCTGGATGGAGCCTGGAAGCTCCCAGGGATGCTCCTGCCAAGTGCACTGCGTCTCCTGCTTACGGACCCTGTGGATTGCTTCAGGCCGTGTGTGAGGTGCTGGTGGTGGCAGAGTAGCTGCTTAACTTAAAAACCCAACCCACAAAGCATGATTCATGTTTCAGCAACCTTGGCTCTGCTCTTGGTACTGCTTTGATCTACAGATCTTGCATTGCTCAAAGTTAATTGCTTAGTGTGGGGTATAGCCACAGAGTGTCAAGGAGATGGGAAGAGGAACCTAGGATGATTAAAATAAAAAAACCAAAACCAAAAAAACCCTCCAAACCAACCAAAGATCCCCCTTGCTTCCCCGCAAAAAAACTAACCAAACACACAAACACAAAACCCCCAAAGACAAAACTTTAAATCAAAGTAAGTTAATACAGCCAAAACTTTAAAATTTTGTGCAGTCAACATACAGGAGCCTTGATATATTGTGTGTTCCCCTTCTCTTCACCCCCTGCCCCCCGCCTCAGATTGTAAGGAAATGTTTTCTTTTGATGCCACAGTCTAAGTTGAGCAACAATAGTTGTAATAAGTAATGGGATCTGTGCCACTGCTCAGTGGACGGGTGGTTGTATCCTTTTCTTGTATTGCATATGGGTGGAGAAGCACGAATGTTAGAGCCTGGTGCTGACACTTTGGCCAGAAACTGCCTTATTTTGGTTAGAAAAACTTTGTCATCTCCATGGTTTTTTACTCTTTTTCTTCTTGCAGCATTTGCAGTTATCTCTTCCTTGGTTTTTACTTGAATTTTTGCTGTCTGATACTTTCTTCCTCAGCTGTCCTGTTTTTGTTAACTTTTTATTCCTAGGCATGGGGTGGACTGCCTGCTAGCACAGACCCTGGTGGAGCTGTTGGCATCTCTGAGGAGCTGCAACTAATCTGTTGGGTGTAACAGCGTTAATGCTTTTGCCATGTGCATTACAATAGGGCACAAAACATGCATGTGTGTGATCCTGCAGGAAAGGAATGGGGGGCAGTTGGTGGAGGGAGAAATTGCTTCTACTCCCATACTTAATATTGCTCAAGGCTCGGGACTAGATTAAAAAGGGTGAGTAAGCAGAATCTCTGCCAGGGAAGCTGAGCTATCTGGGATTGTCAAGGAGAGGTCTGAAGGAATGTCGTGAGGAATTAAACCAGGACCCACATGGAGCTTTCCCTCTATACTTACTTTGAATGCCCTCCTATGAACTTATAACAATGCTTGGTTCATAGAAGACCGTTTTGAATGCAGAAAGAATCGTTTTATGTATTTGCAGAAATCAACCCCTTAAGCCAGCTGAATAAGTGTGCAGCTATGTCAGCTATCAGTGTGCTTGGTGGTGGTTTGGTTTGGTTAGGTTTTGGTAGCTGGTGTTTTTTTCTATTGTATTTCCCACACAAGATAGAGAAAATACTAACTAAAATTTCATTTTGTTGGCGTTGGTTAAGTCAGTTTCCGTTCATGTAAAGACAGTGGCAAAATCAACTTTGAGGTTATTCTTACTACAATTAATTCTAGTGCTTACTGCATTTGTATCATAGTATGTGCACATGCAGCTGATAAATTTCATTTTTCCACATATTCAGTAAGAATAATGGAATTTAAGGTTTTATATTGTGGATGTATCATTTGCTTGTGAAAGTCATAATAAAAATATAATACACCCTTCACTTACTTGCCAAAAATTAAATTGTAGCTCAAACTTGAAACGCCGGATGTCACTCCTACCACCTAAATAGCACTCGTTTCATTTTTTTAGGAGCTTGTGATGTCATCAGCTGAAGCGAAAACATCTACCTCATGACCTGGCATGTAAGTGAAGGAGGAACTAATACCTAAAATAAATAAATGTGTGTGTTGGTGTTTACAATGTGTAAATTGAACCCGATGTACCTTCAACTTCCAGATACCACCTTTTAAATGAAAGCTTTTTGAATTTTAAAGGAATATAAAGTCTTTTAAGGGGAGGAAGTAATAAAAGAAGCCGTTAACAATAAGATTGCAGCCTGCAGAACTCCTTGTAATAATCTCAATTAAAATCTACCTTGATGTATCCCACAGTGCTTAGAAGGCTGGTAGCCATAGATGGAATAATTTTATTTTACCACTATATTTATATGTGCTGCTTCTACTCCTTTTTGTTCTGTTTCTTTTCCGAATATAAATTCTTATAGTTGTGACAAATGCATAATTTATACAGGGATACCCTTCCTAAAATTAAAAACTCTGATTGTGCAGGAGGTTTAGATTCTTTTATTTACTCAAGATACTTCATAGCGAACTTCCTGCAGCTTTGTGACACTTCTATTTTTTTCCCTTAAGTAAGCAAAAATATTTCAATCCTCTGCAGAGGCGTTTTCAGAGATTTTTTTTTTTTTGTCTGCCCACTCTCTGCTTTTCTTTTATGTGGTTTAGAGGATTAAAGTGCAGTCAATGCTTTGAGGGGCCGATGTCAGTGGTGAGCTAACTATTCCTAATTGGTGCCAACACCTGTCCCTCGTTATGAAGCCTTGTTCAAGCTGTCCGGTGAACCGAGGTAACGAGTCTCCTTTGCATGTCTCTAATGTGATTATAAAGCCCTCTCCTTATACAAGTTTTATTACTTATTCAACTTTTGGACTTATGTGGAAAGTGAAGCTAAGCTGAGCCATTTGGCTGGCTAACAAAGATCATAAGGAGTAGCAAAGAGAAGGATGCAGTCATCTCAATTTCAAGACTTTTAGTTCAAAACTGGATTCTGCCTTTGACTGTTTATAAATTTAAAGGAAAAGGGGGGGGAGCTGGGCATTTTTTTCCTTAGTTTTTTTCCTTAGTTTTCAATGTCAGACACTCTGAATTTAGAGACCAGATCTACAACTTCCAACTGAGTTGTGAACATCTGAGTGCAGCTGCTATTGTGCATAACCCATTGATTTTCTGCCAAGAAAGCTTTGGCCTTGTCTACTCTTGCACCATCTCATTGTCTTCGAGGGGTCAGAGCTTAGCAATTCTTTTCTACACAAAACCAGCGTCAGCCTCTCCTCGCACCTGATTCTGTACTGTTAGCAGTGCTAGGATGCATTGTGCATTGCCATTGCAGGTGGAAAATACGACCTCAGACAGAGGAAACTAATGGCTCACATGAGTTGGATCACTATCATGTTTAGACTTTACAGACAAAAGTTTAAGCATGGTTACATTTTTCCTGAGTAGTTTAAGTAGGTTTTTAAGAGTTTAGCTTACAGAGTTTCACGCATGCAGGAGTACAATGCTGGCTGGAGGTTTCGGGTTATTTCCCTGTGAAGGAGGAGAGACAGAATAACTTCAGATGTGTATCTTGGGAAGATTTGAGATAATAAGCCTGTAAAAACCACATGAGAACACTGTGCTGGTGATCTAGATTTCGAAAAATGGGAGAAAATGAAAGTGTAGTGGATTCTTAAACTTGATACATGGAATTGGAAGTTTAGTTATTAAAGGGATTGAATCTCT
Source organism: Pitta sordida (assembly GCA_013390025.1). Taxonomy (NCBI): domain Eukaryota; kingdom Metazoa; phylum Chordata; class Aves; order Passeriformes; family Pittidae; genus Pitta; species Pitta sordida. Next base: position 81,346 of record WEKX01014281.1, read on the forward strand.
GCAGAGTAGAAGGGAACACAAAAGAAAATCCTGAATAGGTAGTGCCCTAAGTTGCATATAAGCTATATTTTTACAACATGTTCATTTGATTTCTCTTTAAAAAGAAATTAAAAATCAACAAGTTAAGCACACAGGGAATGATCTCATGTTTTACTTAATAGTTTTGATGAAAATATGTCCACTGTAGCTCCTTACAGTGAATAGCAATTAGCAAACTCTTCAGGGCATCAGTATGTCAACTGGCAGAATCTCTGCTAGTTGTGCAGCAGAATGCAGTGCATAATCAAACTCCTGTCTGGAAAACATAATGATTTCATCATTTATCATTGCCTTATAGACCTCCTCTCTAATTTGTAGTCCATGGAGGTCAGGTTCGGAAGTGACATATTAAAAACCAATAAAATCCAATGCACAGAGATGAATTAGGAGTTATGTTTGGTTTCAGATGAGCTCACTTACTGGATAGGCTGATTGCTTTCTCTTATAATGGTCAAGAGTGGACACCTAGGGAAAGAAAGCATTATAAAGCTTGTATAGACTCTATTTCTTGTAAAATTTTGACTTTGGGATTCCCAGTAGATTGTCATGACATGTTGTGTTTAATAACCCTTGTTCTCCATTTGCCTAATTTTCTTCAATCTGTTTGCTTTTCAACCTCTGCAATATGCTGTAGCATGGAATTCCTCTAAGTAATGTTATACAAAATAGCTTTTTTTTCCTCTTAATTACTTTCCTTTAAAGTTTGTTTAATAACTTTTTGTGTTCCTTGTCTTCTGGTCCATAAGAAGCAGTGAGTAGGCTCTCCATCCTGTTTGCAACTTGTGACAGATCTCTCCTATTCCACATCCTCCTTTCTCAGCCAGTCTTAGTCTGTTTAATCCCTTATTCTGAAGCCATGGGATACTTTCCTGACAGCCATAGTGAAGTTCACATACTGGGACTACTTCTCCAGTGGTGCTGAGGGGAGCTACAAGACGCTCCCTTGCTCATAGCCTGAATAAGTGATCTACTGGTGTTGCTCATCCACAAAACTTTCTTCATGTGGCCAAGTGGGTGTAGCAAATGAAACCAGACAGGCTTGTATTGGTGCTTGTCACCTTTGCTCATGGGCCTTGCCAGAAAGATGCCTCTCTTGCATCAGTGCACAGCTCTCTGTGCTGTTCTCTTCCTACAGAACTCTCTGCTGCAGGTGATTTAGGAATGCTTAAGTACCCTACTTTTAAAGATGTTCAGTAAAAGTGTGTTTTCATCTCTTCATACCTTTTAAAAATGTGTTGCAGGTGCTGTGGTGTGGCTGTGTATTTATTAACTGGAAGCCACAGTAGATGTTGAGATGGGTGACAGCACTTAGTCTCCCTGGCAGGGCTGTCCAAGGGAGCAGATGGACAGTGCCTGAGCCTGCTCCTGGATTGCAGCTTCAGTGTTAACAACCAGTCACTTTTGCTGTTGCAGAGCTGGGGAGGTGGATGGTGGAAGAGGAGTCTCAGGTGGCTTTATTCCGTCTCAGTCCGAGAGCAGACTGGGTCGTGCCTTCTCTCAATTGCAGAGCCGCTGATAAGTGATCGAGCTGCAGCCTGTCACACGTCCTGCAGCTGTGTGAGGTAGGAGCCTGCAGGGAGGGAAGCTTCTTTGTAGCTTTATGAAAACCTGACTGATCAGGTAGAGAGTCGCATGTACAAAACATATCAACTGCAGATTTTGCATTGCATCATAGAGTCTCAAGAGTGACGCTGCTGTAAAGGTGGTTTTGTTCAATTTTGTGCTTTCAGTTGGAAGCTCTCTTCTCTCACAGTTTTTCAGCAGAGATTTTATTACTGCTCTTGACAGTATGGGATTCAGTGGCAGCAGCTGCAGCATCTTGTAGCTCTTATATATGAATACACATGTGGTGCAGCACCTCCCTACTTCCATGGCTTGTAGGCATTTCCATTCTTCCCGGTACAAGAGTGCAGAGTGGACAAAAAGACCTGTTTTGGAGTCAAATTCCTTATCTCAGACCCCAGCAGCTTTGGAAGGTCAGCTGTGATGGTTCCTTATTCTCACAGGACGGAAAGGATAGTGTTCTCCTGTACTTTCAGACTCCACCTGTTCACCTCTCCATGCTCTGTGATCCACCCAGTGGGTTGGCACCTTTTCGCCTGTGCCAAAAAAGCCACCTCCTCATATACTTACCTCAGCTTCAGCACAGCTTGAGAAGGGTATTTTTTACTAGGAACAGTAGAAGGGTGGTGACCTAGTATTTCTCATTTAAATCTTGTTTATTATTTTAATAGGAAGGAAGAGGAAGAAGGAATTTAGAGGAATGGTAGTGGTCAGTCCTGATCAGAAACTTGGCTGTTTGATGGTAAATTGAACCTTATGTAGTTTCGAAGATATATCTCTTGACTGCTTTCCCAAACAAGGCATGACATTTTGGAAATCTTGGGCAAGTACAATCATCCTTTGGTTCCTCTTTTCAGGGCAGCATCAGCCCCAGTGGGCAAGTTTGCTATTTATTTAGTTGTTGCTACACCTTGCCTACAGACACAAAGAGTGGATTTTTTCCGCCTCTACTCTTTCCATAAAAACGGACAAACATCAGTTGGCCATTGTATCTCTTTTGTAATGGTTTTTTCCCACCTCAGTTTGGTGATTTAGAAATCCCGGAATGATTATTTTTTTATAAATCTATTTTAAATCTCTTTGATTAAAAGACCTCTCAATGTCCTTTGGAGTGTTGTATATTAAAATTGTAGCACATAATGTGAAATTAGGTGATCAAATATTAAAATTAATTTTAAGTAGTTATTGAGACAGATTTTGCTGTCTCTTTTAAAAGTTATTTGAACTAGAAAGTATTTTAAGAAATCTCGTAGTAAATGTTCGCTCATGCTGTGATGTTTTGACGCAGAGAACCAAAATACTAGTGCAACTGCATATACACATGTCATGTGAAATGCTGGAAAAAAATATGTTAATATTCAACCAGTGATTTTTAATACTCTAAATACTATTTAGAGTTCTGGCTGTGACAGTACATTCCCTTTAATTTTTCCTATCCAGTGATCCCCTCAGTGCACTCTTTACCTCAAGTAAAAACTTTAGCATCCAGATTGTTTATTTCAACTTGTAAATGAAAACCATTTCTTGTCAGATAAGGAAAGGAATTATCAACTTAATGTTGCTATAGTAAAATACTTGTGTTCTTGCTTTCTTTGAGTAGACTATAAAGATGCATCTTGGTGTTTTACACCTTTTGAAATGCTTCAAATTTTGTTAGTGACGCAAAATTTTGCAGTAAAGCGGTTAGCCTCTTCAAAGCCCTATAAGTAAGAAACAAGTACGTCAAAACAGATAAAATATTTAATGCAGGCTGCTGCTGGTGGTTCTTTTATTATTTGAGATGTGGGAAGAACAAAACAAGAACAGTGAAACCTACTGTAATATATTTGTTTATTAGTGAGTACCAAAAAAATAATTGGTTATTTTAGTAAGTACGTATCTTGTAGGATATGAGAAGTTTTGGCTATGCTATTCATAGTAAAGTTGCTTTTTATAGTCCCAGATAGGTCATGCATTTCTGGATATGTAGGCATTTCTTTGATGTTTCCTGCCTATGTTCCTAGCTGCAATACTAGTTCCTCACCTGTGTTTTGGCATGAAGGGATGTGTTAGTACAGCTGAAGAGCAGAGAAACAGATGCTGGTGGGCAACTGCTGGCAGCGTAAGTCGGATGGAGCAAAGTGGGGCTTCACTTGAATTAGCTTAATACTGGTTATTGATTAATTTTCAATTAAGTAGTGATACTTTTGTGGTTTGGGATTTTTTAAATTCTCATTTCCCCTCCCACAATTTCACCACTGTACAACAGCAGGACACTACTTAGTGACTTAGTACACCATGAGGATTTTTCTGATTTTTCCTCTGTTTTTTCTGCGTGTGCATCAACAGAAGGGGCAGTGAGTGTCAAGGTCACAGCATATGTGCTTGGAAACCTGGATGCAGCTGCCTGCAGTGCTGGAGGCTCCCCGTGTGATGTATGGCTGCTCTGTGCTACAGCTCTGAAATGTCAGGGCTTTCAGTTCTTGCCTAACATGAGCTTATCATGAGGGTAGATACGGTAAAGACTGCAAAACACTTAGAGCCAAGGTAACGTGAATCATACCAGTTCTGAAAATAGAAAGCCCAGCTAAACGCTCTGAGGTCTCTGCTCAGTCATATTGGTGAAGCATGTGTGCTGGTCTTGCTTGCTGTGCCTGTGACTGCAGTCTCCTTGCAGATACAGGGCACGTGGCCATCTTCGGGTGTTGAAGCACCTGGACAGCCATCTCCTTGTTTCCCTGGCTTAGCACTGGGTGTGATGACCTGGTACTGGTCCATTTTTAGTAGCAGTACATCCACATCCCTCTTCAAAGGAGATGTTGTCATTAGCTTCATCTTCATTGAGTAAGTGGGCTTGTGGGTTTTTTCTTTCATCCCCTGCCTATCGGATGCCTCAGTGTTTAGTCAGGTATGAGATTTCATCTGAGGGAGGCCTGTAAACCAGACAACGCATCATCATAACTATCTTCTCTCTTGAGGGCTCTTCCAGGCGGATGAGCTCCCCCAGGGAGGGGTCTGTGGCGATGAGATGGGCCTGGCTGGAGGGGGCAGAAAGGGGTGCGTCCCCCCCAGTGGCATGGAGGCAGCCATACTGAGCACAGCACCTTGCAGAGAGCTGTGGCTCCCTTTTCTGAGGGACCTGCCCCTGTTTTAGCATTTTCCCTGCCTGGGAGTGATGCAGGAGGAGAGCAAGGAGCTGAGAGGTGGGTGATGAGTGTTCACCAGGCTGCAGCCAGGCAGACACACCTCGGACATGCGATTGTTGTGTTGCCGCCAGGCAGGACTGGGCTAGGGAAAGGAAGTGCCCCTAGGGAAGGAAATGCCTTTTTTTTTTTTTTTAAATTTTATATTAAAAACATGTTTTGTTTCAAACTCAGTATGGTATTTTGAAGGAAATACTAATTTATTTTGGTGTCTCTACTGCTCTTTTAGGAAAACAATAGTCCTGTTTATTAACAGCTGGTGTAAAACTAGTGCTGTGTCCAGGACTAGAAAATTGATAATGAGAACTGAAGCAGAGAGTAACTCAGAATCATGTAGGCAATGGTGCATTGGCTTGAATTAATGACAATCTGATGTTTTGGGTTTTTTTAAAAATTGATTCTGCTCGGATCAGTATCTTCTTCAAGATGCTGATGCTAAAGCTGCAATGTTTAATGGGCAGAAATATTTCCATGTCAGCCTGGCCCACCTGGCTCTTCTGTGTACAGGCCAACACGTGCAGCTTATTTCAGAGGTGAAAATAAGGCTGCTGGGTCACTGCCAGGTATCAAGAAATCACTGGGAAGACAGTGCAATTTAATTTCATCCTCGCCTCTTGGAGAGTTTCTGCTGAGGTAATGGTAGTACTGTGTGTGTTGCTGGTGACTTGCTATTCTGAGAAGGATTTCTGTCTTCTAGCAAGCTTCTTGGCATGAGGCTGTTTAGCTGAAGGCCTTTATTGTAAATCTTCCCCTGTGCCCTCGCACTTGATCGATGCATGCACACAGCACTGGAAATTAAATGCTATGCTTCTGTTTTTGAGGTAGGAAAGGCATTTGAACTTGGTGTGTGCTGTATTTTATTGTATTGTCAAAGCATGTTATAAATGTGAAGTAGCATCACTTGCCCTCTTTGTATACTCAGAAGGCAAAATGATGGGCATTAAGTGCTTTGCACTAGACTGATCATTGTGGTAGAAGAGTACACAAAATAATGTCAAGGTTCCTTTTTGGCCCATAATCCACAAATGAATGTGTGCATGGGATTATATTTGGGCTTTCTTCATACTATTTTTATGATCTATCAGCTGACTTCAGTCAAGAATTGTACTGTTTCAGGGGATAAGACATGTTAGAAGATGATATTTTGGACTTTCTTTTTTCCTTTTAATTTTTAACCCCACATTACCTTTGTGGTAGCTGCCAAATAGCTTTATATAAAAAGGTAACACACAAGGAAAACAGAGGTCAAGGCCGTGTCCTATTGCTATTATAGCATTTCTTACAGACCCATGTTATTAGCCAGATTTCTGTAATTTGTGCTTCCTTGCCCACTACAATTATTTATTGCCTAATGACGAAGGAATTGGCTGTTGCTGCTACTGCTGCTTCTAAAATCTGGTGCATTCTTCCTTTGCTGAATTACAAGTTCTTATGGTAATCAACACTTCCTATAAAATAGTAACAAGAAAAGTTTTATTTTGTGGTGGGCTCTGTAGAATCTTCAGAGAATAATTGAATATTTTATTTTGGAGCTGAAAGGGAGGATATGATAGATGTGGTTGCTCTGTTGTGGGGTTTTGAATATTTTATTTTGGGGGTGGAGGATAGGATAGATGTGGTCACTCTGTTATGGGGTTCTTGAATAGAGTAGAGGTATATTACTAATTTTTAAAGATATGCTGGTTAGACTGAATTAAAGAACCAATCACAGAATGGTTAAGGTGGTTACTATTTTTGCTGAACATAATTTTCTGTGAATTATTTAACCTTTCACGTCTTTTCAGTGCAGCAAATATTGCTAAACTAGGTTCCAAGTGGGTGTTTTTTCCCAGTTTATATAGCCTTTTTGTGAGATTGGGTAGGATATTGAAAAATAATCATAAAACCCCCAAACACAAGTGATCTCTCTTCCTCTAGTTATTTGAAAGGTTGTATTAACTCTATTCGTATTTCATAATTTCCCTGGCAGTTGACTATGAAATCTGACCTATTTAAATGGTTTTACTGTACTACATTTCCTGGAGACCTTTCAAGATAATTTGCTTCCTAATCTAAATTTAACAGTTACATAAACCACATCTTGGAGACTTAGAAATTGCTACCTACCTCCTTTGCCTTTTTTTTTTTTTTTTTTTAAATACAAACCATATTGTTAAAAATGTATGTACAGAATTTTAATCTGAAATTTGCATGTAGCTTGTCATGTGGTTTTCCTACATAAATGCTGTTTTTCTTTCTATTAAGATAAAGTGAGTAGGTTATTTTTTGTCCCACTTGAAAATTTCCATAGTGCTGTGGCCAATTCCATTTTTGTCAGGCTATTTTAAGATGTGAAGAAGTAAAATCTCACAGGTCTAGGATATATTTGCTTAACAGTTCCTTGAATTTCTTGGTTGCTTTTTCCTTCTGTATAGATCCTCGCAGTTACTGAGTAGCGTATGGATGTGTTTAACCTTTCTCTGCAACAAACCGAAGCCAGGAAGGGCTGCTACTCCTTGGAGATACTGTTTTGTTCAGAAGTCTTGGCTGGCTTTAAGGATTCATTTTGTGTGCTCGTCAGTGATGTCTTGCCTAATATACTCTACAAACTCAGACTCTGCAATATCTCATCCTTATTTATGCTGGAACTGATGAACTATCCTGATAGATGTGTCAGAAAAAGAGGCTAAATTTCAATGTTTATTTGGTAAATTTAATTGTTTACTCTTATGCAAACTGAAAAGGGGAAAATATATGTTGCTGTTGTTTCTGCAGGTATTTGAAATGGGTTTTTGCTTGGGATAAGGCTCTGAAATTTTGTTAACTGTCTGCTGTTTATGTATGCTGCTTGACTGATTTTTATTTTTCTTTGGTGTAATGCATGGTAACTAGCTTTTCAGAAATGGGAATTGCCTTAAGTCAGTGTGACATTGATTTTCCTCAGGATGAGGAGAGAATGGTGGTAGAGGCAGCTGGCAATTTTTTGTTCACTTTAGGGCAGATTTTTGTGAATTAACAGAAAGAAGCAAATTTAATTTAGAGGTCACTAATTCTAAAACATCTCTTAGATTTTTGGAAATATCAGTGTTACCCTCTTACTTAGATTATTGCACATGGTGGCTGAGATATTAATTCCTCTTAGCTTGGGATCTGTGGGACCATAAACGCCACAAGAGCAAGAGGTACCAAGTGCCATGGGCCAGGCCAGTCCCGCTCCACAGGGAGTGCCGGCGCCGCCCCTCGGCGAAGCAGAGGCACTGTGCATGTGTCAGCCGGGAAGCTCCGTGAATCACTGAGGCAGATTTGCAGGGAAAATTTCTCGCAAACCGACAAGGTCGCAATGGAGGGGTCGCAGTGCAGTGAGGTAACTATCTAAAAGAGTGATCTGGATTTGGAATGGGTTGCCCACAGAGGTGGTTGACTCCCGACCCTGGAGGTGTTTAAGGATGAGGTGTTGAGTTATATGATCTAGATGTAGATGCTAGGTTAGTTGGGATGTAGGTTGGACTAGATGATCTTCAAGGTCCTTTCCAGCCTTATCTATACTGTGGTACTCTGTGAGGTATGGCTGTAGTAGCCTTTTGGAAGTCAGGGAAAACTGGCAGTGCACTGTTGCTGTCTGTGGCTGAGGTTTTCCTGGGGTTGTTTTTCAGTCAAAAGGGTTCAGGGCATCTTGAGTTGCATTTGGGTGTATAGGTGACAGCAGGGAATGAGGCCAATTTCTATCTTTTAAAGTTGTGTTTCTTGTCTTAAGCTGTTTCAGGCAGATTTGGGATAACCATGCAGCTTGGAAGTTAGAACTGCAATAGGTGTGGAATATGGTTTAAGTTTAGGAATCACTCAAGTAATTGATATTAAAAGTGGTGCTGGCAAATGTTCCATTGGAATAATTGCCTGGAGAGTTGAGCATCTTTTTCCGTGTGACATGATGATTTCTTGATGTCATTTTTGGTTTTCAGTTTTCATTTAGAAGATCTCTAAAGGATAGGCATCTTTGGAATTTGTTCTAAAAATTCAAACAAGAAGTTCAACATGCACATTTGCAAAATGCCTGGACAAACTGAAGGGTGCTGGACCGCTCTGGGGGCAATTGGACTGAAGCTAGGAAACCTTGATGTCAAAGCCCTCTGTAGGAGTGGTTCTGTTGTGTGGTGCTGAGGCTCTTACTCCTCCTGCAACATGTTGGGGCATGCACTGAACTTGTAGCCTGTTGATCACTTTAATAACCTGTCTTACTAAATGCAGCACACTTGTGATTTGTTGTAGCTTTCTAGTCTTTTATTCACTCTTGTTCTGGTTAATACTGCAGGAAAAAAAGTCAAGCTGGAATCCAGTGCTATTACTATCCAGGGCTTTTTACCGTCAGTGGACTACTTTTTCTGTTTCTGCCTGCTATGATGGAGGTATAAATCTCTTGTCTGAGCTGCTACAAATCCGTTTTTCAAATACGTAACAGCTTTTTAATTTTGTTTAGTTTTTGGGTTGGGTTTTCCCCCCTCCAATGGAGTCGTTGGCAGAGGTGTGCTTTCTGTTCTGAAGTTTTTGTTACACTTGCCATTTCTGTGTAAGCCAGCTTTGAAGTGGCCATCTCTGCTCTACTTTCCCAGTTGCCCAGGCAGAACTCCAGGCTTCCTGGGTGTTCCCTTTTGTAGTTGTCTCTCTCAACCTCATGTTTGACCCTACTTTAATTGAATGCTCATGTTGTGCTCTGCAGATAGCTCTCTTTAGTACAGAGTGAAAAGGTTTTATTGCTCCATGTTTGTATAGATTATAGGAGTTGTGAATTGCCTGCCATAAGTTTTCAGCACCTTTTAACAGCTGCTCAAAAATTCTTCTGAACGTAAAAACAAAGCAAGCAGCAAGCACTTGCATTTCCGCGATCCTGGGGAATACTGCTCCACACACCTAGATTCATCTTTTTGTTGTCACCCGAGGTCTTGTAAGAGGCCCAATGGTCTGTAAGCCAGGTTGGAACTGAAGGCTGCTGGCAGAGAAGGTGTTGCCCCATGGGCAGAACCTCCCCTTTTTAAGGAAAGACGTATGCTGCGGGGAGCTGGGTTACAAGTGCTTAAGTAGGCAATACCATTTTATTGGCTCTTGATTAAAATCCATGTCTTTAAACTTTGCAAGCTGGCAATATGAAAGTCGTCCTCTAGACTTCCACTCACTGCCTTGCAGTAAACTGCAAGTCGGGTGCCCCCAAAAACATGTACCAAGTCCTGACCCAAGTACCTTCTACCTGTCAAGCAGCTTTTGTCTCGGAGATTCATGGAAGTTTCTTTATCTGCACAAGCTGCCTTGGGTTCCTAGCTGGAAGAGAAGACCTGTGGTGTTTTGGGCATTCTGTTTTTGATGCCACTCTTTTTTTTTGACGCTGGTCTTCGTATTCAGCATGGCTGCCTTGCCTCCCCCAGGTTGCCTAAGCTGTGAGAAGGTGAATTGATGTGAAATGAATTGTTGTGCAATGGAATTTCATAGCTTGCTTAAGTGATGCAAATGACACCTTCTGATATCCTGTCCACAGTCCTGTCTGTCAGTCTTTCCCTGTCCTGGCTGGGGTAAATACCTGACTCAGAAGTTCTGTGTCTGCTTTCTTGAAAACTGCACACATGGTTTCCTTTTTCAGTTTTCAGGAGACTGGACAATATAACAGGTCGAAGGTTTAGTTTAACCTGTGAGTGATCATTGCATTTAGATTCAGTAAACTCACTCTCTTAAATACAAAGACTGCTGAAATTTTCCACTGAATTAAACACTTATGCTGCAAATTCAGTTTCAATCTCTTCAAAGCCTTTGGGCAGGTTTCTCTTATCTGGAAATCTTGTTTATCCCGTGATATTTGTATAATCTCAGGACTCATTGTACAGTAACTGATGTAGCAAATGGGTTATTTAGCTGTGTTGCTTTTATTAATGGCATGTGGTTATGTTTAAGAAATGAAGCTGCTGACATTTCAGGTGTGGCCAGGCTAGCACTTCAGAGTACCGCAGGCATTTCAGGTTCATCTGTAGGTAACCTACTTGTGCGTATCTTCCACTTAAAACCAAACAAAAAAGATAGAGTTCTTGTCTACTTTTGTAGAATAATTTTTTACTTCTTTCCTCTATTGATTTTTCTCATTCAATCCATTAAAAACGTAGAGGTGATTTTAATTTACTACTCCTAGTTGTAAACAGTTATTGAACTTTATTTAACAAATGTAACAGTGAATATTATAGAATATTATGGAAAGACTAATAAGAATGTATATGGATTTCTGTTGGCACTTGTTTAGAGTATGTAGCTGATCACTGTTTTGATTTTTCTTCTATTAAGTAGAGATGCAGAAATTTCTTCTTCCCTGCTCTCTGTATGCATTACATGTTAAAAAATGAACTTCAAAAACATCCGTACCTTTTTTTAATGCAACTGGTGCAGCGTCACAGAAGTATACCCTTGATCACTTATCAAACTTCTGAAAAAGGCATTTCTTGTGAACTAAACAGTGACCAGATGATGAAATTAAATGCCATCAGTCACTATTTTCTATGATTGACCCTATTTAAAATCTGCCTTTGGCTTTGCATGGATGCTTTAGGGCAGTTTTTGTGTTTGTTTTTGGGTTGGGGTTTTTTCACGGTGGATTATATTTCTAAATCCCTGCCTTGCTGTGCATCCACCTTGTTTCCTGGCCTCCACCCGTCTCTCAGCTAGTGACTGCCACCATGGCAACTCTTCCTCCAGCTGAACAGATGGGACATTGAGTCTCCTCGGAGAGCAGAGCACCGCTCACGCCCTGCCGGGAATCAGCTGGCAGGTTGCACTTCTTTCTGCAAAATTAAAAGCAAGCTCTACCCAGCAGAGGCATGCTGCTGGTTTTGAGGGTGCTCAGTTTCACAAATAATACTGTGGTCTGTAGTTGCTTGCCGAAATGAAATACAATGACTGAACTGGGATTACTTCTGTGACTGAGAATTCTTCAGAGGAACTTTGCCTTCAGCGCAAAGAACTTCGCGTCAGCCAGCAGCCGGTGATTTGCTGGTAGAATGGTTGCCATCAACTTTTTTTTTCTCTTTAGGATGCGTCAGGATGAAACGCCACAGGCATTTAAGCACTAGTGACAGTTCAGACAATGAGAGTAAGTAATACCTGCTAGTTCTTCTTTGGTCTGTCACCCCCTTGTGGTTTCCTTCTGTGGTTTGAGGGCAAACTGTTTCACCTCTTATAAATAAAGTAAAAAAATATGTTTCTTGCTTGATTTCTTTTTGTGTTTATGGTCTTTAGTGCTCTAAACTGTGTTAGAGGAGGAGAATGAAGCAAAAGATCTTACAAATCTTAGGGTAGTTTTATGTCTAGTTAGAATTTCAAGAGAAACTTCTGTGTCTTTCCCATACAGACTTGGCAAGAAGAAATTTGTACTTTAAGAGAAATTTTACTGCCCAGGGTCCTATTCTGTAATTATTTTAAAAAAAGAATCCTGTTGTCTTACATTGTGCAGAGCCTCAACTTTAAAATAAGCGGGGGTGGTGAGCTATTTGAGCATTGATATGTTAGAGTTATAACCAGTATATTGATTGTTACGTTATACTGGTTCTTGATCTATTTGCCTTTGGTCTGTTAAACAGTTTAGTAAAGGTATATTTTATGTGTTTCTCAGCACACATCTGCCTGAAGATCTTCCTTTTTTATCTGCAAAAAACCCAAAACAGAGCACTCCTGTGTGGCAGGGTTTTGTTTGTTTCTTATAAACCTGTAGCTATCTAATAGCTCTGTAAGTAAAGATGATTCATTGTCATATTCCCTGCAAGTCATCAATGTATCCTCTACTGAAATAACATTTTGCCCAGAGATGTCTAACTATCCCACAATGTGTTTTTGCATTTCTCATCAGCACACATTAGCATCAGTGTTTTGTTCTTTAGGGATTTTTTTTTGAGCACTTGCAAACTCTGTCCTGTGTTTTGCATCTCCTTCCACTTTGTTAGGAGGGTACTAAATGAAGGAAAGTGTGTGCCTGCTTGTTTCTGATTACTCATGCTTATATTGGGCAGAGCAGAATGTACCCATAAACTCAGTTTACTGTGGTTTTCTGAACAGCAAGTGGAACAGGAGGAGCTGTAATTAAGCCTACAGACTGTGTAAGAATTTTTTTGCCCACGTCTTGTCAAAAAAATACAATTCAAGAGATTAGAGTGCCTTGTATTTTACTGAAAAATTGAATGAATTGAACTGAGCTATAATGGTGCTGTTTCTTTTTTTTCTTTTTTTTAACAGGTCCTTCCACTTCCTTTTCTTGTTCTAAATACAGGAGCAAGTCAAAAACACCAGCAAATGAACAAAAGAAGCCTGCTGAGGTAAGAACTGGGGTTAAAGGTTGGTCACTGGTAGGTTTTTGTCATATAGTTTTCATGTTTCTAAGCCTTTAAATGTTGAGCTGTGAACCGAGTGCCACTGAGTCCTTTTGTCACCTATCACATTCTCTGTGAACAATGTTTTCCTCACTGTGTGGGTATTACAGGAGCTTTGGTGTTTGATGTCCCCAGAAGACTTATGGTGTTTGCAGACAATAACATTTATTTCATTCTTCCCCTGAAATTTAGTATCATTTTGAAATTGGCAAAAGCCAGCCTGTTGTTATAATTTGAGAATGTGACACAGGAAAGTGGTTCATGTGTTTGGGAAGGATACTTTCTTTCTGCATTAGGATAAACCAATAGGACATTAAAGTGTGCAGAATACATAAAAGCAGAGTTTGCTCAGCTTCTGCTACTTTGTTACTCTTGGCTTTTTGCTTTCATTAAACTTTTTTTTTTTTTTCCCTTTACCTGTCCATCTCCCCTTGTTAGAGCCTCAACACCTGTCACCACAGTCACTGGACCTATATTGACCCATTTATTAAACTGGCATTTATGCACAATCCAGTGCCCAAAGCCAGCCTGTCAACCATTCCACTGGTGGAATCTTTGTGGAAGATTTATTGGCTGCCTTCTCCAGATTTTGTGCTTGCTTTCTTAAGGGCTGGAGTGAGATACTCACTGCAAATAGGAGAAAGATTTCTTGTAGCTAATTCCCCTTACTTGTTATCACGTTCTCTCTGAATGAGTCCTTCAAAATTTTTGTGTGACTACTGAGGCCTGAGATTGCTGAAAAAAAGTGTGGCAGAAGCCATTTTGCTTCCAGCTTCCATAGAACTTAAAAGATGTCTTAGAAGGTATTTTGTTTACTATACCACCAGCTTTTTAACTGTGTGGTTACTGCTGTGCAAGGTTGTGTGAACCGTGGAGATTGTCCTCATCCTGAAAAAGGTATTCAGCAAACATACCTCGTGCTTCTTTTCTAAATGCTGCTAACTAGATGGGTGTGGGTTTTTTAAGAACAAGGTAAATGATACAGAACATAATAATTCTTATTACAAATTAATTGAAGAAAACTCACTGATTTGTTTTTAAAAGCAAATCTTGCATGAGTATTTCAAGAAAGCAAAATTTGTTTTATTTGTAACTACCAAGAAGGTTAAGAAAAGCCCACCATGCTTTTTACCTTTAAAATACTGGTCTGAGGATTATGATTCTGTAAGAATTTTAATCTTAAAACAGCTTGTGGCTGCTGAGATCTTGGTGTTGCTCATGTGTGCCTAGGCAGTAGCTCTGTTACTAGCCAAGTTGTGCAAATGGGAACTGCGGCACATACACTGCCAGACTTGCTGCTGTTTCAGACACACCTTGGTGCTAGTCCTTATTTCTGCCCAGCCATCCTGCTTTCTTCTTGTATCTCTTCATCTTGGGAATTGGCCTATTACAGTTCTCTGTGAATGTGCTGCATTCTGTCTGTGTGCATATGCACATTATAAACAACTATGAAGCTGTGGTCTGTGTGTGTAGCATACAAGTGTTCTTTTTACATAACTTCTAGGACTTAAAGTGAGCAGTGTTTTCCAGTTCCTCCTTTTGAGATCATCTTTGGTGCTTTCTACCTTTTCCAAGACAAAATCTTGATCCCTTTAATGCTTGAAAATATGAAATTTTGAAGAACAAAATCTGGAGTATACACTGGAAATTTGAAAAAGGTATTTCATAACGCAGTTCTTTCAGTAATACTGGAATCTCTTTGTCATCTTTCATTTAAGATCCCCCCTCCAGAGGTGGGGCGTAGAAGACAGAAATTTCAAACTTTATATTATGTCATCTTCTGGAGGGATGTCTTGAGTACAATACTTAAAACAACCTTGAAACAAAAAGCAAGTCTTCTGGGAAAGCAAATGGAAGGAAAGGTGACAGTAATAATCTGTACCTCTTATGTGTAAGACTTTAGCTAACCTTCCAATTTTTCCTTTTTTTCTGCTAGAAGAAAGCATTCCTTTCAACCCCTTGACAAGCATATGCTGGGGAGTGTATTACATGAAATGCTGTTGTCAGCAGAGCATTGAAATTGATTATTTATGCACCAAGTGGTGATGAGAACATAAAGCAAAGACCGAAAAGGGACCCTGCCACACACTCTTCCAAAAATCATTTTGTAATCCACCAAGCTTCTCGTAGTAATAGTTGTCTAATGTCTATTAGATAGAAATTAAAAATTTCAGGCTGACAGCATTTCTTCAGCAAGGCCTCTCTTTAACAAGTTGGCATTGGGCTCCTTTCGTTCACCTCTGCTTGCCAGGCAGCAGGCTGTTTCTTGAGTTAGTGATGCAGAAAATCTAGAAGGTCAAAGCTATAAATAGCTGTTCGGGAATATTTTTGTTCATGGTCTTCATACATTAATTTTTCAAAAAGCCAGCAAGCCTGGCTTTTTCAGTTAAATTGCATGTGAATACATAGGCTTTTTTTCCCCTTCTTCAACCATCACCAGCCCAACCTGAGTACCTTTGTTCTCTCTCCTAATAAAAGCTTGGGTTTGGTCCTCTGACCAGCAAGCGAGTGAGTGTATGTGTCAGGTGCTTCACAGGGCTTGTCTGTAAATGCCATGATCCTCTGTGGTTCTTTGTAAAAAGTGAGGACTGGCTGCAGCTGAGGACTGCTCTGTCTTGAGTTGCCTCCCAGGTGCTTTAGAATTGGGGTAAGTGTGGGAATGGCCTCGGGGGGAACAAGGTCATCTGGTGGCTGCCAGGCCAAGAGGTGCAGTGTTACAGTGCAAATGTCAGAGACTGTTCCCAGAGCCTCTATCAATCCACAAGGGATGTTACTTGGTTGGACCTGGGGTCCACTTACTCCGGTCACCTTTTTGGTCAAGAGGGTAAGAACAAGGCAAGCCTGTCATGGTCCTTCTTCAGACCATCGTGCTTCTCTGCGTAACGTCAAAAGCAAGACTGCATCTTTCTCAGTGCTCCCCCGCTGGATTACAATCTCTCACAAACTACTGAAATGGTGACTTAAAATTTCGTTATACAATTAGGTTTAGCATTCACTTTGAATAAATGAGTTGTGTTAAGGTTACAGACACACCAGCAGTAAAAAGCCATTTGTGGTGTTGCCCCTCAGTGGACTTAAATGTTCACAAGCTTAAGCAGTAGGCTGTGTGGGAGTACCAGGGTAGGGGACATTTGGATGTCTGGCTCAGCATGATGCCTCTGCTTAACAGTTTCCCATCTCTGTGAAAGCTGCAGCAGAAAATGATGGCAGAGTAATGGGAATCATTTTTGCAGGAAAAACCTATTAGCTGGACTGTTGTGAATGACTGACCGTTTCTTCTTCCTTATGCTAGTAGGGTCACAAAAGAATGTGAGATTTTTGACACTCAAATTCATACGTCTTTCAGTCCTGTCTCTCTCTTGGAACTGTAAAGAAGTTAAGTTAGCATTGTGGTTGGGTTTTTTTTTTAAACCTTTCCCATATAAGATGGCAGTATTTTACCTCTCTTTGCAAATAGGATTTTGAATCTCACTCCAAGAGTAGTTTTTAATCCCTCATTGCTGATGGTGACAGCTGTGTTATCATGTGAAATGCAGCTTGTCTTTCAGAAGTAAATGATCTGCTTTCATTACCTGGGTGTGTGAAACTCTTTTTGGTGGCATTTAACTGCCATGGAAATTGTAGTTCTTGATCCAGAGGAGCACCCTGTAAGACTAGACTCTTGGCAGAAAATGGATTCTTCTTACAGTTTGAAAGTGATTAGTTTTGTGTGTGAATGAATGGCCAGTGTGGTGAAATACTATTGCTTTCTATTTACCATGTGGAATAAGAGACAATTCCTTTTATGTGTATGTTTACCTTAGAAAATCCTGAATGAACTTGGATATGTGTACAGGCTTCTCAAGACCTCTGGTGAGCATACATCATCCATGAGTTGCTTTTTAGCCTGCCTGGGTTAGTTTATTTTAAAAAAGTAATTTGCAATACTTTTATGTAAGTTAGCAGTTCAAACTCATCGGTTATTTTAAGATACTGTCTCAGGCTATTTGACCTCTTTAGGAAGAAGTGACCCAAATGCAGAAGGATGTGGAAGAGCTTGCTTGTGAAAAGGCTGAGCTATTTTACCTTTCAAGTGAATGAGCAGGCATTACAGTAAAGCATGAATGGTCTGGAAACAGCAGAGCTAGAGAGCTTCTCCTGTCTGTCCTTGTGATGGAAGAACTGGGGAGGACAGGCATCCGGGAAGGGCAGGATTTGATAAATGAAACTAAAAGGTCTAGCTGGGGGGTGTTGGGCCAGATGGTCCTGTGGGTCCCTCCTGGCTCAGAGTGGCCTGTGCGCTTGTGAGTGATCTAGGTTTATGTTCACCACTCTGGGGTGTGCGTTCAGTCTCTGCACGGGTGTTAGATGGTGAGTTGGACTAGATGATCCTTGTGGGTCCCTTCCAACTCATAGTATTCTGTGATTCTGTGAAAATCTGTAGCAATTAAAAGAATCTCCTTTCCATGCCTCAGGTAATTAGACTGTGAAGCTCATCTGCTGCAGGAAGTTGTTGAGACTATGAATTAAACAAGATTTAAAAAGGAATTAGATGATAGCAAGTACAGATTTTTCTAAATATCTGTATAAATTAATAGCACTTTAAAAATTGATTGTTAGGATTAATCCCCAAATCCAAAGCTTGTGTCTGATTAGTAAACAGAAGGAAACTTGATGTGTTCTTGCACATTTTTCTGGCTCATGAGATACTGTCAGAGACATGATGCTACATAGGGTTGATTTAGTATCCCATTTCCTGGCTCTTCCCATACATGCCTGCAAAAGGAGTCTAGGAAGATTCATGGCTACTTAAAAGAAAAGTACAATATTTCATTTGCTTGAGTCTTGGATAATCCATAAAAATAGTTTTAGGAGGTAAGGTGTTTAAGGTTAGGATTTACGGCATTGCTTGTCCACATTGTGTGAATGTTTGAGAATTAAAATTTTAATGCTACACTTATTCCTGTCTATCACAGCTTTTTTAACGTTTTAAGTTTTTCGGTCTGGTTGGTATATGTACATGGAACTGTAGTTTCATTTCCATTTTCAAATTATGTTGCCTTTTATTTACTTAACTGCCAAACCCCCCTCAACCAACCAAAACCCAAAGCAAGTGTATTTTAAGTTTCCACACTGCTCTATAATAAGGTGCCTTAGTTCAGAAACTTCATGCCCAGCTTGTAATGGGCAAGAAAAATCCTACTTTTCCAAGATGAGCCCACCAAATTCAGTTCTTGGACTTTCACCCCCTGTAAATGGGCAGTGTTTTGCACATACTGTGAAACATCCATACAAAGGTTAAACTATGCTCAGGTACTATGTTACTCTTGTAATAGTCCATATTAGAATTTAACATTTGTTTTATTATTCATGAGGTGATTTTAGGTGTTAACCTGCTGCTTTGTAAGTGTGCGTCAGTTTTGCTGAAGGCCTGTACTTGAGAGTTATGATAGTAAGTTTCAATGCTTGCAAGTGCTTGTAGAAATAAAGTTATTAGATACTTTCAAAGGAGAATAAAAAAATACCATCTGACCCTCGACATGATAAAAAATCTCCTGTGTAGTTCACACTTTAGTGTTTCTGTAGCAGTTGGCCTTCTGACTCCCAAAGCAGTGGGTAGTAGGAACTGAAAAGCCTGTTGATAACTCAGGGTTCTGCTGGGTGCCTGACAAGCCTTAGGACTGAAGCAATTAGGTGCAATCCAAGAGATGTTGCTCTGTGATTGCAACAGCAGAGCTGTTAACCCAGAATTTATTATAAGCCTTGGAGGTGTGGTTTGCAGTCATGGCCTAGATGCCTGTGGCAAGTGGTTTATCTTTCTTGGGAGTTTGTAAGCTGGTCAAAGTACCTGAAAGCTCAGAGAGTGTCCTGAGAGGAAATACCAGTTTTCCTTTCATTTGTAAGAGATTACACAATTTTTCCTCACCCTTGCATTTGGGCAAGATAAGGTGAATAAGCAATGGCATCAGTCAGCTTCAGTAATAGCTTGCAGAGGAGTATTAGAAAAGGTATTTTAATTTTTCCTTCTCTTATTGTGGTTTTAAGTTTAAGTTTAAGTAGTGGTCATGAACAAAAGGTGCCTGACAGTCTGTGCAGATCTTATGTTTGAATTGTTCAACAAAGACAGTGTTTCCAGAAGGCTGTTGTATTGTCAAGACCAATTCTCTGTTGTCAATGCTAGTCTGTATTTAACTGTAATTCTCTATAGCTTTCCTTGTATTTTCTCTGAGATCTTCAGTTGATACAGATACTTCACGCAAAATAGTGTTCTTTGTTTCACAGGCTTGATTTATTCACAGAGTAAACACAGCAAGGCCCTGTGAGGAAGATTATATGTTGGATTTTCATAATATGCTTCCAAAAGCAGTTTGGGATCAAGTCACAGATGGCTTTTGGTGAAGCATTTGTAAACAGAGGATTCTAAGACGTTAATTTTCCTTGGACATACGCTTCTAACATTATTTCAAAATAGGACTCAGAAGTCTGGAAAGCAAATAAAACATATAGGCCATACTTTCCTTCCATGGCTTTGTGATATCATTGTTTCCTGGAGTGTTAATGCTAGGGGGGGAGCAGAGCATCCATATTTCTGGAAAATTTTTGTAGAATTTAGCTTTTAGGGGCTTTGGAGACAGCAGTGTGTCTCTGCAGAGGTGACTCGGAAGTTCTCATTTCCTCAGCAAACTATCTGGGCAGATTTTAATGCGGAGCAAATAAGCTAATCTTGATCAAAGAACCAAGTCTTCTCTTCTAGATTTAAGACCTGGTTCTAAAATACGAAATCAGGAATAGAAGTTCTCATTCAAAGGGTTAAGGTTAGATGATGATGATAATCATGACTTAAGCAAATACATTTTCCATTGATTTCATTCTCTCAGTGCTGCACTGTTTTCAGCTGAAACTAGAAATTCCTGGCAGCAAAATGAAATGGCGAGTTCAGACCAAGCAGTCTTGCGTAGTGAGCAAGGCTAAAACTCATCTGCATTTTTGTGCTTTCAACTGCTGAAAATATTTTTCGAAAATCCCACTGTCACACAGTAACTACTGTGGAATGCTTACAGTGATGGGGTGTTTCCCACTTCTGTGCGTATGCAGCTGGCTCTGCAAGCTGTGGTTGGCTGTAGCTCAGCTCCTCAAGGCCCTTCTCTGTCCTGGTAAAGACACTCAACGTCAGCTGAGTCTGCTCTTGAGGAGTGACATGTCCAGGTGGGAATACCTTATTAGCCTAGACTCGGCATGCTTATATTTCAGGTATTGTCAATATGTATAATATTACAGGTGTGTGTTAAAATAAAGTTAAAGGTTTGGGCTTTGTGTATGGTAAGACATAGAACTCCTTTGGGGTGACTGATAGATGACCACTGCACTTCAAGGGCTCACTGGAAGTGAAGGTGGTCCTTGCCACTGCGTTGTATTTTTGAATAAGCATGCAAAAAGAAACAGCCACGAAGAAAAGCTGGCTATCTAAATCCTGAAGGCTGCTCTTTGTGTAGGTGGCTTAGTTCATAGCCTTGAGGCTGGCTGCTGAAGTAGAATTTACTTGATTAGTCAGAAAACTCTCTTCTGGTCCCCTGGGTGTTTTGGTTTATTTCCACAACAAAAGAAATACAGCATTCTCATACATTTTCCTCTGAGGGTATTTTCCTGTTGGAAGACCCTGCTTGGCCACACGTGAAGAAATGATGGATGAGGAGAGCTAGAGATTTTAATGATTCCATGTGTCTGCAGGACATCCTCAGTTGCACTGTTATCACAAGTATGAACAGGCAATTCTTAGGAAGTCTCAGTTGAGTTTTTGGGGTCCCTTAAGGTTTCAAAAGTTATGTTGTTCATTGGTTAAATCTTTTGACCTTCAGTAGTACCTGTATTGTGAATTTTAGAAATTTGAAGTGGAGAACTTAATACAGTGGTATTGTGTGGTCAGCAGAGTACAGCACAGCAGTCAAAAGAAACCCCAAAAAAGTTCATGCTGCAGGGATTTGTGCTCTCAAAACAGAGATGATACAGTTCACATACATAATGATCAGATTTGGTGCTAAGCAATGTAGTTGGAATACTGATGCCTTTAATAGCATTTTTCATGTAATATTTAAAAAATCGTGGGTTTGTTACAAAGTAGTCCTCCACTTCTATATTCTGTCAGTGACTTAAAGGTAGTTTGTAAAGCATTTAGATAAGTCTTGAGGAATATCTTTTCTGATAATTAAACAAGGCATTGCACTTGTTTATCAGACTTTTTCTTTTTTCCTTCTGATGTGCCATGTTAGTGTTTCTCACAATTGCAGCTCTATACCTGTACCAGAGAAAACTAAGATGCCTTTTGGAGTGTACATTGCTTGGAAAAAAGTGGATTCTTGCAGTCTCAATACTTTTGCTCTTATCATTCAGATTTTAATGCAGGCCTAGGTACCTGAGAAGTTTTACACAGAAGGCAGCAGTGAGCAGTCTGTTACAAACCAGGGCGGATAACGCATTAGTAGCAAATACGAGAGCCTTGAATCTGTGGGTTTGAGTTCCTTAGGTCAGCTTGCTTTCTTGGCAGCCCATGTGAGATGCAATTGTAGGACACAATGAAGTAATACTGAGATCCAGGTCACCAGCAGCCTGATTCAATACCTGTTTTTAGCACAGAGCCTTTTATTAATAATGTTTACTTGATGATTTCAATGAACAGCTGAGAATTTTTGCAGTAGGCAAAAATTGAAGAGGCTACGTGAAGATACTTGGCTTTGAGATATTTTATTGCTCTTCTAGCTATAAAACTGAATTAGTAAGAAGAGAGTTCAACCTGTCACAGCTTATTGCAGGGATATTTTCCATTTAATTTTATTGCCCTTTGAGGATATGATTTCTCATTACAATAATACAGGTAATAAGATGTGATATCTTCCTAACACCAAGCCACAGCCACTGTTTTGCTTTTATGAACATTAAATTGGTGCAGGGTACCAGAGGAAAAAAAATCAAAACACAAAGGGTGCATATTCCTGTTAGTTATATGCACCTGTAGTAGACAGACATTAAGTAAGCCTTGAGATGACTGATAGTCATGTTTGCATGCTTATAAAAAATTAATCCTCTTGAGTCCAGAATTGAATGTTGTCACTGGTGGGTTTGCGTTGTTTGGGGGTGGTGTTGCATTGTATAGGTTTGCTGAGGGATGCTGGGGCTGGATTGTCGCTCTGCCTGCATCGTGACTGCTTTGGCACAGAGTGACACGGGTCTCATGTGTCAGCAAAGGCAGCTGTTCATCTCTGGTCATGGAGATCCCAACCAGTAAAACTTCAAATGGCTTTAATGAGCGAGTGCCTATACATCAATTTTGCCATGGCAACTGTTGGTAACCGGTGATAAATGTGACAGTTTAAAGTAGCTGAACCAAATGGAAGACGAGGATATGGTACTTTGTATCTAGGTTGGGCTGAAGCCTACAGACTGGCAAGTAAGATAAGCTGATTGAAAGTGATAGGGTGAAGAGTCTTGAGAGAGGTGCAGGCATCCTTTCCCCTCTCCTTGGTTGCCTGTACCAACCTTCTTACTTCTGATTAACCTTGAGGCCAGGAACATGGTTTTGAATTAGTGTAAACTTGTTTTCATACTGCACTTAATACATTAAGGTACATTACTAAGGTAGTAATCTATGTAGTTTCAAATTGACGTGTTTGTGCTGGTACTCTTCAAAAAAGTTATCAAGGTATACGCATTGTTTCAGTGTAGATTAAAAAAAAACCCCTACTGCTTTCTGTAGTCCAATGCTTTTTCTCAAATCACTCTTTTCCTTCTGTGTTTCCTGCAGGTGTTCCGCAAGGATCTCATTAGTGCCATGAAACTACCAGATTCTCATCATGTCAACCCTGATGAATATTATGTCTTTGCGGACACATGGAAACAAGAATGGGAGAAAGGAGTTCAAGTTCCAGCCAGTCCAGAAACTATTCCACAGCCTTCTCTCAGGTAATGGTGATCAGACACAGATCACGTGCACAATGCGTCAACTCAGAGAAGATGGTCTCAAAACCATGCTGTCTAAATGCAGTCAGCTTTCCTCTGTTGTTATATTTAAATATTCAATGCAGCAGCCTTCAGACATGTTCGTAAGCCACACAAGTGCCAATTTGGAAAATTTTTCTGTGCCACTTGAGTCCAGATCTTGTTCTGTCTGTGCACAGTTGCAGTATCTATATTGTGAATTTAAAAAGATCTTTTTTCCAGATTAAGGGCTGGTTTTTTCATTTGAGTATGGCAAATTGAATGAAGTAAAAATAAACCCATATCTTCTACATGTTACTTGAAAGGTTTCCCTATAAAGAATGATGATAAACAGCACTAGGCATGCAATAGTCATTGATACCTGGTAAAGTTAATTGTTTGTTTATATGATTTAATTTTGGTTATTGTTGCCAAAGCTTTAATGCTTTCTGCCTTCTCTCACCACAAATGGCTGCTTAACATTACAGAAGTTCAGTGATCTCACTTTCAGGAGATAAATTAATAGTCTTTTTTTCTCTCACACTGTACTTAGACTAGGAAAACATAGCACCGTAATCCTTCAACCCTTCCGGGTGGAAACAGAACATGTTTCAACATAGAAATGTTATTGCCTGCGTGGACGAAGATGAATGAATTGTCCAGTGAAAGTGCTGATGCCAGCATAATTTAATTTCCACTGAGGCTATTGTCAGTACCGAGTTATTAAAAATAAATATATTGCATCTCATGCCACCAGTATTATATTAGAGGGAAAAATTGCTATAGATTTGGCTGGACTAGAGAAGAGAAAAGCTCACAAGGGAATGAGAGGAAAAAATGAGTGGAGTGAATGAGGAGGAAGAATGGTGAAAGATCATTTGTGCTGATATTGACACCTCACATTGTCCAGTAAGAATTATGTGGGATACACTTGACTGTTGCCTCCTTCTTTACTGCCTTGCTTACCACAGTCTTTCTCTTTTCCTTGTCCTGTGGAGAGTTAGCTCCAGAAAGTATGCATGGCAACATTCTATTCTCTCTCTGGCTTCCTTTCCTATGTAGGGCCTTTTGCATTGAATTCAGAGAAAGATTGACTTTATCTAGTTAAGATTATTCTTTCCATTCCAAAATCAAACTAATCAAACACCAAGTTTTATCCCTGAAAACAACTGAAAAATTAAGAATCTTTTTGTTCATTTTTTCTTGGATGATTTTTCCTCTTTATATTTTTTCTTGGCATCAGAAGGTTTCTTGCATAACAAAAATAATGGATTTGTGATGTGGATAAAGTGTCATTTACAAAATAAGGCTAGACTGTGTATCCCAAAAGGAGAGCAAGGATTTTTCACACACACACACAGACACTACAGTAGAATAAATTAAGCTTTCAGAAAAAAGCTGGTATTTTCAAGAAATCAGATGGCAAGATTTCCTTCTGTCACTGACGAAGAATATAGAACAAAGATTGCAGTGGGTCTGTGCATAATACTTTCTGTGGGTTTCAGAAACACTTGCTGTGTTTCACTAGTAGCATTTGTTACATTGAAAATCATATGCACAGGCTTATATTTTATAAAGGATTCTGTGTATGTAGCAAACCGTAGAACATTTTGTGGGGAAAAAATGGCATCTACAAAATCTCTTCTCCCTAGGCTGGCTACACTTATTGGCTAGTTTAAAATTTGTCAAACACCAGTTTTCTTTGCACTTAGAGAAAATATTTCATGTCTTTCAAGGATGAGTCTTAAAAAACTGTAACTATTTTTTTATTTTATTTTATTTTCACTGTAGGGTTGTAGCAGAAAAAGTAAAAGAAGTACTGTATACACGGCCCAGGAAATATATCCATTGTTCCAGCCAAGAGCCCACAGAACCAGGTTACATCAACATTTTGGAACTTGCAGAATCTGTGTGTCGCTATGACTTGGATGACATGGACATCTTTTGGCTTCAGGAGCTAAATGAAGAGCTTACCGAAATGGGTAATTTCACAATATGTTTTAGTTTTAAAATCAGCAGATGATTTCTGCTATTTGAATTGTAGTGTGCTGTATGAGGTCTTTTAAAGATTGCTGAGTGAGAATTGAATGGAAATGCTAAGAAAAACAGAAGGTAAAAATGCTTAAAGTAATGACAGTGAACCCCCACCTTGTCGTGGTTTTCCTCTTTGCGGGCTGAAATAACTGGGGGGGCAGGCTGGTGTTCCATGAAAATTCCCATCTGAGCATGCACAGTGAGAGCTGCGAGGCTATAGTATGTAAATAACCTCATTAATATGTAAATAAGCCCCACCCATCACTGCCCCCCTCATCTCTGGAGCGCCAGGTCAGTGTTCCCAGCACCTCGCTGTGCCATGTGACAAGTCAGGAAAGTGACGCTGCTGCTGGGACTCCGCGGCTGCCCAAGATGGCGGCCGATGGGGGAATTGGCGAAAAAAGCGAAATGTGTTTAAACCTACGGTGTGCGGTGGCTTGTGCTGGGCTCTGCAGTCGCTGCCCCTCTCCTCTGGGGCGCTCAGAGCAGAGCTCACTGCGGGGCCACGGCGAGTTTCCCTCTGCCAGACCTGGGCATGCAGGAGCTGCCGCTGCCGCCCGTGGCCAATGGTGGCCATTGGGAGATGGCAGGAGGAGGGACCACAGCAGCCCCAGCCCCAGGCACACGTGTGTAACCCCTGGAGGCAGTGGGCAGCGAGCAGTGAGCAACTAGAGAAGCGGCCGTTGCTGTGACAACACTAGTGAGCTACCAGTGCTAGTGAGCTACCAGCCACTGCAACCACCACTTCTTGGGCTGCATGTGCCCAGCACCGCTGCATGCCCAGCATTGCTGTGGAGCCTGTGGCCACGGGTGAGCCAGTGGTTTCTCAGACCGCCTTCCTGAGCTGCACCAAGTTTGTCAGACCGGCACAGCACCTCTGCCATGTTTACACACAGTTGAGTTGACTTTAAACACACACACACCAACAACCCTGATAAGCCCCGGCATGGACATGCCAGGGCATAAACAGTAGTGGAAGACTTGGCTCCACTTCGGGGGTTGTTGCCCTGTCCAGGGCTCCCAGAAGCGCCAGCTCCTGCAGGGTTTCTGGGCTTGGTACGGTACAGTAGCAGTGGTGGCAAAAGGCAGGAATTGTGGGACTCCCTGGATGGGAATGGGCAAAAGCCATTGCCTTCAATCCGCCGAGCCAGTGCAGGCTGGTCCCAGGAAGGCTGTGCAGTGCTCTGGGGCTGAGGGGGGCAGGGCATTCAGCAGTGATTAATTGCATATTCATGAGCAGCTTAGCTTCGCGGGAGGGGAAGGAGACCTGATGCTCTATGAATGTCAGGGGTTCACTGTACTTACTTGATGTGTTAATGCTTTTTATTTTACCTGTTTTCCCTCAAAACAACTTCATGTCCAAATTCTTGTGCAACTTCCACAGACTGAATCAGGAGAGAAAAAGCCTACATGAGGTAGAATTAATTTTACAGCTTCAAAAGTTAAAGGCTTTTTCTAAGGAAAACAGATGTTTCCATTTCTTAAATTTGAACATATTGATGCTACAAGTTCAGAGTTCTGAAAACCTTGCATGCTGGGTTCTCAGCAGAGTAATTAAGTTTCACACATTCTAGCCCGTTTAAAATCATCTAAGTAAACTTTCCTGTTCCAAGATGCGGTTTGGAGATTTCTTGTAGCTGTGAACATTGTAGGGTTGCTTATGCATGTTATGTCCTGAAGCTGCAAGCTCAAGACCAGTCTCAAAGCAAATACTTTTTAAGGCGTCCTGCTTACACTAAGTTTGATTAGTGGTGAGTGTATATAGCATGTCTAGTGAACAAATAGTGTGGATTGCAACAGTGTGTTTATCTACTACAGTCAACCCTCTTCCACTCCGTGCCCCCCATATTGCGGCTTCACATCTTAGCGGCATGGTTTTTCAGTGATAAAGGCGGCCTGTTTCGGAACTGCGCATGCGTGACCTGACACGCAGGAATATTCAATTAGGCAGTCATGAATTCCGCTCTGAGCGAGAAGGCTACAGCAGGTCCCCCTGCTGGCATGCCTGCGCCGCAGTGGCCCTCCCCATCCTGCTCCACTGTGCTCCAAGCGAGAAGCAGGTCCCCCCCCCTCGGTGTGCCCACACCATGCCAGCCCTCCCTGTCCTGCTCCGCTGGAGCACAGTGACTGCTGTGGGTCCACTCCGAGCAGTGCCCGTCCCGCTCTGCTTGGAGCGCAGCAGCTGTGTGCAGTTATCAAAGATTCACACATTCTTAGGTTAGATGTGGTGTCTGAGACTTTTTCAAATGACTCTCTGAGACATACTCATCTACCCCGAGTATGGAGAGACCACGTCTACCCACCTGGAGAGACACTGGGACAGTGATGCGGGTGGTTCCCCTGCACCAGTGTTCCTGGCCGAATGGAAAAAGGTTTTTTCCCAGCATGGGATGGCCGTGGGCGCTGGGAAACACTGACACAAACACCAGGACACAGCAGGGCAGTGCCAAAACAGCGCTGGAGCACCAGAGGGCCGTGTGAGGGTGCGGGGCAAATTTGGGCATTTACGAGCTGCCATTCTGTGCATGTGGAGGGCTTCACGGATAGGGGGCAAGACCTGCGGTACTGTGGTATAGGACACCTGACTGGATTTTATTTTTTAAAACCCAACAGGAAAGTGAAAGCACTTCTCATAACCATCATGCTTTAGTCTTCAAAAGAACATAGTGTATGGGTGTTTGATGCCATTAGTGTTTCTTAAAGTGATGGAGGTGCAGGAAGAGTTGTAGGGGAGCAAGTAACAATGTCTGTCTGTCTTGTATGTTGTAGTGTTTTCTTCAAGGTGCAGTCTTGTAGTTTATGTACTTAAACTTTTACTTCAGTAGTAGCTTTCCTTGTATTTATAAAACAATGCTACAATTAGGCTGAGTGAAAAAGCTTTTCTATTTTAATTTTGTTTTTAGATGCTGTGCCTACTGTATTAGTTGCTAAAGTTGTTTTTCTCTTCCTGCTTCTCTGACTCAGTCTGAAGCACCTGACTGTCCTCTAATTCCCCTTCCCTTTCTGTGTTGTAGGATGTGGGCCTCTGGATGAAAACACAATGGAAAAGACAATTGAAGTTCTGGAACGGCACTGTCATGAGAATATGAATCATGCCATTGAGACTGAAGAAGGGTTGGGTATCGAATATGANAGGGGAAGGAGACCTGATGCTCTATGAATGTCAGGGGTTCACTGTACTTACTTGATGTGTTAATGCTTTTTATTTTACCTGTTTTCCCTCAAAACAACTTCATGTCCAAATTCTTGTGCAACTTCCACAGACTGAATCAGGAG
Source organism: Pitta sordida (assembly GCA_013390025.1). Lineage (NCBI taxonomy): Eukaryota > Metazoa > Chordata > Aves > Passeriformes > Pittidae > Pitta > Pitta sordida. Next base: position 109,754 of record WEKX01014281.1, read on the forward strand.
AGAAAAAGCCTACATGAGGTAGAATTAATTTTACAGCTTCAAAAGTTAAAGGCTTTTTCTAAGGAAAACAGATGTTTCCATTTCTTAAATTCGAACATATTGATGCTACAAGTTCAGAGTTCTGAAAACCTTGCATGCTGGGTTCTCAGCAGAGTAATTAAGTTTCACACATTCTAGCCCGTTTAAAATCATCTAAGTAAACTTTCCTGTTCCANTGTTAGGTGGTTAGTTGGACTAGATGATCCTTGTGGGTCCCTTCCAACTCATAATACTCTGTGATTCTGTGATTGTAGGGTTGCTTATGCATGTTATGTCCTGAAGCTGCAAGCTCAAGACCAGTCTCAAAGCAAATACTTTTTAAGGCGTCCTGCTTACACTAAGTTTGATTAGTGGTGAGTGTATATAGCATGTCTAGTGAACAAATAGTGTGGATTGCAACAGTGTGTTTATCTACTACAGTCAACCCTCTTCCACTCCGTGCCCCCCATATTGCGGCTTCACATCTTAGCGGCATGGTTTTTCAGTGATAAAGGCGGCCTGTTTCGGAACTGCGCATGCGTGACCTGACACGCAGGAATATTCAATTAGGCAGTCATGAATTCCGCTCTGAGCGAGAAGGCTACAGCAGGTCCCCCTGCTGGCATGCCTGCGCCGCAGTGGCCCTCCCCATCCTGCTCCACTGTGCTCCAAGCGAGAAGCAGGTCCCCCCCCCTCGGTGTGCCCACACCATGCCAGCCCTCCCTGTCCTGCTCCGCTGGAGCACAGTGACTGCTGTGGGTCCACTCCGAGCAGTGCCCGTCCCGCTCTGCTTGGAGCGCAGCAGCTGTGTGCAGTTATCAAAGATTCACACATTCTTAGGTTAGATGTGGTGTCTGAGACTTTTTCAAATGACTCTCTGAGACATACTCATCTACCCCGAGTATGGAGAGACCACGTCTACCCACCTGGAGAGACACTGGGACAGTGATGCGGGTGGTTCCCCTGCACCAGTGTTCCTGGCCGAATGGAAAAAGGTTTTTTCCCAGCATGGGATGGCCGTGGGCGCTGGGAAACACTGACACAAACACCAGGACACAGCAGGGCAGTGCCAAAACAGCGCTGGAGCACCAGAGGGCCGTGTGAGGGTACGGGGCAAATTTGGGCATTTACGAGCTGCCATTGTGTGCATATGGAGGGCTTCGCGAATAGGGGGCAAGACCTGCGGTACTGTGGTATAGGACACCTGACTGGATTTTATTTTTTAAAACCCAACAGGAAAGTGAAAGCACTTCTCATAACCATNGCCTGCGCCGCAGTGGCCCTCCCCATCCTGCTCCACTGTGCTCCAAGCGAGAAGCAGGTCCCCCCCCCTCGGTGTGCCCACACCATGCCAGCCCTCCCTGTCCTGCTCCGCTGGAGCACAGTGACTGCTGTGGGTCCACTCCGAGCAGTGCCCGTCCCGCTCTGCTTGGAGCGCAGCAGCTGTGTGCAGTTATCAAAGATTCACACATTCTTAGGTTAGATGTGGTGTCTGAGACTTTTTCAAATGACTCTCTGAGACATACTCATCTACCCCGAGTATGGAGAGACCACGTCTACCCACCTGGAGAGACACTGGGACAGTGATGCGGGTGGTTCCCCTGCACCAGTGTTCCTGGCCGAATGGAAAAAGGTTTTTTCCCAGCATGGGATGGCCGTGGGCGCTGGGAAACACTGACACAAACACCAAGACACAGCAGGGCAGTGCCAAAACAGCGCTGGAGCACCAGAGGGCCGTGTGAGGGTACGGGGCAAATTTGGGCATTTACGAGCTGCCATTGTGTGCATATGGAGGGCTTCGCGAATAGGGGGCAAGACCTGCGGTACTGTGGTATAGGACACCTGACTGGATTTTATTTTTTAAAACCCAACAGGAAAGTGAAAGCACTTCTCATAACCATCATGCTTTAGTCTTCAAAAGAACATAGTGTATGGGTGTTTGATGCCATTAGTGTTTCTTAAAGTGATGGAGGTGCAGGAAGAGTTGTAGGGGAGCAAGTAACAATGTCTGTCTGTCTTGTATGTTGTAGTGTTTTCTTCAAGGTGCAGTCTTGTAGTTTATGTACTTAAACTTTTACTTCAGTAGTAGCTTTCCTTGTATTTATAAAACAATGCAACAATTAGGCTGAGTGAAAAAGCTTTTCTATTTTAATTTTGTTTTTAGATGCTGTGCCTACTGTGTTAGTTGCTAAAGTTGTTTTTCTCTTCCTGCTTCTCTGACTCAGTCTGAAGCACCTGACTGTCCTCTAATTCCCCTTCCCTTTCTGTGTTGTAGGATGTGGGCCTCTGGATGAAAACACAATGGAAAAGACAATTGAAGTTCTGGAACGGCACTGTCATGAGAATATGAATCATGCCATTGAGACTGAAGAAGGGTTGGGTATCGAATATGATGAGGACGTCATCTGTGATGTGTGCCGGTCCCCTGACAGTGAAGATGGGAATGACATGGTGTTTTGTGACAAGTGTAATATTTGTGTCCATCAGGTTAGTGCCTGCAGAAAGGTTTCAGTGATCTGTGTTTACCTAGGCAAGTGTGGAATTTGAACTGGTGTTTAATGTTGATTGGAGCACTTTGTGATTTGCTACATATGAAGGGTTGTGCAAGACCAAGGTGAATTTTTGGACCCTAACAGTTCCAGTAGGTTAAGTGGCCTAGCATAATGGTGGACAGCTACAGTCTAACAAGAACACAAAGTGTGTTTTAGGGACTTGAAAGTACTCCCTCTGTGAGTGTAATTTTCCCCCTATTTCTAAATCTGCTTTTGAAGATAAACAGGGCAGGAAATACTGACTTACTGTGAGAAATCTAAAGATCATTTATTTCAGGACTGGTTTTTTTCTTACTCCTTGACTGACTAGTTAATTAGTCAGACACAGACTGTCCAAATTTAGCCATCTTAAACCACATGTGGCACTTCACAGAGTGATCTTTTTCAGAAGGCTTCAGCACCTTCAATAACCATGTTCTCAGTCTGAATGTTGCTTGCATTTATAGGGTTTCAGATGTAGCCTAGACTTTACACTGACTAAGCTCAATGTAGTCAGGTAGAGGTATCCTTATAATCAGAAAAGGGATATGTGGTTTCTGTGCATCTTGTTCTGGAAGGGGTTTTGGCTATAAATTGAAAAGAGACCAAGAAGGGTTTTTTTTAAATATATTTTTGTACTGACTGCAAGTAATATTTGGAAAACATATCTGGCTGAAAAAAGACCTGTCATCTTCCTGCTCACAGTGGGCTGGCTTCCAGCCCGGCTGCTTTCCTGATCTGATTCACCCGTGAAGCAGCCATGTGAGCCTGAGTTGCCGGTAAGGTGGCCAGTGGCAGGAATAGAGCCAGCAGTTGGGCTGGCTGCTTCAGTCCCTGCTTGTGTCTGTTTAGAAGTACATAATGATGGATTTGCAGTCGAAGGCTCATGGTTGCCTGCTGACAGCTGAACTTGAGCTGATGGTCTGCTGCCTCCTTGCTCCTCACTCCTCCCTGGGCTGGATCTGCCTGGAACCAACTGGAGAGCGTGTTTGGGCTAGAGCTAATCCTAACAATAACAACAACTAGTTTGATTTTTAATCTGGATTAGCTTTGGTTCAACAAATAGCCTCAGGTCTGTTTGTCATCACACAGTTGGGAGGTGGAGAGGAAGAGGAGTGTGAGAAAATGTGGTACCCTCTTGTGCTGGCTCAAACATGTTGTGAAATTACTGTTTTAGTAGCCTAGACATTCTCTACTTACTAATTGGTTTAAATTTCCAACCTCCTAAGTGTGACCTTAGATGTAATGCCACTTCTACTGTAGTACAGAGAGAATTCTGGTGGGAATGTGCCACAGAAGGGGAAAAAACCCACTTGTAAAATTTAGATTACAGCTCCCCCTGTTGGGTTTTACTACAGTTGTCACATTAAAAAAGCATTTATGTTAGTCAGCCTTGCCGAATTTAATTCAGTTAAGTCGCCCTTTTCTACAAGGCTGACATCAATGTGCAGTGTTTTATGATATTGCTTAATTTTAAATACTAAGATCTTATAATCAGAAGGCTGAGAGACAAGTGCAGGAATTTTATATTAGATTTAATCGGAAAGAATGTTTACAACTAGTGATCCTGTTCTGTTGAGTCTTTCAATGTTACTATTCCCAGAGATTGTGCTGGGAATGGTGAGGTTTTCTCTGAAATCCACCCTTTTGATAAAACTTTTACTTGGAGCAGTTGAGTGGAATTAGTCCTTTCATGGAAGTCAGTGGTTTTAGTTGTGTTCTGCTTAATAGGTGTATGTGTGTGTGTATGTACAGTAGGATCCATCGTGAGTCCATTAAGAAGAATTTGAATTGGAAAGCAGACTATTCTCCCCCTCTTTTTTTTTTTTTTAATTCGCAAACCTAGCAAAACTTAAACTTCTCGTTTTCCATAGGATCATATGGAAATGGTCATATTTTCTGTATGGTTAAAAGCAGTACTTGGAAAACAGGCATAAAACTCAGCACCTCATAATTTAAGTACATTGCAACAATTTTTGTTGCAATATTATATGAATATTTAAAATAACAAACTGCACAGAACTGTAACCACAGAAGTAATTTAACATTGCAGGGAACTTTCTTCAGTCAAACAGCTCATATTCCTTCTCTTGTAAATAGAATTATGTTAGAGTGCGAAGTTTTTAGTGGTGGAAATTGTGATTTTAAAAAGTGTTAGATGCTTGCTTTAGAAATGTAAAGGTCACCACAAGAAAAAGCGAAGGTTCTTAGCACCAGTGCTGTTTTGCAGTCACAATTGATATATTTTACTCTGTAAACAAGTAATAGCAGCACTCATTCTAAAAAGAAACCAGCATAAAAAAATTGGTTTTGAGGCTGTTTATCTCCTTGATCTCTTGACTCATTTTAAGGTTAAGAAATCACAGAGGGATTAAGTGAAGGTTAAACTGTGCCTTTACCTTTTGAAAGTTTTGATCTGTGTGAATATTAATGCTTGTGTGTTAAGTGATTTCAGCACGATGATTTCAGTATCTGTTTTCCTCCAAGGCGTGCTATGGAATCTTAAAAGTACCCGAAGGGAGCTGGCTGTGTCGCACGTGTGTCCTGGGAATACATCCTCAGTGCCTGCTGTGTCCCAAAAGAGGAGGTGCCATGAAAGCTACTAGGACGGGGACCAAGTGGGCACATGTGAGCTGTGCTCTCTGGATTCCAGAGGTAAAAACCTAAATTCTGTCTTTGTCCTCCTCCTTCTAATTCCCTCCTCTGCCTTTTTATGTTGCCGTGATTTAAAGTGTCGGTCTGACATGATGCTGGGCTTTAGTCTGAGAGGTCTGCACAGTTTGTGAAGACCAAGACAGAGTCCAGCTTATATTCTGTTAATGAGTCACTTTGTGTCATTATGGTACCTGAGTGACCTGTGAGAAAGAGTTACTGATGTAAGCTACTTCTTACACATGCAGCTTTATTCTGTCTCTCATTTTTTGATCAATTTGTGTGCTCAGATACATGTAAAATTTGCATGAATACATCCACTTTTTTCTTTGTATGTTTTTTACCAACCCCCCTCCCTCCAAAACCTAAGATTTGTAGTTAAGGTTTCTTGAACTAAACTTTTTCAAAATGGTGGGGGAGATTCCACTCCTTATCTCTATTTTATAAGTAAAGGCTTTTTTAATATATCTGCACATACTTATATCACAGTATCACAGTGCTGATAAGGTTGGAAAAGACCTTGAAGATCATCAAGTCCAACCTATAATCCAACTAAAACCTAACAGCTGTAACATTTATATCATGGCCCTCAACACCTCATCCAGCCTACCCTTAAACACCTCCAGGGACGACGATTCAACCACATCCATGGGCAACACATTCCAATGCTATATCACTTTTTTAGTGACAAACTTTTTCCTAAAATATGGAGAGTTTCGTAATGAAGCTGTACACTTCTTCCTTCATTTTTAATCAAGTTTAGCATCACACTATAATTCTGTAAAATGGAGTGTTCACTTGGGTGTTTGTGTTTGAGTTTGTGTTTGAGTGTGCGCTTGCAGTATTTATGCTTTCTTTCTGGTAAGATTCACAAATCCATTTTGGTGGGTGATGTAATGTGAGGCAGTAGCCAGATATTCAGCACTGTGACATCAAGGATACTGTATCTTCTGAACTTCCCATACCTAAGTGCAGCGGGGCCTCATGGGTGCAAAACTTAAAGCGTTGAGATTCCATGGGGTTTTGTAACTTAGCAAGTAGATGCAATGTGTAATTCCGAGGTTTCTAGAGTACATACCTTCTTTTTAAGGAGAACTTTGAAGTTGCACTCTTTCTTTCAGGCCTACTACAGTTCTGGCATCTCTTCCACCTTCAAGGACAGAGGAGTTCAAAAATAAACCCCACAAAATTTATTTTAAAATGAAAAAAAAAAAATTCATTTCTCCTGTGCTTATGAAGTATCTTGGCTGGAAACTCTCCTGGCTCTGAGCACACTGGTTTTCCTAAGAGATTCTTTCTGCATGTGGTTACCTTGCTGTTCTTGCCAGCAGAGGAGGAACAGTGAAGTTTAGGAAGAAGGTGACAGCAGGGCAGGAAGCACACATCAGCTTTCTGCCTGCCCACCTTCCTCTGATGAGGGAGAGAAGCTGCTGAGGGAGCACCCAGGTGGAAGGGCTTGAATCCAGCTGTTTCCACAGCCTATTGAGTCACTCCCAAGCCTTGGACACCTCTTCTCCACACCAATGCCAAGCGAGTTTGGCATAGTGAGGAGATGGTATCTGCCAGCAGGGATGGGAGATGGGCATTGGATCCATTCTTTCTCTTGACCTCATGCATTATCACTTGTAAAACAATTCAGTCACCAGAGAAACCTTTGTGAATCTCTGCTAAAATGGCAGGTCAGTTCCTGTCTGGAGAGGCACTGTGGCTTTGCGTGCTGCAGGGGGGAAGAAATACCTAGAGACTGAAGACCTAAGTATGAGGAGAATTTGTATTCTCATATTTTAGGAAGAATGTGTGTTCTCAAATTTTTCCTCTCCCCAAGATCATAACACTCTGGAACTTCTCCAAAATAAGCAGATTAATTATAAAGTCACTACCACTTCTTATTGTGGCCCTACCAAAGTGGAACAAGGCAGAATGTGGAAAAGAAGGACCTATAAACATACTTGTGTATTGTGGCAAAGGTCTCAAAGAGGCTTCTTGAGTCACTAAGGATAGTCTAGCATTGTTGCAGTCAGCTGCACCAGGTATTATTTTAACTAGTTCAGCACTGTTGTAAAATGTGTTTTCTTTCCTGCCTTCCTTGTGATTTAATGTTGTTGAAAGGCTTTCTTGACCCTTCCTTGACTGATTTGGGATGTTTGAAGTTTTTACTTTCCAAAGTGTACTCATTTATAACCTTTGTATTTTTCTGCCTTTACTGTCCTTTAGTGTAAATGTGTGGTCTATTTCATGTTTTCTTAAAAGGTATATATAAAAGAGAAACACTGATACCAGAAGACCTATACTGAGTGTTTTGAAATTGTAAGTCCTTCTCTGCCTTAGATAACCCATGACAGTTACACTGTCTGTCAGTCAATGTGGTGTTAACAGAAGCAGAAAACAATAACCCCCTCAGTTGTAGAGGAAAGATACATTTAACTATCATGTTGTGAGCAGCTGTGCTCAAGCCACTGAGCTGCCCTTCCCAGCCACTGATGCAGATCCTTGTGTGCTGGAGCTGGCTGTTGGTGGCAGGTTAGCAGGGAAGCAAAGGACAGAAGAGTGGCAAGGTTGTGGGTAACAGTTGCAGATAATAGGCTCCAACAACACATGGTCTTCACCTTCTCCCACTCTTAAAACTTCTTCAGAGTATAGCAGTCAAGATGTAACCTGATGAAAGGTGAATATTAAAGAGAAAATGCCTGCATGTTACTGCAGATGGATCATTCCTGCCTTGGGGTGGAAGTCTTTGAGGGATGAAAAAGTTGGCCTCTCTGCTCTCTGGATCCCTTTTGAGTACTAAAGTTCAATCAGACTTTGCTTTGATGCCTCTCTGAGTATCAGAAACATGCAGGTGGCACAAGGCCAGTATAAATAAATTGCACCTGACTCTAGCATGACAAGCTGAATGGTCAGTATTTCCAATATAAGTATTTCCTGATCTTCTGAGTCTTCTCTGGGGAAGGACCAGTGAGAGCATTAAAGCCGGTAAAGAGGGACAAGGAAGAGAGGTCTCTGTCAATTCCCTACTCTTGCTGGGCAGCGCAGTGGAAAGCTGGTAGTACTCAGTCTCCAGAAAAAAATCACTGAAGATTCTCGTTTCTTTCTGAAAAGAATATAGACAGCCTGACAAATTGATACAATCCATTAATTCTCAAAGGAAGTCTTGCCTCTTAATGTAAACAGTTAGTCTTGTACAATATTGTCAGAAATAACTGTACCACTTGTACCCAGCTCTGTTTTGAGCAAGGTCAGGTGAGGTTCATGAAATGCTCTTTCCCTTGTGTAGTGGTTTGACCCTGGCATCCAGCCAGAGCACTAGAGCACTAGAGCAAATCTCTCCTACCTCCGTGCAAACAGACAGGGGAGGGAAAATACAATGAAGGATTTTCACAAGTTGAAATAAGAACCATTAGAAATCCCCTACAAGTCACTTTCACATGCAAAACAGACTCCAAGTAGAGATATTAAGATTTTATTACTAACAAAATCAGAACTTGAGGGAGATGTACAATAAATCTTAAAGATGCCTTTCCCTCCACCCCCCTCCTTCCAAGTTCTACCTCCTCCCCCACCAGTGGTGCAGAGGAATGGGAGTGGGGGGTTGTGGTCAGTTGTTGTTTTGGCTGCTGCTCAGAGAGAGGAGTCCTTCTCTGCATCCTCCAATGGGTCCCTCCAATGGGAGACAGTCCTTCACAAGTTTCTCCAGTGTGAGTCCCTCACATCGGGGACAGTCCTCCATGAATTGCTCCTGTGTGAGTCCATCCCACAGGCAACAGTTCGTCGGACACTGCTGCCAGATGAGTCACTCCACAGGGTGTAGTCTTTCAGCTATAGTCTGGTCCAGCGTAAGTGCCCCACAGGTCACAAGTCCTACCAGGAAAAGTCCCACTCCAGCGTGGGCTCCTCTCCCCATGGGTTGCAGGACCCTGCTCTAGCATGGGCCTCCCACAGGTCACAGCCTCCTTCCAGCATCCACCTGCTCCAGCACGGGGCTCCTCCACAGGTTGCAGGTGGATCTCTGCATCCTGGTGATCCTCCAGAGACTACAGAGGCACAGCTGCTCCACCACGGTCTTCACCACAGGCTGCTGCAGGGGAGCCTCATGTTTGGTGCCTGGACCACTTCCTCCCCCTCCTTCTGCACTGATCTTTGTGTCTGCATTGTTGTTCAAATACTGTCACTCTGCTCTTTCTCTGGCTGCCACCTTCATCTACCCTAGCTTTTTTTTCCTGTCTTCTTAAATATGTTACCACAGAGGCATTACTGCTACTCCTGCTTGGCCTAGCATTGGTCAGTGGCAGGTTCAGCCAGCAGCTGGCTGGCATTGGTCCTGCCAGACCTGGGGGAAGCTTCCAGCAACTCCCTCCCCCTTATGCCACTATCAAAACCTGACCACAGAAAACCCAATAGGCACACCCACATGAACAAACCAAACAACACTGTGACTAGTGACTCTGTACCTAACACAGCAGATGCTTAGATCAGATTTGTTTCTAACCTGCCCTGTGCAATCTGTTGTTGTCTCAACCCTTCGTGCCTCACATTGGGCACCAAATAAAGGCTGTTGTGGTTTAGGATTAGTATTCTCCAATTTAGTGTTCCTACTGAAGCACTCCAAACTGTACGATGCTTACTCACTCCTCTCTCTCCCCTTTGGTGGTCCGGAGAGGAGATTCGGAGGAACAAAAGATAAAGATCACAGGGCGAGATCAGAACAGTTTACTGGAAACAGCAGTGCGATAAGAAAATCAAACAATAACACCTATAATATCAGTAACAAAGGGAACCAGCTGCTACCTGGCTGCCTAGTTTACCCTACCTTACTGAAGACAGCCCTTCCTCTGTCCCCAGCAAATGAGGTGAGGTGATATAGAATAACCTCTGGATCCTAGCTCTGCCGCCTCCTGGCTGCTGCACAAATTAACCCTGTCCTGGCCAGGAGCAGGGCACTGGTTCATAACAAAGAATGATGTAGATGCCTCAAATGCTTTGAAGAATTGCAACTTTCAGCATCCAGGTTAAACAAATAATACTCTATGCTATTGTTTGCATGTGGGATCTTTTGAAGTTCCTTACTGCGAAGACTGAGCACATGGAGAAGAGCAGGAGAAATATGTGAATGTTTTCTTCTTCTGGTATTAACAGAGAGCTTCTTTTTATTGCCTTGATAACTGTTTTCAATGCTGTTTTTTTCTTTACAGGTTAGTATTGCTTGCCCAGAAAGGATGGAGCCAATCACAAAGGTGTCTCACATTCCACCAAGTCGATGGGCTCTAGTGTGTAGTTTATGCAAACTGAAAACTGGTGCTTGCATTCAGGTATGTACTTGTCCTGTAGTGACTCTTCAAGTCTCCGTTAGAAGGGCAATTTCAGTATAGTAATCCCTTGCTACTTTGTGATTCACCATTCGCGGCTTCAATGCATGGCAAGTTTCTTCCCCCAGGAAGTTTGCTCCAACTCCTGCCACCCCCGCTGCTGCCCCTGAGTCAAAACATTACAGTAAAGCGATTTCTCTTTCTTAACTTTCCCTGTCATGTTCTCTGAAAGACTAGAAATACCTAATTTTCACTACCTGACATACAGGATATGCAGAGACCGCCAAGACCTCAGCTGAGAGCAATCTAATGATTGTTGATCTTTGAGACACTACTAACATTTTAGTTCATATGTTAATTATATGCACCCTGCAAAGACCTTGACTATTTGCATGCTACATTGATCCCCTGGGTCTCGCAGGTCATGGAGTCTGGTCCCCTCCCACGAACCCTGCGATCTGCAAAGATAGCAAGCTCATGAATATACAATTAAGCCCTGACCATTGCCCCCCGCCCCCAAGCTCCAGAGCACTGCATGGCCTTCTGGTGACCAGCCTGCGCCCTAAACCAGCTCAGGAGACTGAAGAGAGTGATTTCTGCCCATTCCCATCCAGGGAGTCCCAGCTTTTGCCCCCTTCTGCATTTCTGAGCCCAGAAGCCCCCAGGAGGTGACGACTGCCCCCTAAGCAGAGCTGAGTGGGGCACTGCGGACAAGCCGGGTGTGCAGTGGTGCTGGGCACATGTAGCCCTAAAAGCAATTGTTGCAGTGTCAGAGTAGTGAACGTAGCCCAAAAAGCGGTGGTTGCAGCCACAGGTCCCTCAGGGGGCGCGGCCAATGCTAGCAAGCCTGGCACATTGGCGTGCAAATCAGGGCTGGGAATGTGGGATCCACTGCCTCATGGCCACCCTTGGTCCAGTGTTCTTCTCCCTCTAGTGTGTTCCCACACTGCACTCACTACCCGGTGTGTACCTCCTTCCACTGTACCCCCATCCCCTGGTGCACCCATGTCACCTGAGCCCAAACCCCTCATTGGGGCGTGGGCCAGGGTCTGGGTGCCCCAGTGGAGGCGAGGGGCAATGGGGGCCCCCAGGGTTTGGGCTGGGGTTCTCCCTTTCTCTGGAGGCCCAGGAGCAAAGGGGTTGGTGTGGCCACTCTACCCAGAATGGACTGCCAGGGCCAGGTCTGGAGCTGCTTCTCCCGCACTCTGCTGGAGTGTCAGAGAAGCTGGGTGGGCTGTGCTTGGCTGAGGTTTGTGTAGCCAGAAAAAGAGAAGGAAAAAAAAGCATCTCCTGTCCATGCGCACACCTTGGCAGAGACGGGATGGGGGGGTGGAGGGGGTGTTTCAGCAGAGGTTGTTTCCATAGGAACAGACGGGGGGGCAGGCAGAATTCCACTTCCCGCCTCCTCCTTGTCTGCTCAAAAAGAAAAAAAATAGCCTGATTTTGTTTGTAAACTGAAGCATGCTGTGCCCACGCTGCTCTTGGAACCACAGCCGAGCTGAGCCAATGTTCACGCTCCGTCCCCCTTCTGAGTAGCGGATGGTCCGCTGGGAACCCTGTGTCTGCAGCACTTTCTGCACAAAAGGGCACACACGTCTGCTGCCACCCCCGCCCTGCACTCCTGGCTCACAGCCATGCGTTGCCTGCACCAAGGGGGGTCCAGGGGAGTAATTTTGTTTAGTTGGGTTTTTTTTTTTCAGGAATGCAATGAGCTGCTCGGCACACAGTCGTGCAGGCTGTGACATAAGCATGCTGTGCTGTGTCTGCTGCCCTACCGTACGGGCAGGAGGAGCATGGTGTTACACAGCTCACTTCCTTTTTCTTTTGCTTTGCTGCACTGTGGGCAGTGGTGGTGAGTGAGCGGGTCACTGGTCTCTGCCCTGGTGCGGGCTGCTGGCTGGATGGCACCGCAGGGTAGGCACCACTGGCCCACGCTGCCTTTGCAGCGAAGCGGGGAGAGTTCTCCCTGTGGTGTCGGCCCCTCCTCTAAAGACAAAAGCCAGTGTGTCAGCCCCAGCAATGTGCCAAAGCATACGGGACCAGCGGCGCCAGCCCTGCCTGGCTCATATTGGGACTGCGCAGTGCCGCTAAGTCCCAGCGTGGTTGTCAGGGGCCATGCTGGCCAGGAGCGTTTTGGGATTAAATCTCTTGAACCCTGCCACCCTCGGGCCGTCAGATGTGTCAGCTATGGTCCCCGGCCACACCCCGGTTCCCAGATCCAGAGCCTGGCATGCCACCGCCATGGTGCCGTGCCTAGAAGTGCCAGCATGGCCTCTCTGCCTCTGTGCCAACTGCCTGGAGTGCTCTTGGCTCCACAGTGATGTATGGCAATTCCCCTTCCTCTTAAACGGTCAAAAGGGAGGGCACACTGAAACGCTGTTGGGTAGGGGCCATGGGTGGGCAATTTAAATATTCATTAGCTCATTACATATTCATGAGTTGGATGAGTTCGCTGCACGAACTCACAGCTGACTGAAAAATAATCCACAATTGAAACCGCAAATTTGTGGACCGCGAGTATGCGGGGGTTTACTGTATCTACTTCATAGCTGCTTGCTATCAAATTAATTGACTAGAACAGAGATTTAGGAATTAGTCTTGCTATCTTTTTTAATATGGCTGAGATGTCTAAGAGCCACTACTATGTGCATCATTAATTGACAGAAAACTTATCTGTCCGCAAACAAGAAAATACTAAACTGGGTGATTCCAACTTCAAAGGCATCAACAGAAAATTTTTAGATTGTGTAGAAAATAAGTTTTTTATAGGTATAGACTTTCATGTGATTACGGTAATGGTGTCCTTTTCTCAGGTTTGTTGTTTTACTGTTAGTAATTAAGGGGTTTTGTTTTATTTTATCTGCAGTGCTCCGTGAAAAGCTGCATCACTGCCTTTCATGTCACCTGTGCCTTTGAGCATAGTTTAGAGATGAAGACTATTCTGGATGACGGGGATGAGGTCAAGTTCAAGTCATATTGTCTAAAGCACAGCAAGAACAAACAGAATTCACTGCCTGATGTTGAGGAGCACCCCAAGAGTGTGTCAGAGCAAAAGCAAACAGAAAGCGAGAAAACAAGTTTGCGAGCCCAAAAACTCCGAGAGCTGGAAGAAGAGTTTTACTCATTAGTTAAAGTGGAGGATGTTGCTGCAGAGCTAGGCCTTCCTAAACTTGCAGTAGACTTCATCTACAATTACTGGAAATTAAAGCGAAAAAGTAACTTTAACAAACCATTGTTTCCTCCTAAGGAGGATGAAGAAAATGGCTTGGTGCAGCCAAAAGAAGATAGCATTCATACTCGCATGAGGATGTTCATGCATTTGAGGCAGGACCTAGAGAGGGTAAGAATTTAACTGATAAAAGTTTTGAAAAACGATTTGCAGGTGAGCAAGGTCTTTGTGGATGAAAGTGTGAGTGGGGAAAGCAAAGGAGATGATTTTAAAAATAATAATTGTAAAAATAAATTAAAAATAAAGTAAGGCCTTCAACTTTTGATATGCTGCACTGCCTGCTACAGAGATTTTCAGGAGCTGTCCCCTCTCAGTCCAATGAGAGATCCAATGTGAAAGAAGTGCTTCCTGACTTGCTGAAAGGTTATTCCTTTATGTATTGTAAGATGCATGTTTCTATGCATAATGCACATATTGGGTAATTGATTCTCTGATTTCAGCTTCAATTGAGTATTTTTAAATAATGAGGTCTTTTAGCATTCATCTTCATGGTGTGGAGCCAAATGTGTGATGTCCTTGATGGTTAACTTCCATGGTGACTTTTTTGCTCCACACATGCAGAAGCAGAATGCTGGGCCTGTACTTGTACCACACTTTCCATGACATCTGATTCAGGAGTCTTAGTCCCATCTTTTCCTCTAGTGCCTGGTGGTCCCAGGTAGCGGGCAGGGTGAATCACTCGCAGCTCTCTTGACCTAGAAGTTTTCACTGCACGTAGTTTCCTTAGGTGCTACAGCTGATTAGTGGTCTGAACATAATCCCCTGCATCTGCCACTGCTCATGGCTTTACTGAGAAGGAGGTAAAGGAAATTACTTTTTTATCAGTAGCTATGTGAGCTCTTGCCAGCTAGATGGTAGTTTGAAAAAAATGAATCCATCAACAAAACTCAGAGCAGGGATTTATTAGGAAACATACAAAGTGCATTTTTCTGCCAGCTGATGGGGGAGGAAACCAGGTTTGTTACCACTTGGAGGCTGCCAATTAGGTTGGCCTGTTGAGTAGAGGTCACCTGCAGTTTTCAAGTGCTTAGAGATGGGTAGTGAATGTAAAAAAAGGTAACAAAATAAAGTAGATGCGTTAAAGGAGATGAGGAGAGGAGTAATAAAAGCAGGAGAGTGGTAATAGTGTTGTAAGAAAAAGGGAAACGGTATTGGGGAAAGAACAAGATGAAAACACAGGGAGATGAGTGTTGGAGCCAAGATTTGTACTTGTCAGTGTAACTGTTGTCTTGAATCTAGACATAATCAATCTCAGATCATTTCCAGGAATACTTTGGATATCGAGCCATACTTTTAAAAAGAATTAAAAACTCACAGCGTACTTTAGATGGAGACTTGGTGTTTTGCAGTATTTTTTTTATTTTTTCAAGAGACCATTTCAAGCTTTTGTTTGATAAATGTTTGGTTTGCATCAAATTTTGTTGAAATGGATGTACTTAGTCTGACTAGAGGGGATTCATTGTTTGAACTGCCTGTCTCCATTTTTTTAAACTTCTTGTACCACAAGATTTTCTACTCTTGTTATATCTTCGGATGAATATAAATTTGGAAATCTTGTGATTTTGTTTCTGAGTAGAGGGGTTCCAGTTCTGAACAGAAGTGCTAGGAAAAGCATCTTTGCCAGATACCTTTCAACCATCCCCTGCACTGTTTCTGTGTTTTGAAAGTGCTTTTAGGTGTTTATCAGGAACTTTCAGTGCCTCTTCCTGTTCTGATTACATTAGGTGGATGTGTTGATATTAAAGAAATAGTAAAAGTAGAATTATGTGTAACTGAATCGTAGAATTTTTGGGGTGGGAAGGGATCTTAAAGATCATCTAGTTCCAACCCCCTGCCATGGGCAGGGATACCTTCCACTAGACTACGTTGTTCAAAGGCACGTCCAATCTGGTCTTGAACACTTCCAAGGATGGAGCTTCCACAGCTTCTCTGGGCAACCTGTTCCAGTGTCTCACCATGCTCAGTGGAAAAAATGTCTTCTTTATGTCCAATCTAAACCTGCCCTCCTTTAGTTTAAAATCATTGGCCCTCCTTCTGTCACTAAAGGTTTCTTTGTCTTTTTTATAATCCCTTTTCATATAATGAAAAGCTGCAGTAAGGTCTTCGCAGAGCCTTCTCTTCTCCAGACTTAACAACCCCGACTCCCTCAGTCTTCAGAAGGGCGGAGTTCCAGCCCTCTAACCATTATGACCTTCCTCTAGACCTGCTCCAACAGGGTCCATATTTGTCTTGTGCTGGAAATGCCAGAGCTGGATGCAGCATTCCAGGCAGGGTGTCACCAGAGCAGAGTGGAATGGCAGAACCACCTCCCTTGACCTGTTAGCCACACTGCTTTTGCTGCAGTGCAGGATAGGATTGGCTGTCTGAGCTTCTAGTGGACATTGCCAAGTCATGTCTAATTTTTTATTTGAAGCATTCATTGAATTGGCAGTCCAAAAAAAAACAATCCAGGATTTTTTAAAAAATTCATAGTTATGTATGTTCAGTAATACTCACAAGAACTTTGCCAAGGGATTTTGCACATACTGTTGTTCTGATTCTGTTGATGATACACTTTTTAAACTATGTCAGGATTTATTTTCTTATTCCCTATTAAGTCTCCTGTTATTCCTCCATAGGTAAGAAATCTCTGCTACATGGTAAGCAGGAGAGAGAAACTGAAGTTGTCCCATAGTAAAGTACATGAACAAGTCTTCAATTTGCAAGTCCAACTCATTAATCAGGAAATTGCTGCAGGTAAATGTATACAAATAATATAAATATAAAAGTAAAATGTAAAATATTTACAAATTCTGCCTGTATTTAAACTAAACCAGTGTGTTCTCTTTATGTTCCTGCTTAGTGTTTTTAACTTACTTCAAATACATAGTCACTGAAAGCAGCAACACACAGAGAATTCTTTAAGCTCTTAAAATATTTATTTAAATATTTATTTTATGCCCTTTTCTGGTATTTGCCTATTGCTTGTTAGTCACTGTGGCATGCAGATAACAGAAACAAGCGGGTGGTGATCTCTAAGTTTTTGCTTCCTTGGGCTGCTAGTCTGTGGCACTCGTTCCTCACAGTAAGCTCTGCACTAGTCCTTGGTTCTCCAGCTGAGAAAGCTTTTTTCTTGCTGTCAGTAGTTGGTTCCTTTGGGCAAGAGAGAAGAGTGACTGACAGGAATCGCTGCTGTTCTTCTGGTGCCTCATGGGCAGCACAAAGTGGTGTTTCTTAGCTTGCCATCTGCAGTTGCTCTCCTTCCTTCAAAAAGAATTTAAGTACTCTGGTTATTAATAGTGACCAGTAACTGTTCAGGAATGCTGAGGTACGAAACCCCACTCTGCCTGTCACTTTTATAGCAACTTTTTGAAATAAGGAGCACAACATTTGGAAAAAGGAGGAGAGTATGCATTACAGTGTAATTACTGTGGGATTTTTTAACAGCAAAGGCAGCTATTTTTGTATGTCAAATTAAGATCTCTCTGGTCTTTCAAGAAACATATTGGTTTTTTAATGACCAATTTTGGGTGAAGTCTTTGTGCTTTTTTTCCTCTATCCCTGACACATGGATAGGTTTCCTTAGTGTACCAATACAGTGGTTTTTTGAACTACATACTTTAAATCAGACTAGTACTTTGTGGAAGCAGCAGTACTCGAAAGCATTTTTTGCAGATATTGTGTAAATGCATTTTATTAGCAGTGTCTCCTAATTTTATTTTATTTTGTCTTTACAAACACAAATCTTTTTTTTATGGCTTATTAAAAAAGCTTGACAGCTACTTTGCAATGGGTGCTGTATGTCTATAATATAACAACTAATATATAAATGACTAATGTATAAAAGCCTTTTAAGCGTAGAGAATTTTGTAATACAAAGCAAAGAGCTGAGCAAAGTCCAACTTGAAACTCAGTTTGTAGCATTGTTTTTTCTTCATCCAAAACTGAATATGAACCTTTTTTTACAGCTTTGTTGGGACTAGATTAGTCATAGCTCGAAATGTTCAATTCACTGGCTGAAAGCCCTGTAAAAATGGAACATTGTTGTTTTTAATTGAAATGCTTAAATGCTCACCTAAATTCCGAAGCAGTGGATTATCTAGTATGGTTTTCGATATCCCAACTTCTCTTTAATGTCCTAAAATAATTTCACACTAATTGTTTGCAAATGCTTCTTACTGTTGCATAACTTTGTAATGGACTATAAAACTTGTTACGGATAACAAAACAAATTACTCTTTTTAAAAATGCCTTTTTTAAAATTCTGCTCCTTCGTCTCTTCCTCCTGTAGGCCATACCCTGACAAGTGCACTAGAGAACACACTGTTCTACCCACCTCCCAGGATCACTCTGAAGTTAAAAATGCCCAAATCAGCATTAGGAGACTGCAAAAATAACTCTCTGAAGCCTGGCAACAGACCGCTTTCTCCTGACAACAACAGCACTGTTTACAGCAAACGGAGCGTGCCGATGTCAAAGGAATCATTTGAAATTAAAGCAAAATCTTATACCAGGTATCAGCACGACAGCAGAAGTAATGGGTTGCTGGCAGGGATTGGCAAGCCTCGGAGCGAGGCAAAGGATTCTGGCCCCACGCAGATGATGGAGTTTCACCGAGGCCAGCCGTCCGGGAAACCTTTAGCACTGCAGGCTGCCTTGCATGGACAGTCTTCCATTGGGAATGGACGAGTGCAGCAGGAGAACTCAAGGCTGGTGTCCAAGTCCAATGGTCTGATGGGCAGGGCTGGAGACGTGGGCCAGAGAGACAGTTCCAGCCAAACACCCTATGAACAAGAGTCCATGCTCACTGCTCACTTGGCCAGCCAGAGTGGTTTCAGAAAATCCACCATAGAACATTTTAGCCGGTCCTTCAAAGAGGCTACCAATAGTCTAGTGAGGACCACAGAAGATCTCCGGTGCTGTGAAAAACCAACAAGAAGACTTGCAACGAAAGATCGCTTGTGGAGCAAGCAGACACTTGAAGGTGCTCCATACCAGGACAACGATGGATACTGTCCTGACTTAGAGCTGAGTGACTCTGAAGCAGAAAGTGATGAAAACAAAGAGCAAGTGAGGTTAAGACGAAGTAGCTCAGAGAGAGAGAGCCCAAGTAAGGACTTTGGAAGAGATTGTCACAATAGAAACAAAAAGAATATGATTTCTCACAGTTCGGTACAAAGGTGATTAGACGCCCCCACGGGGTAATTCAGCCTTTATGTATTCCAGTGTACCAGTGCAAAGCTCGTTATCAAAAGGTTCCAGAAAACAGTCTAGAACCTATGTTAGGAAGAGCTGCAGTAGGGGATGGGGAGAGGGGAGAGAAATCGGAGTAGTTTTGTTCAACTGTGAATTGGTTTGCAGTCTTTGCAAGGTTAGCTCAGTTACCCATGAAGTCAGGTGGAAATCGTGTGTTTTACTAGAGGGTAATATCTGGGAGAGCGTGGAGCGGTTAATCTTTGCATAAATTCTGGAAGCCGCTTCCCCCTTGCCTGCTTATGTGCGAGGCAACAGTGTTCACGTAAAGTCAGTCTTGTGATGGTGGACAGGTTTTAAAGAAGTCCTTGCATTGCTCTTAACGTGTTGCAAGAGACTGCAAACAGAGACATTGAAACTGCATTCTTACAGCACCTGCAGTATGGCTTTGATCCAGCAACGCACTCGCGGATGCGTTAGGAAGTTAAGCATGTGAAATGTCCTGCTGGTTTCCCCTGGGAATGATTGTGCTCAGATCTCCGAGCACATGCCGGTGTGCTCTGCTGGATCAGGCCCAAAGTGACTACTAAGTGACGATCCCCTTCTGCAGGAGGCTTTGAACTGCAGTGGCGTTTGCAGGCTCCTTGTGGAAGGTGGAAGCAGATGTCGCTGGCGCTGCCAAAATCGATGACCTCTAGACGTGCCCCCATTCCCTGCTTTTGCCGAAGATTGTGTTTCTCTTCACAATAATTCGCTTATTTTGTAAATATAAAACTTCTAGTACTTCAGTTTTTTTAATCTCTGTACATAGTTGCTTGTTGTGGGATGCACTTGTAAATATTTTACCCATCTAACAAGTACAGATGGCTAATTTTGTGGATAGTGTTTACAAAAGTAGATGTACTACTTCAAAGAAAAATGCTATTTGACACTTACATTTAGGCAATCACCAGTGATGCCAGGTTCCACTTGAAAGTGAGATTTCATATCCAGAGGTGGTTTTTACCTGGCATTTTTAAAGTCGGCTGAATTAGAAATAATTTTGGCTGAATTTTTTTTTTGCAGGTGCAAATTTTCAACCCTACTTGCCTGTACAAAGGCATGGGAGCCTTCTGGCATCTAGGTCTGTAAAATTTTAGCCCATCATCATTTGGAGTGAAGTTTTTTTAGTTGCTGAAAATCTACTGTTTTATTAAGTTGCTTTTCAGCCTCTGGATCAGTTGCTGTTTCCCAGTCTAACACATTTTTTGTATGTCCTTTAAAATCACCAAATGTTAAGTAGTGATTAAATTTCAGCCAGTATGGAGAAAGCAAAAAGGGAAGGGAATCACTTTCTGTTTATTTCAATGACATGAGATGCTTTCTCTTAAACAAACTACGGTCTTGTTTTCCAGATGGTGTTGTGTTGATCCAGAGAGTAACTGCATTGTTTTTCTCTGAGATGCTGTACATTTCATAAAGACACAACATCCTCTGTCCCCACATCGCTGACTGAAGTGGCCATAGATTGTATAGGGCACGTCATACAAGCTCCTTTCCATTGAGGTTCAATTTTGTCTAGAAGCAAAAGGTGTTTCCCACCTAGTGTGAAGATGACTATGCAGAATCCAAACAGCAACTTGTTTTTCTCCATGGTTTTAATTTATTAGTTTTAACTTGGGAAATGGCAACAACATTTTCAGATTTGTTTTAAACTTTGGAATCTCCCTAGTTGCAAGAGGACTAGCAGGTCAGGAGCTGGAGGACTCTTCAGTAGTGAATTTTTTTTTTTTTTAAAGTATACTTGGCAAATCTACTCTGTTTGCTTCATGCATCTTAATTTTTTTGTTACGTTTTGATTTTATGTATATTTGTGTAATTGATCTTTCTAGAGCTGTATCTTCAAAATTATTTCTTTCGGTGTAAATATGCAGTAGCATTTTAGGTTTCCACATATTTTATTTTAATGGGAAATGCTTTGTGTTCTAAGCCATGGGTCATTCAGAAAAAGTGGACGAATGTCTGTTCACTTGTATTCTGGTTCTGATTCTCTTAGTTCTCCTTCAATATTTATTAGTAATCCTCTCGCACTGGTCTTCAAATTTTATGAAGCTTTTATTGGGAGCACTTATCTGGGAGGTCAGCAAAGTGTTCATGTTATTTTGTGGCTGGAAGTATATGACAGAAGAGAGGGAAAATGGTGCTTTAGCAAAACTCAGCATTTCTGCTCTTCTGGGGTTATCAATTCAGCTGTTTCCAGTCTGGGCAATGGTTTTGCTAATTTTTACATTATTTTAATAGACATATGAAGGAGCCCTTGGTTATGTAGTTCTCAAGTATTGTCCCCAAAGTACATTTGCTAGTTTTTATTGTGCATTCGGTGGCTAACTGTTTGAAGTATTACCTCTTAACCTTATTTGTCAATTTTTTTTTGTGTTTTTGCATTTTGTTTTATATATATAAATATATATATATATTCAATTTTCCAAGATGGACTCGGTCTTTTTCAGATGTCCCCTTTTTACAAGTACTTTTTCATTAAATTATGAAACTGCTAACAATATTTTCATTTGTTGTTATTTATTCAGAGCTTTACCCTCTGTGTCTGGCAGGTTGTGAAACTCATCAGTACTGGGTCCATCAGAGGTAAATTATTTCTGCAGATTCAGCAATACTTTAATAAGTATCCAGGAAAATCCTTCCCCTTCAGCCTCCCAAAAAAGAGTCGCTGAGCACTAATTTGCTGTGTATAGCAAATAGTGCAAGCCTGGCTTTTGTTTCTGCCTAGCTGAGCAAATGTAACAGACCATTTACTGCCCTGGTCTCACTTTTCAATGTATTTGCTTATGCTGTAGTATGGCTGGTTTTCCCTGGTTGGACAAAGTGAGTTATAGAGGAAGAGCTGTAGCCAGGCCTTCTGTCTGATCCCTGTTCTTGTACACCCACAGACGTGCATAGCTGAACACACTGCCATATGTGTGCAATGGACAAATCAGTGCAAGCAATTTGCCAGGTTTATGTTTCATGTTGTTTTGACGTGGCCTTTTGCTGTAGTTCCCCCTCCTCCCACAGGCCGGTGCTGTGATGTACCTTGCTGGCAGAGAGGAGCTGCTCCCTGTGCTAGAGCAGGGAAGAAGACAAAGGAAAAACGAAGGTGGGAAAGAAAGCTATGTACCTGCACGGCTGATCTGATAGTATCCCTCCTGCTCTGCCTGCCTCTGCAACTGGCAGCACCCAAGAGATGGGAGATTTGCAATCCGGGTGTTGCAGGCAGCAGTGACCCTCCTGCCTGCAACAGGGCTGGCAGCAATGGAGAGTTGTAGGCTTAGCAGCCAATGTGCTTGTGGCAGGAGTGACTGAGCAGGTGGCCCCAGGCAGAATGAGACTGGAGCTGGAAATAGGTTGGGGAAAATGGAGCTCAAGTCCCTCGGCTGAAAAGCAAACGGGGTAAAAAAAAGGCAAAAGACAATAAAGGTACATGCAGAAGAGAAGAAAAAACAGCACTAGGAAGAAGCAGTAATTGTTGGACTGTCAGCTGTTTGACAGGACCAGGATTCCAGGTAAGTTATTCTTCCCCTACTCATTTGGCCCTCTTCCACTTCGCACCCCCCAGATAGCAGCTTCACATCTTAGTGGCGTGATTTTTTCACAGAATTCACAGAATATTCTGAGTTGGAAGGGACCCACAAGCATCATCAAGTCCAACTCTTAACACTGTCTCCCTGGCGGGAATCGAACCTGGGTCTCCCACACGCCAGGTGGGGACACTTACCATTGTACTAAAGTGGATTTGAAATTTCAGTGATTAAAGAGTTTTGGGACTGCGCATGTGTGACCTGACAGGCATGAATATTCAAAGTAGGCAGTCATGAATATACAAATTCACCCCCACGGCCACCCACCCCGAGCTGGCTTGGGGCAGGTGCATGCGCCGTGGTGGTGAGCTGAGCCGGGTGGTGGCCCCGGGCTGGCTGCAGCAGAGCTGAGCCAGGAATACGCTGCTCCCGCAGTGGCTTAGCTTGGTTCTGCACAGCTTGAGCAGCACCCAGCCCACTCCCCTCGGTTTGTCTCCGAGCGAGGAGGCTTCATTATGAAAGATTTACACACTCTCAGGTTAGACATGGTGTACAAGATTTTCTAGGGGTAGACGTCTACCTCAAGTATGGAGAGACCAGGTCTACCCACCCAGAGAGACACCGGGACAGTGGCAGGACAGTTCCCCACACTCATGTCCCTGGCTGAGCAGAAAAGGGATTCTTCCCGGCGTGGGGTGGCCGCGGGCACCATGAAGCACCAACACGAACACTGACACGCAGCAGGGCAGTGCTGAAACAGTGCCAGAGTGCCGGGGGGTGGTGTGAGGGTATGAGGCAAATTTGCATATTAATGAGCTGCTATTCTATGTGGACAGAGGGCTACGAGGATAGGGGGCAAGACCCACGGTACCGTGGTATAGGAGACCCAACTGTACTCGGCACTGGTTAGGCCACACCTTGAGTACTGTGTCCAGTTCTGGGCCCCTCAGTTTAAGAAAGATGTTGAGTTGCTTGAATGTGTCCCGAGAAGGGCGATGAGGATGGCGAAGGGTCTGGAGAACAAGCCCTATGGGGAGCGGCTGCAGATGCTGGGGTTGTTTAGTCTGGAGAAGAGGAGGCTTAGGGGAGACCTTACTGCTCTCTACAACTTCCTGAAAGGAGGTTGTAGTCAGGTGGGAGTAGGTCTCTCAGTCTACCAGTGACAGAACAAGAGGACACAGTCTTCGGCTGCACCAGGGGAGCCTTAGACTGGATGTTAGGAAGAACTTTGCCACAGGAAGAGTGATTTCTCAGTGGAATGGACTGCCCAAGAAGGTGGTGGAATCGCAGTCCCTGAACATATTTAAGAAAAGATTGGATGATGTACTTAGTGACATGATCTGGATAATGGGATGGTGTGTTAGGTAACAGGTTGGCAATAGGTTAGGTTAGGTAATAGGTTGGGCTTGATGATCTCTATGGTCTTTTCCAATCTTATAAATTCTGTGATTTCTTCTTCTCTAAAGGTGTTCTCACAATAGATTCCAGCAACAGGCTTCCTTTTTTGACTGATTGGTGGCTTCTAATTCCCTTAGTGTTCTTGTGGCTATGATATGAGAAAGACAGGCCCAAGTAAGGAAATTGTTGTCCCCATTATTGTAACAGCTTGTGTTGGTTTGTAGAGTCTTTTCAAATAACTAAGTGTGGTTACTTGTTGACCGTAACTTGGTCCAAGCACAGAGGCCATACAGTGACTCCCAGCACCATCATTTCTGCATTTATGTTTCTGTCCTAAGGGAAATGTTTCTGAGTTATAACTTGTGTATGTGATTTGTAGAATGTTTTCTCCACTGTGAATCCCAAACCATGAAAGAGAAGTTATAGATGTTTGGATATTAAATGTAGGCCTGAAACATTCACTTGATTTTGATGTTGGAACCTCTGATGACTGGGCCTGGATGTACAGGCTGTACTGCAGACGCATGATGTGTATCTTGACACCTGGGAGGGACTGAGCGTTACCAAGTGTTCAAAGCCTGCCTCTGTGAGCTGCAAAGATAATCCAGGGAAACCACTCATTTTGATAGTTGGGAATTTTGATGATCCAGTACTTGTAAAGGTTTAGCACTGCAGGGAATTGACACATCTATTAGGAAAACATGCTTTGGATGTGAATTAAGGAACAAAAGGAAGCTTCTTGCACAACCTAGGAGCTTGGCATGCAAGGGAGAAATACCGGGGAAGGGCAGAGATGGAAAAAATTGGAATGCCTCAGTGCAGCTTCTTCAGGAAGAAGTGAAGATTCATGGACTTCTGGGCTCTGGTTTCATGAGAGATGATCTGCTACTGTACTTCTGAAACTTTTCTTTATGCCAGCTTCATGGCTGAACAGGCTTTTGCCCTTCTTGGGGTGCAATTCTGCAATATATCCCTCGTGCAGAGATGGTCCAGGGATAACTGCTGCCAGGCTCTGCTCCTAACCAAATCAGTGCATCTGTAGGGATGTGACAGAAGTGGATTAAAGTGACTGCAAGCAGAGCTTTCTGAAAGAAAGTGTTACTTAGCAGTTGAGTAAATTGTTTGAAAATAGCAGGTATGTGTGCCTATTTCTGTTCTTCAGGTTAACCCCTCTGCAGATAGCTTGGATCTGTTTGTGTGAGACTACATGTGTAAGGAGAATAGCCTCAGATACTTGCTCATTACTTTCCCTGCTTCTGTGCATACAGCTTCCAGATAATCTTGTTTTTTCCAGTAGGCTTCTTTTGTCTGGGACAACCTCTTGGATCCACCTTGCCCTGCCCTTTCTCCGGGACTCTTCTTTTGTTTCAGGCTGGGCAGAGCCTCCCTCCCTGCCTCGCCATTGCTTTCTCAGCAGCCCTGAAGCTGAGTACCTGCCTCACCTAGGCTGCCTTATCTGATACATTGTTTTAAATCTCTGGGTAGGTTCCACAGTCACATATTTATTGTTTCTTTTGGCTTAACCATCCTGAAGCAATTTTTTCTGGTGTATGTTGTTTTTCTCCAGGTACTGCCCCACCCACCCACACCCTAGCAAGGGAAAAGCACTGGGCAAGGCAGGATGCAAGTTGTATTTTGACAGAGTTCCGTAACATCAACAGTTCCAGAACTGTTTTGCTGGCTAAATTGGTATGCCAGTGTACTGAGGAAGAATTTAAAACCTAGCACAGCAACAAAAAACAGGTGGCATACAAAGTGATTTGAGGATTTAGAAATTCATAGATTTTAGTGAGATAGATACAATTCGGAGACTTAGAAATTTAGAGATTTTAGTAAAATAGCTAGACAGTTTGGGTTTAGAAGAATTAGTAGGTGGCGCAGGCATTTGCCAACCCTGAAATTTAAGGCTCTGTATTAAAGGCAAAAAGTCTAGTTTCCCAGTGCAGAATGATAAACAACATATTTAGACAAAACAAGGAGCAAAGGAATGTAAAACATCGGAGCTGGTTGGTCGAAGGCTTAGAGCAAAGTGTAAGTTTAGGAGATAATGATGATGGGATACATATTCATGAAGTTTTACACATATGTATTAGGCAGGTATACATATACAGGTGGCAAAACTGGGGTGGGGCCTTCTGGCGCTTGGCTGGGCTAAAGGACACTTTGCTGGTTGAAGTGTTTTTTTTTCCCTTACTCCTGAAGCCAAAAATAAATCTTTCTGTAGCTTGCAAGCAAACCTTGAGTCCAGAACTGATTTTTCTCAAATCAAAAGGAAGATACCATTAGGTCATCTGAAAGCTCTTGAGCCTGTGACACAGACATCAAGATATCATGGAATCATCACAGAATGGTTTGAGTTGGAAGGGATGTTAAGGACCATCTAGTTCTAATCCCCTTACCATGGCCAGGAACACCTTCCACTAGACCAGGTTGCTCAAAGACGCATCCAATCTGGCCTTGAACACTTCTTGGGAATGGGGCATCCCCAGCTTCTCTAGTCAACCTGTTCGAGTGTCTCACCCCTCAGGATATGCCACTTTTCTTATTTTCTGTGGTCTCAACAACAACAAGGAGTCCACTGGAGTAGTACTTATAAGAAGAAAAGGTGCTATATGCCATTCGGGAAAATGGCTCTGGTTATACCTATAGAAGTGCAGGCCCTCATGAGGGATTGAGTCATCCCAGGGGGAAAAACATTGCTAAACTAGCCCACCCACTTCACCTGAAACCACAGTGTCTGGTTGCATTCCTTTGTAATTCCATCTCCCTTATCATACAGGGGTGGTGCTTGGTAGTTTGGGAACTCCTGCCACTGGCATTTTAGTGTCCATTTACATCTGGCTGAATGGAGTCTGACCAAAGTCCTTTCCCTCCTTAAAACTGATTGCTCACCTATTGTTCTGTTGTCTCCTCTAAAATGGAGTAGGGACATTGTCTAACCCGTTTCATGATTATTCCATCTGGAACAAGCCAGACGTCTCACATGGCTTAAGGAAGCACAGAGGTCTAAAAGCTGGATGAGCCAAGTGATATTAAGAAGCAAGTTGTAGCTTACACTTCTTACAAATGGCTAATACATAAACCAGATGTTCCTCAAATTATCTGCTTGAACATAGTAAATTAATTAGGTGAACATGCTAATGATAAATTAGGTGACTGAGCAGTCACCTAAACCTGCAGTTAATTTGAACTTTATTTCTGATTTGGGCTAGGATGACTTGCATGCCTGTAAGCCACAAACACTGAAAGCACTGTTGCTAAATCAGTTACTTGAATGAAAGATGCTGTCTCTCCCTGAAGTCCTGTTTCCTTGGCATGGCCTCTGTTTTGACTATAATTTTGCAGCTGCTGTAGCACATATCAATGCTCTTTTTTTAATCCCGCAGCAAGCAAGGTGCAAATCCAGGTCACGTGGAGTTCAAAGAACAGAAAAGTAAGGCATTAATGAAAAATGTCTTGGCCGTGCTCCACTGAAGAATGCTTTCTGAAGCACCCCCTTGCCAGACTGCTCCTGGTGCAGAGCAGAGACCTAGAGAGGCCCAGACCGGGAACTCTGAGCTTTGTGAGGCAGCTTAAGGTGGCAGGAACTGGCACTTCTGAGTGCTCCTGTGACAAAGAAGTTGGATGTGCATGTGTGCCAGTGGGAGGGTGTTCATGAAACATTTGAGAGACTGGCTGCACTAGGAAAGGTCACATGTTTGCTTTTTCTTAAGCTTCTAGCCAGTACATAAGAAATTGTGCTGAAAGAAGTCTGCATAATGAACTGTAATAATTAGACTGTACCAATGCCTGTTCTGTGAAAGAAACTGGACTTTGAAGGCTAAATATTTCAATACGACTTTGTGGTAATCTGGTGCAATCCTTAGGATTCCCTGTTTGAGATTCTTAATCCATTCTGCATTAACTTTGTGACAGTGTTAGACACATAAATTAGTTAATGGACATAAGTTTCCTGCTGCCACCTTTTTCCAAGGAGACATTTGCAAACAGGAAAATGGAGTACTTTGGCAAATGTT
This sequence comes from Pitta sordida, assembly GCA_013390025.1. Taxonomy (NCBI): domain Eukaryota; kingdom Metazoa; phylum Chordata; class Aves; order Passeriformes; family Pittidae; genus Pitta; species Pitta sordida. The sequence continues at coordinate 137,627 of WEKX01014281.1, forward strand.
TGAACTGTATGAGTGTTTCAATACACAACTGTGATCATCCAGTCTAGTAGATCATCTCAGCAGTTTGATCTCTCCTGGACCTACTTGTTGCTTGCTAACAAATAAAAGCTTCATCTGGACACAGAAGTCAATTCCAAGAACTGTATTTGGCTGAAAACAAGTGTATGGCAGTGCCAAGTCTTACTTTCCAGCCAACTGATTGCAGTGACTGATTTTGTATTTCTACCTCTGCTCTTGCTTGGTCTTTTTAGGTTTGGCTCATCCGTCCATCTCTCCCACTGCCAAATGCAGTAATATCTGCTGATGGTGAATTCCCATGTCCCTTAATGGATTCAACAGGCTTACACTGAGGTGGTGGCTCATCTGTCCTTGGTGCAGTCCCTGCTCTCAGCTGCACCTTGCCTGTCTGCAGATGAGGCCTGACAGACTCCCTGTTCAGAGGCAGCTGTTAAGATACGGACATCTGATATGTGTGGCATTTGCACTTTGTACCAGGCATGGATAAGGCCTACAGTGCTCTCACCTTCCTGCAGGGAGGAGGATTAACAGTAATAACAGTAGTAAAATGAAAAGACTAAAGGTGAAAGAAAAAAGAATACTGTAAAGATGAAGAAATGGCAGAATCAAGCTCATAAAAGGAGAGATCAACTGCAACTTTCCAGGAATGAGTGTAAGTGAAAACCAGTCTCTTTATAGCCTCTAAAATAATCCAGCACCTCTTCTCACCTACAGTCTTTAAGGATGACGGGATTTTCCGGCTCTGTGTTCTCCAGAACTGCTGAGCGTTTCCTGACTGACAATAAGCATAATGGCTTCTGGTAGGCTCAGGTAACTTGCAGGCTGAGAGATGGGTGTGAATTCACCTTACAGGGCCTCCTGCATCACAGATCTAGGCTTTTTCTTCTTCATGGCTGTGGACCTTAAGATTCCATTCCCTGCAAAGCAGGAGTAAGTATATGATGTGCCCTACCATGTGGTCTAGCAGCCAATTCCTTTGTAAGCCACGGCGGCGCTGCGTGTGCTCCCTATCAGTCAGATGTTGAGGCCACAGAGGAGACGTTGTGACTGCGATGCAACAGTGGGAAGTTCCCAGCAGGGAAGGCTCAAGTCAGCACAACCTTTGGCAGCCATCTCCTTTGTGCTCTACTCTCCCATAGTGAACTTTTACTGGCAAAGACCTCAGCCGATGCTCTCTGTGAAGGCACCCCTCCATGGATTCCTCCTCCCTGTTACTACCTTTCAGCAAACCTGGACTAGCCATTACAGAGAAGACAAAGCAGGAGTACTGTCCTGTGTAACTAGAGATCCAATATCAAAATGTGTGGCACAGAGTTTGTGTTGTAACCTGGTGCTGCAGAAGCTGTTAATTTTCTCCCAAGGTGTGTGCCAACACACAGCTTGTTTTGATGCCTCCAAACCATGCTGGCAAACACCTAAGTCAGCAAGAGCAGAGGGACCGGTGAGGTGGGTTGAGGGTGTGATTAGCTCCTGCTGCTGCTGCATTCAGTAAGCTGTTGCACTGGCTGTGCACCCCAACAGCCTCATGGTGTGCAAGGACAAAGGGAGAGCAGCAAACATGGCTAAACTTTATAAGAAGCAGTAACTGTGCTTCATTGTACTTAATGAATTCTTTGCACCCTGTTTTTTAAACCTGTGGGTCTTCTTTCCTAGTTGTAAAATGTATGAAAGAAGGAAAGATGTGGCATTTTTTTCCTGGATGTTTTCCTGTGTTGGCAGTTGCTAATAATTTGTTTGCCTCAGGTTTGACATGAAATCATTCTGTTTGTTGTACAACAAAGCAGTAGGGAGAGAAAGAGAAAATTCAATGCTAAGCACTGAGGTACGTAATGCTATACAAACCTGTCAAATGAAAGCTTAACTGCTCAGGTAAGGCAACAATAAGTAAATAAATACCGCTTTAGTATTCCACTGAGAGAAACCTACCTGAAACGTGGTGGTAGGGTCACGTAGCAAATAAACTTTCACAATATACACTTGAAGAAAAAAGTGTGACCAACTGAAGCCTGAGCTGTGAGCAGCTGCTTTATGAAAAAAGGCAACAGAGTATTGTCTCTTAAATCTTTGACAGGATATAATTGCTAAGAGGAGGCTTTATGATAAGGAACAGAAAAAAATCTGTAACAGGAGTGGTGCCATGGCTACCTGCCAAAAAGATTGTGGTGGGTGCTGTGCAATCCACTGGTGTGCAATGCCCCTGGAATAACAAGGCAGCTACATGTGCCAGCTCGGAACAAGAGCCTGGATGAGGGAGAGTGAAATTTTGGAGCACCTAAATTAATTCTGGTTTGTGGGAACATGGCAGTGAGCCAGCCTGTGCCTGCCTGGTGCACTTGGAGTTGCTAGAAGGAGACACACAAGACACAGAGCAGTGAGACTGAAGTCATTCGATGTCACTGATCCCTACAGGAATAACTGAATCCAAGTCTAAAGGCAGTACGTCATGAAATGCTGAAGAGGAGAGCTGGGATTTAAAAAGCATCCTTTGCTTTATGATTTGAGGTCAAGGGGTTGTAGCAGCCGTAGCACAGAGATAAGCAGGTGCAACAGAGAGCTGTATCAGGATCTTTTGATGCCAGCAGTTTGCCGCGCACCTTTGGAAGTCTCTGAGGCTTTACAGCACGGGGACTCAAAGAGGGCACACCGTGCTGAAGAGTCAGGATTTCTGGACAACCAGGGAAATGCTGAAGGAGCTGTGGAGAAGGATCCCTGGTGCTGCAAGCTGGGGCCAGGGCTCTGTGGTCACCTAAACCACAGCAAGAAGGCAGACAGAAACCAGGCCTTTCGGGAATCCTCTCTCCGGGAGCCGAAACTTTGCCACTGCGCTGGGCAACCTCTTCTCCCTCCTTTTTCCTCCCTGCAGCTCTTGGAAGGGGGGGGTGCCGAGCCGCTGCTGCTCAGGCAGCCGCCAATCCCGGCTGCCCGCGTTGGCCTTGAGGCCCCGCATGCAGACGAGCTTCCCCCGCGGCCCTTCGCCCTCCCCCCGGCCAGGGCACCCCGGGGCCGCCGCCGCCTGCTCCGCTCCCCGCTATAAGAGGCGGCAGGACCTTTCCTCCGCGGCTGGGAACAGGTAAGGCCGGCTGCCTGTGTGTGGGTGCGCGTTTTATTGTAATTCATCATTGCCAGTCACTGTTATTATTTCTTATTGTTACTCTTCTTGCCCGTGTTGGCAGGTGGCTACACCCGTGTGTGCGGTGCAGCCGGGCGGGCGGGGCCGCTCCTGCCGGCGGAGCGGCGCTTGCCTCCCGCACCCGCCCGCACCCCACGGTTTAATTTTTTCCTCTCCATTATTACTCCTCCAGGCTTCTTCATTTATTTTTTTTTTTCTCCTCCCAGCAGGCCTGGGCGGGGGAGTGGAATCGGAAGGCGCTGAGGACCGGTGACAGGGCAGGCATGTCGTCCGTCAGGATCGAGTGCGTTGCCAGCGAGGGCTACGGGATCGGGGAGTCGCCCGTGTGGGACGAGAAGGAAGGCGCGCTCCTGTGCGTGGACATCACGGGCAGGAAGGTGTGCCGCTGGAGCCCGGGGACAGGGCAAACCCAGGCCATCCCCGTGGGTAAGGAGCCGCAGGAAAAGCCGCAGCTGCCTGCGGTGTTTGTGCGTGTTCTGGCTGAGCGCCGTGTCCCTCGGGAGCTGCTGCTGCTCATCTTCTGGAGACCTTTCTCCACAGCCGAGGAGGACACTGGGGCTTTGCACAGATATTAGATACAGGCCAGACTTGGTCCTGGGGACTTCATGATTATGTTTGATCTACATATTTTTTCCTGTAAATCGTCCACGACTGATGGACAATTCTTTTCCTCCCACTTCGTCCCAGAGGTGAAGTTCTGCAGTTGGTTTCCATGATCCGTAGTTTTGTTCTGATTTCAATGAACGATGCGCGTGACATTTTCTTTACTGTAAGAAGATTTCCACTTACAATTTAAGAAGCTGGTGTTTTTTAAGGTAACGGTGTCACCAGCTAGAGTCGCAATAGTTTTAAGCATTTATTCCAGAAGGGAAGAGAGACACCAACTCACATAGAGTTGCAGATGTACTGCTGGATGTGATCATGGAACCACTGGTCTGTCTGAAGACAGCTTCTTAGGTGGTTTCAGTACAATTTATTATTTTCCCATGTTCGGTAACACTTGGTGAAAATCAATTTTGCCTACCCGTAAGATGCTAACATTAGTCACAAAAAACAGAACTGGGCTTGTCTGCCTTTCAAATTGCTGTAGTTACCAGCTTTTAGATGAAAGAAGGCCTGATGCTAATTTGGGAAGTGTTGCTTCCCAAACTTATTTCCTCCTAGCTTAGCTGAAGGAATCTCTTTCTCCCTGCCTTTCCCCCAGTTTGACCTACTCTCAAGTTGTAATTGTTTCCTCTCTTTAGTAATCAAATAGTTGTGATTAATAGCTGTGCCTTTGGGACTACCATAGTTAAAAGAAAAAAACCAAACCCGAAGAGCTAAAGAGTGCTATATGGTTAAAGTCACTGTTTTCAAGGGTGGAATCTAAGAGAGAAATTACTCTTTACTAAAGTGTATAGAGAATTAGAACAACTCCACGCTTAGCAACAACTTCAAATGCCCTTTTTAACTCACAGGGAGAACAACACTACGTGCCTGGAGGGGAGACGTTATGGTCAGTTTTCTTTTTGGCATCAAATGATGCATATAAGTCAATTCCTGCAGATGCTGCTTTAACAAATCCCTCCAGGGCTGCAAGCAGACTGAGCTGGTTGTGAGGGCCAAGCTGCTCACTTGTGCTGTATTTGTGTAGTGAACAGCTGGGTGTCTTGATACACCCCTTTCCGCCCCTGTGCTTTGTCAAGAAGGTGTTCTTGTGTTGGGGTACATGGATTGCTGTGCTTGGGAGCTGCTATACTCTGGGTAGGAGGAAGGCCCTGGGGGCTGCTCAGGTGGAAGGGCTTCTGTGTTTCATTTTTTAAATTAGAAAGTTGGTGATTAGTCCCATGTTTGTAAGATACTATACCAGACTTTATTGCCCTGCTTCAAGTTATTATTCCTTACATTGCATCTGCTTGTAGGCTTTTACAGAAATATTATCTTCACACTCACTGGGTTTTTTACTAATTCCTTATTAATAACCTGCAATTGAGATTTGATGCATAATAGCTGAAATGAGTGTTAGTATATTCTAGTTTTCTGTTTCTTTAAGTCCTGTGAAGCTCTACGTCTTGCTGTGGTTTAGGTACTGCTGGAGGTATGTTTGAACTGCAGGGCAGAGTGTGGTGCAGTGGAGTAGCTCTCCTGCCCAGTGTGATCTGTCCCACTGCAGAGATTCTCTTGTCTGCATCAGTGTAGTGCTGATTTATGCAGTAGCCATGCTAAACAAACAGAGCTGCTCCAGAGCTCTCCTGCCAATTGATTTTTTCCGTTAGGAAGGGAGGAACCCAAACAGTAAATAACCTGTTGTAAAAATCCCTGTCCCCCTTTTTATGCCTTTTTTTTTTTTTTTTCCTTTTAAAGCACCTAGCAGAACCAGGTGCTGGTTATGATTATAGCTCTTGGGAGCAGTGGTAATACTCAAGTTCCCTGAGTTTATATGTCCCAAACTGGTGATTCCTGTTGTAGAAACTAGCTGTATGCATTACATGTGCCCTCTTAACATGACCTAATCTGTTCCTATGTGATTGGACATCAATCTGTTTGGTAGAAAAGTATCTGAATTCAGCTTGCGTGTCTATAAAGTGGGCAGAAATGTCTCTCCATAACATATTACCTCTTTTCCATTTCACCCTGTTTCTAGATGCTCCTGTGAGCTCTGTGGCTCTCCGGAAATCTGGGGGTTATGTCATCACTCTGGGAACCAGGTTTGCTGCTTTGAATTGGAAAGAGGAGCTGGTAACCACCATTACTCAAGTGGAAAACGATAAACCAAATAACCGATTCAATGATGGGAAGGTGGATCCTGCAGGGAGGTACTTCGCAGGTATGTTACGGTTCCTTCCCTCTGGTTCTTGTTGGGTTTTTGGTGATAAGATGCAGTGGCCAGTTTAGATGCAGCAGGTTTTCCTTCTTAGTTAAATGGTAGGGACTTGTTTTGTCTTCACAGTTTAATCCCATTCACACATCTATTTGTATCACCTGGGCACCACGTAATCAGGACTGTCTTCACTATTCAGAGCTTGCCTAGTTCAGGATGCTAGCTTTGCCTTCTCCGTGTTGGCTGCTTGTTTGAATACTGGCAGGGTTAGAAATAGAAAATACCTTCCACTGGGAAAGTTACTATATTGTGTGTTTTGTTCTTCATAAATCAGAATTTATAGATTGTATTTCTAAAAACTGTGTGACTCTTAATCTTGGAGAAGGGTAGACTCAGGGAGCTCTTAGCTGTAAGTACCTGATTGTGTGGGGGATGGCGAGGGAGTAAAAAACGATGGAGCCTGGCTTTGCTCGGCGGTGCCCACTGACAGAACCAGAGGGAGTGGGCACAAACTGAAATTCAGCAAATTCTCTATGAATGTAAGACAACTCATTTACTGAGGATGATCAAAGAGTGGAACAGGCTGTCCAGAGGGGCTGTGGGGTCTTCATTCATGGAGATCTTCAAGACCCAACACTGGCCTAAAGGAAACTTTTGTGTCTGACCCTGCTCTGAGCAGAGGGTGATCTCCAGATCCTCTCCTGGATGATCTTCAGAGGTGCTCTCATGCCTTAGCTGTCTGTGATTCTGTCCTCCTGTTTTTTAAAGCACCAGTCTGTTCATCTGCTGTGAAGTTGAGTCCCCAGGCTTACCTTAGCTTGCTTGCCAAGCTTAGCTTAGCTTACCCAGCCTCTCAAGAGCCAGTCTCGTCTGCCAGCTTCTAGTTGCAAATTTGAGATTTGCTTTTGACAAGGCTTTAGTATAAGACTCATTGAGGGAGGAGGTAATTCTTAACCAGTTTCTCAGCTCTACAAGACGTTATGATTTGTGGGAAGTTAAATGCTCACCACACCTTTCTTAATATATGAATGACTGAATGAAACATTTTGCAGGAATCATGCTGCACACTATTTCTGCCACAGTTCAACCGGAAAACAAAGGCTCTGTTCTGTCATCTGCTAAAAGCAAGCACTGTGGAAATCTACCTTTTTTTTGCCTTTAACTCAATTTCTTCCTCAAGTTTCAGAAGCCCCCTGCACTGCTCCCTTCTACACTGTCAGTGCGATCATCATCATTATCACTGCGAGGGGCTGCCACCAAGCCTGGAGAAGGAGAGTCCATTCACTCTGAACCTGCTTTCTCCCCTTTGGCTCTGCACAGGTACAATGGCTGAGGAGATTCGTCCTGCTGTGCTGGAGAGACACCAGGGCTCTCTGTACACACTCTTCTCTGACCTCTCAGTGGTGAAGCACTTTGATCAGGTGGACATTTCTAATGGGCTGGACTGGTCTCTCGATCACAAAACCTTCTTTTACATCGACAGCTTGTCCTATTCAGTGGATGCCTTTGATTATGACCTCCAAACTGGAAAAATTGGTAGGAATGGTTGTATTCTAAAATAATTGTTTGTGCCTTAAGATTCTGATACTTGTTCCCATGCTGGTTATTATGCAGAGATGATCAGAGCCTTGGGAGCTCTTCCTCAGAAACCTCTGAAATAAAACAGCAGAAGCCATATTAACACCCATATGCACCTGTGTAGGCTCCTAGTTCAAACCAGTCAGAGTCTGTTGGTAATCCTAGAAAGTATTTAAGTGTGGAGTGATCTAAGCATCTAGTAGTATAGTGTTCTATACTACTGTTACTAAACATGAGGCATATCTGATCTTCCAGTGTCAAAAGGGCAAAGTGTTTCTCATTTGTCTCGGTTTCTGTGGCTGTGTGTTTCTTGTTACTGAGAGCATAGGCAAAGTAACAGAAAGTCTTGTGCAGAACCTCTGCCAGCTTCTCTAGATAGTTTGAAAAACAAAACACAGTGAAAAATGAAAAAATAATCAGCTTTTCAGTGAAGATTCTGCAGAAAAATCTAGGCAACAATGGGACGGCAGTAACTCAAGCCTTCCTTCATTTATTTAGAACAAAACAATGCCTTAAGGGTTTCTGCAAGCTTGGGCAAAAGAAAAATTCCAGTCACTTCGACTAATAATTTATTTTCAGTAAATGGACTGCAGTACATAATTTGCTTTAAAAGAACTCGGCCAATTTGATGTTTAATTTTAAAGCTGTGAATTTAAATTAAAAAGTTTTGGCTATTTGGGTGTGGAATCTTGTCCCAGTGTCTTTCTGCTGTGGCTTACAACTAAATTTTTCTTGAGGAAATAGGGCACTTCTTGTCTCTCACTCCGCTTAGTCTTGTTGTGGCAATCTGACAACCCCAGAAGCAGAAAGGAAATTCATTAACAATATTGCTGCATATGAGAAACATTGAAGTTGTCAGAGCATAAAATAAACAATGTTGGAAAGTTGAGTTTAATTTTCTTTAATAACAATGGATAAAAGTTTAGATAGAGTTGTTTGTTTTTAGGTTAATAGTATGCCTTTGAAATTGAATTGCTTTTCCTAACTCCTTGTTTATACATATAAACTCTCAGTTTATAGATCTGAAGGTCAGTTTTGTGTTGTAACAGTGATTACTGGCATGTTGCAGCAATCTGTTTGAAAAGTCTCCAGTTGCAGCAGCCTGTGCTTGAAATGATCCAAACTGCTTTTAGAACGGAGCAGTTAATTTTAGGAATATATATAACATTAATTTATTCAAATGTTCATTTAATGATGTAAGTAGGGAACATGAGCAGTGCACTAGAAAAGAATGCCAGAAAAAAGGATTGTACTTCCAATGGATAGAAATTGATCTGCAGGCTTTCATACTGAGATACAACTGTCTCAGGAAACAAACAGAGCAGCAGACACCATCTATTTTTTTCATATGAAAAAAACTCAGAGCTTCAGTGCAGCTTTTGAAAATAATAGTACAAATAACTTGCTGGGCTGTGGCTGATAAAAATTTTAACAACTGTCTCACTCAGTTTTCTGGTTTTTCTGCCCTGCAGGCAACCGTAGGAGTATATACAAACTGGAAAAAGAGGAGAGCATTCCTGATGGGATGTGCATTGATACAGAAGGCAAACTCTGGGTAGCTTGTTATGATGGTGGGAGAGTGATTCGTCTTGACCCTGAGACAGGTAAATCCTTGCAAATGGTGGACTGGAATTAAAAAAAAAAAAGATAAATAAGTGGTGGGGTTTTTCTCCCCTTTACAGAAATTATATGCCTACTCTTTTAAAAACATTTTTTTTATTATTACTAACAACAACAACAGTTTCATGTCCCTGCTCTCAAAAATTACCTTTCTAAATAAGTCTTCTTTGTTCCCAGCATCTGCTGTGAAGGTAAAGTTGGAAAAGGTAAAGTTGCTAAGATCATCGTTATACATTTGAGTTATTGCAGTAGCATCCTCTTACATCCTCAAAACTTAAAGCTAGTGTTTACCTCGTTGATAAATTATGTAAATGAGTAAGCCATGAAATAGCAAAGATGACTAAAGCCATCTTTGAGCCTTGTTTCTTCAGAATATTGTATTATTTTGGGGAGCCTACTGAGTTTAATACAATTCCCACATGACACTGATGCCAGCAACATCTATTTTATTGTTGAAAATTATTTACACAATCAATTTTTCAATTGAAGTAATTCAAAAATATTTAATGAATCCCACAGCATTTTATCATTCTTACAGTAGTGTCTTGTGTGTGCCTGTTGTCTGAGCCTGTTGTTCACTGCTACTCTCATTAGGACTTTAGTGGTGTGCCAGGGATGATTTGCTATGGGTAAAAAACATGTGTCAAGCACTTAAGGGAAGCTGAACCACATTGCCTGCAAGGGGCCAGTGGGTGAGAATAGGAGTGGGATTTTGATGGATTCCAGACAGCAAAAGTTTGCATAATGCAGCAGAGGAGCAACTGCACTGGGCTGTATCTGGAGACTAGTACAAGGCTTGGCATTTTGTGGGGCTGTGGAGTCAGAGATGCCAATGTCCCTTGAATCATGGCCACCTCTGCAGAGCCCAGAGGCACTGGCACACATGAACCACGCAGGCCAGGCTGCAGCCTCGCTTCTGATTCTACTGGAAAGTCTTACTTGATCCTGAGTCTGTGCTTTCCCCCTCACCTTTCGATCTGTACCCGTCCAAGGTCTTGCCAACATGCATGACTTCTCTTGTCCTGCAGAGGCTGCACCCCAACCCTAAGAGAGAAAGCTGGCAGGTGCCAGGAGCTCTGGGACTTGTTTGTGGTCCCACATCCTTCAGCTTTGGTGGGCTGAGCACTCTTTGGTGACCTCCACCAGCCCTTTGAATACCCTCCTGGAGCAATGGAGTCTTACCATCTTTCCTCTCTGGTTGACTGTTTCTGTATTTTTCCTTGCTGACCTTCATCTTTTTCATTTTCTTTCTTTGTTTTCCTTCTCCCTTTCGGAGGTGTTTTCTTATGGGAAAGCTGGAGGGAATAGTGGCCAGAAGCAGACCTGTAGGGATACTAAGAATATTGACAGCAGAGTGCATCCCCCAGTGCATTCCCAGTCTCTAACTGTGCTCATTGCTGGATGAGATACTGATGTGTTGGTAGGTGCCAGTGGATTTCTCTTCCATGAACCTATTCTGTGTCCCCTCACCCATGTAAAACTGCAGGAAACAGAAATACAAGCTTTCAAAGTTTCAGTGTCCATGTCAAAAAGAGCCACCTTTGAGGATATTTCATGCTTACTTACCTTCTCATGCGATCATTTTAGACTAATATCTAAATTCTGCAAATTGCTGAATTCTGAATGAATTGCAATTATTTAGGGAGATACCTGAGACAGATTTTAAGAGAATTCCATGAAAGCCTCTTTGAATGCACAAGAGCTACTAGGTGTGACTTGAATGGCTGTCAGCCAGTTGCAGATACATCCACTGAAAAAGAGCTCATCTAAAATATGTGAGGGATTTGCAAGTTTCAGTGATGATAAAACCTTGACTGCATTTTTAGGGGGATAAGATGAGGAAACTTATTTGTTTGCCGTCTTTCCTAAGCAAAGGTTTGGAGGTTCAGGGTGATGCTGCACTCTAGTTCTAAACTTCCTTAGCATAGATCACTAAGATTCAGGGTATGTGACAGGGAAAGGCTGTGACAGGTGATCCCACTAGGTTTGCAAAGAGCTCAGAGGGGAGATCTGATGTGTGTGTTGGAAAGTCTTGTCATACCTTCTGATCAGTTTTTGAACACTTTCAGGAATGATGATTCCAACACTTCCCTGGGCAGCCTATTCCAATGCTTGACAACCCTTTCAGTGAAGAATTTTTTTCTTAATATTCAGTCTAAACCTCAATTAATATTTTACAGTTCTTTCTAGTGAATGTTTTTAGTATCCTTTGATTTTAATAGTGTCTGAAAGATTTGCTAAGTTTTTCTCATCTATAGATACTAAGCACAGAGGAGTACTTCAGGTAGATTGTGGATCACCCAGGTGCAGATTTTCTTGGATCTTCTCGGAGATGTTGCTCATCTCAGAGTTTGTAAATGATAATTGTCCAGGCTGTTACCCATTGAGAACATTCTACAGGTAACATGAGGATCTTTCCCCTTGTCTTTGGGGCTAATGCCTCTTCTGCTACAGTCTGTATTTTTTGCCTTTGAATGATCTTACCCCCCATTTTCTCCCAGACTTGGTATCAATCAATTTCTAGGGCTCCCAATAAGGTTATTTATTGTGAGGAGACCAAGCCCTTAGTAGATGCAGTTGGAGGAGCAGAGGGATTACACATTTTGTAAGGAGATTCATGTGCTCTAGCATATATCTAGAATGAGAAATTCAATGATAGCTACATAGGCATGATGGTAATAAGCACTTACTGCCTAGGATTAGCACGAATTTTAGAAAAATCTGCTGTAAGGTGTCTTGGCAGCCTTCTGGTTGGGGCTGGAGGCAATCTGTTTGCTACTACTACTGTCATTAAGTCAAGCAGCTATTTGTTGGTGTAATAATAATATTATTTATGGCAGCACTAGTTTCTTGTAAACTTCAGATATGTCACATGATGCCTATTTTATGAGAGAGCTTGATTTGAAAGGCTATTGAAATTTCAGGAAAAACTTCTAGGAATGAATCTTCCTTGACTGCAGGGACTAGAAGTGTAGCAGGAGGTACATCTCTGTAATGCTGCACAAGGTCTGCTCGCTCCAGGCTGCCTTTGTAGTTAAAAGTAGAAAAGTCAGCAGGTCTAGGCTATGATTCATGTGACCTGTTTTAGCGAGGAATTTTATCCCATTTCCATTGACTGCATGGGCAGCCTAGATGACGAGCTCAGATATGTGTCTGTGCTGTCATGTTAGCATTTAATTAGAGAGGACAAGCTGAGGTAGGGATGGGAATTTGTTTGTGATAACTGAAACTTGTCAAATGATACATCATCAACCACATGGTTCACAGAAGCCTGGTTTCTCCGTGTTGTGCTCTTCAGTACACAGAAAGTCAGCATGGGACCTCTCCCTGCCCTGGTTTCCCACTTCTGCAGAGCACCTGGTTCCACAGTGGTTATTCTCAATACTAATTTGGTTAAATTTCTTGTTGTAAGTAGCCGAACAGGAAACATCATGCATGTTTTACTCCAGGAAAAAGACTCCAGACTGTGAAACTTCCAGTTGACAAAACAACTTCCTGCTGTTTCGGAGGAAGGGATTATTCAGAAATGTATGTGACTTCTGCCAGCTATGGAATGGATAAAGAGTGGCTTTCACGGCAGCCGCAGGCTGGTGGGATTTTCAAGGTGAATGATACTGTTTCCTGTCATTTTAGAATGTCATTTTTTCACTCCCTCTCCCAACACTGTTTGCATTTGCTATTTATTATGTAAAGAATGGGTAAATATTTATGTGTCTTAATCAATTACAGATAAGAGCATCTGCTTTTATTTACTCTCTAGTTAATCATAACTAAATTATCTCAAAAAATATGTTGCCTTGTGATTAGGTTTAAAGCTCTGCTCTTCTCTGTGTGTCCATGCTGAAGGTTGCATGTGAACTGCAGAATTAAGGTTTAGTAGTATGTAGGAGAAGAGGCCTTTGAGGGATGGACTCTGACCTGCGATTACTGAGCTTTAGAGAAAGAGCATGTGTTGAAATTCCTGGCTGTGATGAGCTGATGTGTGCACAATATAATAGGATGTGAAATTGGCATACACAGTCCTTTTCTAAAGTAAAGCTTGTCTAATTGTGCAAGGAAAGCAAGTACCTGATTATGGTGAATTATTGCTTTAATATTTTTTTTCTCTCTGTTTTAATAGATAACTGGACTGGGGGTGAAAGGAGTCCCACCATATCCATTTGCAGGTTAAATATACGCTCTTCAGAATGTATTAGAGAGGACTGATGTAAGCAAGACAAGTCTGAAGGTCTTATTCTGGTGTTTGGCATCTTTTGATTTGAAATCATAACACCATTATAAGATTTCATCAGGGAAGGATGAAATACATGGAATATTTTAAAACTAATATTTTTTCTCCCCATAACTAACATATATGATGGTACTTTTTCTGTTGTGCTAAAAAGATTGTCATCTTAATAAGCTGCCGTTGTAATTCTATTTTATTATTAAATAATATTTTAATATCTTTTTATTGTTCAACCTTTGGTCTCATTTGCAATTTATGCTATGTTGATTTATTGATTAAACTACTTGTACTGTCTCTCCTACGTATTTTTTAAGTTCCTCATAAAATACCCTTTTGTGGTCTTATCGCTGCTTTAACTGTAACTTCATTTGTCCTGTGGTTTTCTCAACAACTGAAACATTGATACCTATCCCTGCGCATCTGCAGCCTTCTTCTTAGAAGCTGTGGCTGGAGCCAATCTCTCCTGAGTGCCTGTCACTGTGTTGCTTGTTTTGTTAAATATAAATTCAGACTTGGGGTCAACAACCATATCTTTGTCCATCCTTTGAAGATCTCAGCTTGCTCTGGAGAGATCCATGATGATAGGAAAATGTTGGACATTCTTAGCCATTTGTGCATGAAACACCACCTGCATATATCCCCTCCTGAACCCAACTCCCCCAGAGCACACAGAGGGGCATGGTGGGCCTGTATGCCCAAATGGCTCCTGCATCTACAAATGGGGAGGAAAAACAAGTTTTCTTACAGTTTCTTCACAGCACTTGTTGTAAATGAGAAGCTTATTCACTGGACTGCATTTTTGGTAGTAACTTCAGGCCTATCTGTGTTACAGCAGCTGTGATAGATCTCAGTCGGATTTTAAACTACAGATTTTTCCTCTGTGTCTGTCCTGCTGTGTGAGGTGAATCCAGCGACTGGCTGCCAAGAAGGATGGTGGCTGTGTGTTTTGTCTCCAGGTGGCTCCAAGAATCAGTACATCATGGTTTGCCAGGGGTTAGTTTCTGATGGATGGGTTTGTGTCTGCTGTGCCCTCAAGTGTGCAGCTGCCTGGCCGCTGGATTGCACTGAGGCCTCAGTGCTACTTTGAACAAAGGGTTCAAAAATGACCTTGTGTAAGTCACTATTTCCCTTCTTTAAACTATGCAGGGGTATGTCTTGGCATCTAGAAAAAAGGAAGATTTAAGCAGCACCACTTCAGGGCAGATGAGCATGAGACAGTGAAGGAAGCCAGGTCTTGTTCTTTTGAGTATTGACCATCTTTTATTTACTTTGTGCTACAGGGCAATCTCAAAGCACAGTACTGAGAAAGTCTGAGTTGAGGGAGATGAAGAATGTGGCAAATTAAGGGCTCTGATCTCACAGAAGTCATGAACCCAGTGATAACTGCAGCTCAGGAACTGTGCTGAAGGGCTGCATTGGTTGATCAACAATAGAGATCCAGAGATGCAGCAGAGAATAAGCAGACATAAACAGGCAGATAAGCTCCCTCTGCCATCACAATTGAGGTTTCGTATCTGCTCACCCTCATACCATACCAACAGCAGTATGGTAATTGCCAGCAAAGCACAAAAAAGCAATGCTGATTTTTCCTTGTTGTTGTTGCTACACTAAAAAAGTAAGAGCAATATCTTTTACGGGCATGAAAGATTTGGTCAAAGATTAGATTATCACAGCTGGCCAAGAGGCACCCATGAGACACAGGGAGGACTTGGCTGCTGGAGCCCCTAATCCTATCTGCCATGCCTGGGTGGGTGGCACTCAGCAAATACGTACTTGAATAACACGTCTTTGCTTGTGAGCGTGGGAGCAGAGGCAAGTAAAGTAAGCTGCTGCAGACATTTTACAAATGAATGCCACCTCTCCCTTCTGTGAAGTCACCTGCTGAGATTTGCTATGCTGGTTTCATATGCTTCACATGAACAGGAGGAACCAACTGTGCCAGGAGAGTTGTATTTTTAATGTTGCCAAAATGCCCTGGGAGCGCGTCTCGACGCAGCCTCCAGTGCAGAGGCAGTAGCTGCTTCCTGTGCCCCAGCCCCAAGGAGCCCAAACTGGTGCTGCTGGCATATTTTTGACTCGAGTCCCATGACAGAGCACTGGATCTGGCAAACTGGAGCTGAGTGCTTGCCGGTTCCCTCAATTAGGAAGGCTTCCTTGCTTTTATTTAATCCCTCACTTATTAATGGCGCTCACCTCTTTGATCAAAGACCAGCACTGATTTCAATTAGAGTTGAGCAAGAACTCAGTGACAGGAAAGACTGTATCAGGAGGAGCAGCTGCTGTGCCCTGAAGGGTTTCTTCACCCTCATGACCAAAATCTATAGTCATAGGTGAAGCGTGGTTATTCCCAACCAAGCAGGAGAAAGCTCATGTAATCCTTTGCTGGCAAAATAGCTCTGCTGAAATAAAAGCAGGCAGCACTGACTGCCTGGAGAACTCCAGTTCTTCCCATCTTGAGCACAGGGGAGGGACCAGGCCCTTCCTAGAAAAGGGCGAAGCCACAAAAAGATAAACTTTGGCTTCACTTTTGAACAACACCGTTGAGTGGGGTATCGCTGGGGTGAGTAGCTATACTTGTATCTGCCTGGGGTTTTTAATACCTGCATCTTCACTAACTGACCATGTCTGTTGTCATCTTCAAGGGGGAGGACGACTGTCTAGGTGCATAAAAACTTCAAGAGATTGAATCAATTGGATAACAGGAAAAGCTGGGTTTCTGGAGCAATTTTCCCCTTGAGGGGAATAAGCAACACAAGTATATTTTGGGGAGTTTGGGGGGAACAAAAGGGGAGCAATTGATTTACGTACTAAATGTTTGCAAAGCCATAGGAACAAATTCTGAGCTATTATCTGAGCACATGCCTGTGGGTAACAAAAGACAAAAGCAATTATTTAAATACCACATAATGTGGCGTGCTAATAGCCTTGATACGCTCTCCTGACTCTCTATGTTAATAAAAACTAGGTACTATAAAAAGAAGTGGTAAGAGCTGCATCAGAGGAGACCAAAACAGTGAGAAAGGAAAGAGGAAGCCACTCCAGAAGGAGACAGTGTGGTGGGATGTCATCCAGAGGTACAGGGGTGCATGGCCGCCTTCGGCCAACTTCACTAGAAACTTCTGCTTTGCAACCGAGCAATGTTAGAAACAAACAAAGTGCATGGCAGGGCCAGGCTCTTTATGTTTTGGAAACAATTAAAAAGAATAGCTGGCCGGCCAGCAAATACGTGCACCTGCTACTGCAGAGTTGCACCACTCATCAACAGCATCCACAAAGCCTTTGAGATGTCTCCTCCTAAAGTGACCAGCTTCTGGAAAGGAAGATATGGGTGATGTTAAAATGGCAAGGTGGGAGTTGTGATACCTGTGTTGGTAGCCTAGATGTTGTCAGGGTAGGAATAAGAGATGGTGCAAAATGTGGTGGGGGCATCCCCAGAGCATCCGCAGCCACTTGAATAAATTAAGAGTTGTGGTAGCATTTTCCCAGCTGCTGTCCTTCCTAGCACCACTGATGATCCAGCATCCTAGCTGCTTACACAGAAAGCAGCGTGTTTATTTTTTCAGTTGTGGTAAGGTGAATTCTTTGTCTCTCTGCCTGACTTGGTTTTACTTTGCCGCAGCCTGTGGTGGGGAAGTCAGTCAAATCATCAGAAGAGAAAAGCTGTGTGGAAAATGTGGTTTTCTCTACTGAAATTCCTTCAGAAAAAATGCTTTTGGAAATATTTTGCAGAAAACAAGATAATTTATGTTTTTCAGTTGCTTTTCTTTTTAAATAAGAGCAGTGAAAATTATTATAAGCCAGAATTTTCCTTGTGAATATGTCTTTGAGCTGAAAATGCTGTAAAAATACATATTGTTCTCCTTGAACCTCTCTTCAGAGTTATCATTTAGGTGAAAAGAAAGAAAGCAGAGAGTAAGGTGAAAACATTTCTGGGAGCAAGCAGATACCAAGAGTTTGTGCTGAAATGGCTCTGTCTGGGAGGCCAAAGGAAGTCTAAGAAGGGTCCTCAAGATGCCCCAAACCACTTTTCTTGTAATACGGTGATTTTGGCAGGAGTTTGACTTGGAAATATTACTGGCTTTTCCCCTAGAAGTGTTTGAATTTCTCTCTGTCTTTGGGCTGTAATTTTTTTAATCTCTGCATCTGGATTGATGGTAATTCTGACAGGGATAATACTAGGTCTGTCTCATCTACTTATCAGGGAAAAGTGTTCTTCCTGTGAATCATTTGAACATCAAATTAAAAAGTTCATTAAAGTGTTTCATGACTAAAGAAATGCATTGCTCCTGCATGCTGGATTTGGGCTGGTTCCTCCCAAGTGACTTCTACCCTCACTGAGTGTGGTCCTGTTACCAAAACTCTGATGGTGACTCTGGCTTACTGCCTATCTTGGACTCTGTGCCCATGGAAAGCCTGCCCTTGTGCCTACCTTGCTGGCTCTGGCATCACCTGCCTCTGCTGAGCTCTGCTGGCTGGGAGAAGGCACTTGGCATCTTCCACCTTTGCCTCACACAAACCAAAAAAAGTGGCAAACACTAAAGACAGAAGAAAAGCAAGACAGTGCCATTCTGCAGCATCCGTCACGATTGCTGAGGCTCCTTGGTAGAAGTTGTTCCTCATATGCTACAGGCTTGGAACTCTTCACTGTTGTGGAATCAGGCTTTGCATGTTCAAGGTGAGGTGCTCTGCGAGGAGAGCAGGTGACTTCATACAAAGGAAGGTTGTGGCACACTTGGGAGTAGGAGCCAAATCTTAATGATGCTAATAAGCCTTAATCACAAGAATATTTTTTCCTTATCATTCAGAGTACTACAAAAGCCTCCCCTGCATCTGTCATTAATCTTCCTTTTTATCACCCTAAATTTAGGAAGACTGGGCTAGCCCTTGGGGCGACTGAATGGTGCAACGCCTCAGTTTTCCTCTCCTGCTTTCCTGACATGAGAAAAATACTGAGCAAGGATTTTTCCCTATCACATGTCCTGCTGCTGGCACTGCAAACCAGACCATTCAGAAGGGCTTTGGTCCCTGCCTCATCATTCATGTGACTGCTGACTGAATACAAACTGTAAAAGGTTACCTGCTCCATGCAGATAACATCAACTGCTGCACATTTTTAACCGTCGCTGAAAACAGCAGCCAGTTTCATTGGACCAGTGCTGGAAAAGAGTCACCAACCCAGGTCTTGCAATATTTTCCTCAGCAGGTGCGTTGATGTGATGAACTGCAGAGTTTTGCATAAGTGTCCTCCAGCTTGGTAAAATTATACAGCTGTTTGACTGAGGGGAAAAGGGTAATTAAAATTCTTTGGTTTATGCAGATCGTTGTTTGTACATTAAAAGTTTTAGCTGGCTGCCTGCTTATTTGAAGCTTCAGCTTGACATTAAATATTAAATTATGTGTGTTTGCACAGGGGGAGAGTGGGAGGGAAACAGCAAAGAAATGTTTTAAGGCCAGTCATTCATTTGTACTTTACCTATATCTTTGTAGGGGTACTGAAATGACCAATTTTTGTGTTGATCATTTGAAAAGGGATGCGGACTGAGATTAGAAAGTCATATAGTTCAAATAGCTACCAGAGAGAGGATTTAGTTTTTAGAGCAGACAGGATGTTTTTGCATTAGTTTTTCATTTGTAACAGGAAAATTTTCTTATGGTCTCCAGATTCTGGTAATTTTAAACAGTTTAACTTGGAAAATGTTTCAGTGACACCCATCAGCCCCGTAGTCTCCATAAGGGGTTTAGGCATGAGTCCAGGAGGCTGGAAAGCCTGCAAAATCTTGGAGAGAGGATATAAGCATGGTGAATGTGATGATTTTTTCTGCTTTGGGAGAATACGGCAGGATTTGGTGCTTTTTTCCTTGGGATTTCCCTTGTCTTTCCTTGCATGCTCTTCGCTGATGGTCAGTGCTGTGCCAAGCAGGGTGTGTCATGCCACAGAAAAAGGAGCCAGGTAACAGGATGTCTGGAGAATGATTATGCTGGGATGATTCGAACCAGAGGTTTGGGGATCCCGATCTCATTTTTCCCTCTGAGATGCTGGTGAAATGCTGCTGCTGCTGCATAGTTCCTTGGGGTACTGGCAGGGAGGGTGTGGCAGGAGGTGGACCACTGGGCAGAGAGGGGACACATGGTATGAGACCAGGGCTGCATCCCTGCCAGCTTGTAGGGAGTCTTTTGGAGGGCAGCACCTTCTCTTAGGACAGGGTGGCCCTTCCTGTTAGAAGCTTCTATTTTCAGCTGCTTGTAAAAACTAGTGAAACCTCAGCCAGGAAAGCACAAATCTTCCATGCTAATTACCCTCGTCTTAAAAACGGGGAGGGGTGATGATTATCTGAGCCGAAATATTCAGCAGTGTGAAAAAACTTCACAGCTGGAGTGACACACAGGAGCTGTTTCTTCGGTGAAGGGGATAGATCCTGAGGCTGGATGCGCAGTCAGGGAAGGCAGATGAATGCTGAGGCTCCATGGGACAGGGAAGGTCTCCAGGGCATCACTGTCGGGGCACAAGAGGGGTGAGCAGGCAGCTGGTTCAGGCAAGTTGGTTTGTCCTCTGCCTATGCCTTGTGAAACAGCTGGTGAGAGCGTGATTGTGTACTCCTCAAATGACATGTGGGACAGGTCTATGAATCAGTATTTCACCACATGTTATCTGCCAGGCCCCTGCTTTACAGATGATTGAGAAGGGCGATGTAAATGAAACAGGAGCTGGTGGGAAAAGAAAGGTTTAATAAAGCTTGGTTGGGTCAATGAAACAATAGACAAGACAAATACACACCAGATGCTGCAGATCTGGAGGCTTTCTGCCTAGAAAGGAACCGCACTGCTGCCAGGCTGCTGCCAAATGCAGTTTTCCCACAGGGGTGAGAGCAGCTCTGTTTTCCAGATCATGATATATATAATAAAGTCAGCATTGTGTCTCCAAGCCTCGGGTCCCACATAATGGCAGCCACATGACACAAAGCTTCAACCCAAGAGAAACTCACTCCTCCAGCTTGAGCATTGTTTAACAGGTTTTAGGAAGTTAAAAGCTGGCATCTTGCTGTGTATCCTCATTTACACTTCAGGCTGATGCTGTTTGCGTATGTGGAGCAGCTTGCTGCTCAGCCTCTTGTGACCAGTTTTTTTGGAAGGGAGAAGGATACATTTGATAAATGGGTTGTTTGAGCCTTATCTTGGTGGTGTGAGTCATCGCAGGAAAGATGTCCCCAGCCCTGGCTTTTCCACTCAGCGTGATTGAGTTTCTCTTCCCACCTATTTTAAAGTGTATTAGTGCTAATTAATTATCTGTAAACCTTATCACCAACTCACCTACTAGAAAACAATGCCTGCTTGAAGACGGTAATCCCTAGGACTAGTGTTATGTCAGGGATTGGCTGCCTCCCAAGAAATATCTCCCCAATCTGTAGAAAAAAATGTGCTGAGGCTGGTGGGTGCAGCAGTGGAGGCGGCTCCAGTAGCTGTGACTGAGGCAACCAGTGGGCCTCTTTCTTTTGTAAGAGCTGAATGGTGGAGGCTATTGCTCACATCCTGCTCCACAGCAAGGGCAGTATAAGCCCAGGATTGCTGTTTTGGAGGACATCAGTGGGCTCTGGACACAAACCTGATGGATTTGCACTCCATGCCAGGACTGTGGCTGCCTGACTGGTGTCCCTATGGGCACCTGGCTGCAGTGGGAATGGAGGGATTGGCTAGGCAGGGCATGAGCAACTGGCAGAAGCAGGTGTATGGAATGGAAGCTTCACTGGTGGTTTTGCCCCCAGACCAGCAACTGGAGTAATTACACCCCGCAGCCTGGCACGGGGCAAAATTCAGAGTCTGTGGCAAGGCTGGAGATGAAGCTAGGGTGGTGAGGGAGCTGATGAAGACTAAATGCTTGGAGGGAAAACAAAGCAGTAAGATTTCAAAGGCAGGAGTCTTCCTCAGTTGTTTGCATATTCACACTGACTTAGTGTGGGAACAGGCACTTGATCTGGCCTTGGTGGCAAACTGCAATTGGTGTTATGGGTGCTTATATGTCTTCCTATGGAGAAAGCAAATGCATCTGCCTTAGTAGGACAGAGCCTTGTTTTTTTCATAAAATGACTTCTGGCTCCTTGGTGCTTTCGCTTGCTGCTCCCTTCCCATGATCTGGGGGACCCTTGGGATCACTGATCCCCAGACAACAACTCAGTCCCAACACAGGGCCATGGGCCCACCACTCCCTTGCCTGGAGGCAGGTGCCTCATCAGCAGCTGTAGTTTAGGAAAGTTTTGCTAAGGAGAAGCTTTGGTCCCTCAAGCTCAGTTCCAAACATGAGACCATGGAAATGTCATAGGATCCTCCTAAATTACTCTGTCATGAGGGATTTGGAGTGCATCGTAGGCATAAATAATCCACATAAAAGCTTTTCATTAAATCCATTATTAACTCTCTTCCCCTCAGACCATGTCCTCCTCCATCAAAATCGAATCTGTTGTGAAGGAGAAGAACCGGATGGGAGAGTGCCCAGTCTGGGAAGAAAGGGAGAACGCACTTGTCTATGTAGACATTAACGCACAGAAAGTCTGCCGCTGGAGCCCCCTCACTAATGAGGTGCAGAGCGTGTCCGTGGGTAAGTCTGTACTCACTTTATCCTGGGGGTTTTCCCTGTCTGCTCCAATCATCTCTCCTGGTAGGAATCCTGCAGCACGGTGGTCTCTCTTACTTTCCATGGGGCTACGTGCCCTGTCCTCCTACAGCATGTTGATGAGCATGGTGTGGCCCAAGCCAGCCAAGTAGGGGAAACTGTGCTCTGGTGTGGAGGACCATGTGCATGTTGCCCTTGATAAGCCTAAATAGGAAGGCATGTTTGATTTGGGACCTGCAGAGGAAAAGGTACAGTCCTAATGACTGTGTCTGCCCTGAAGGTAGAAAAATCTTTGGAACATAAAGCCAGTGAGATATGCTAATGATCCCAGCATAGAAGGGTCTTGGCATCAGCTTAGCCTTTTCCAGGTTAGGGATGTCTCAGCCAAGTCCAGATGCCCTTGGTGAGTGCTGACTGATGGCCTCAGAGCTACCTGTCATCTTTCACTCCCTCTCACGCACAGATGCCCGTGTCGGCTCGGTGGCTCTGCGGCAGTGTGGAGGCTACGTCATCGCTCTAGGGACCAGGTTCGCCTTTCTGGACTGGGACACCCAGGAGGTCACCACCATCCTTGAGCTTGAGCAGGATAAACCTAACAACAGATTCAATGATGGGAAAGTGGATCCAAAGGGGAGGTTTTTTGCTGGTAAGTTCCCGGCAGAAATGTCACCCAGAAAAAAGGAAAACCAATTGCACCGTATTTTTTATAATGGATTTCATTCCATGTTATTGATTCCTCAGTTGAATTCCCCACCAAGACCACTGTCACAAGTATGAACCATCTTGTAAATGCTCTGGCTGATGAAGGAGGACAAGGAAACCCACATCCTCCTAAATGAAGACAGAGACTGTTGTCAAGGGCCATCTGATAGGAAGACTCTCATACTTGATGGATAGTGTTTTTCAAACACTTGCCTCTATGGAAGGTGAAAAGCCAGTGAAAGGCTCATGTAGGTGGGAAGTTCTCTGGAGGTGTAGAGAAGGATGTAGCTTCTTCCTGGAGGAGACCGAGGGGAGACCTCATTGCAGTCTACCATCTCCTCTTGAGGGGAAGAGGAGAGGCAGACATTGACCTCTTCTCTGTAGTGAACAGTGTCAGAACCCGAGGGAATGGCCTGAATTTGTGTCAGGGCAGGTTTAGCATGGATATCCCCAGAGGGGATTGGATATGGAACAGGCTCCTCAGGGAAGTGGTCACTTCACCAAGCCTGACAGCGTTCAAGAAATGTTCTCAGGCACATGATGTGACTCTCTGGGATGGTCTTGTGCAGGGCTAGGAGTTGATGATACTTGTGGGTCCCTTCCAACCTGGCATATTCTGGCATTCTAGAGCTGCAGAACGTGAACTGCAATTTGCATTCTTCACATGCAGCCTTGCCAGGTTGGCCTGTGGGAAACAGGGATGTGGGGAGAGATCCTCGGCCTCCTGAAGGCAAGAGAGAAATTTAGGTTGGATATTACTGTGAAGAAAGATAATGCTGCTACCCACAAAATGCCAAGCGTGGAAGGAAATTTATTAAAAAATCATAATGGCCTCTACACCAGACATGAAAGAATGCACTGCTTTCCTCTCTCCCGGCCTTCTTAATGCCTTGCCTGGCTCCTCGCTCATGAGTCCTCCAAGGTCGTCCGTGAAAAAGTAATCTTTTCAGGGAGTTAACTCTGCAGCAATGCAGGAGAAGGAGAAACATCCAAGCTGGCTCTGGGAAAAAATGCTCTTCCAGGCAGAAAGATTTCTAAGTGAAATGAGCCCTAACTCCTCATACTAATTCTTGTGGAAAATGGTTTTCTACACTTACATTTGAGAAGCATCTCACCCAGAGGGTGGTCAGGCACTGGAACAGGCTCCCCAGGTGAGTGGTTGTGGTCCCAAGCTTGCCAGAGCTCAAGAAGTGTCTGGAAAACACTTTCAGGCATATGGTGTGCACCTGTATTTTAAGGTCACAGCCCATTTAAATGATGAAAGTAGCCTGCAAAGAGCAATGACAGAAAGAGCACACGATGGTTACCTGCATCTTGGCTTTTGCTGTTAGCAAAACCTGAATGCCTGGTGTGTCATGATGCTTCCTTTGGGACTTTGGTGTCTATGACTTAGACCTCTTGTCAATGCAGAAACTCATCCTTTCATTGGCCAGGATCAGCTCCATGGGAGGCAGCTGCTCCCAATGTGCTCCTTGTCCTCCTCATCAATAGGGACCTGGTTAGGGACCCGATTCTTTATAGAACTTCATCATAGAGCTGTAGAATTGTAGAATCATATGTTTGGGTTGAAACCATTGTTTGGGTTGAAAGGGTTCTTAAATATCATCTACATAGTTCCATAAAGATCAGCTGGTTCCAACACCTCTGCCAAGGGCAGGGACACCTTCCACTAGACCAGGTTGCTGAAAGCCCTATCCATCATGGCCTTGAACACTTCCAGGCATGGGGCATCTACAACTTCTCTGATCAACCTCTTCCAGTGCCTCACCAGTCTCAGAGTAAAGAGCTTCTTCCTAAAAACCTTTTCTTTTTAGGAAGGAAAAAAAAATCACACACAAACAAACAACCCTCCCTGCGATTCTCCCTAGGACCTCTTGTTAACATTAGAGGAAGATTTTCATCATTGAGGAATAAGCCTCTACTTTGTAACTGGTTCTCCCATTTCCATTTCAGGTACAATGGCTGAAGAGACAGCACCGGGGGTCCGAGCGAGGCGGCAAGGCGCTCTCTATACCCTTTTCCCCGACCATTCAGTAATAAAACAGTTAGACCAGGTGGACATCTCCAATGGTCTGGATTGGTCCCTGGACCACAGGACCTTCTTTCACATTGACAGCCTGACATACGCTGTCCATGCCTTCAGCTATGACGTGCACACTGGAAAGATTGGTACATGTGCTTTATAAATTTGGTGACAAGTAGTGCTATTGCTCTGTCTGCAGCAAGGCCTGTGAGATGCAATGTTTTGTCTGATAGATCTCACATCTTCTGGTTACAACTTGTCAGCAGGGTGACACTGAGATTCCTCAAATTTTAGTTACTTATTAGGTGTATTTGGTGAACAAACTTTTGACAGTCCTTCAGTTTACTTCTATCTGGAGAGATGGCTCATATTTAGTCCCGTTAAAGAAGTGGTAGGGAATAAGCCATTTGTACTGCAGAATGAAAAAGAATTTGCAGGATGCTATTTATTCTTGAGTGCCATCTACTGGAATACTTCGATTATACTACCTCCCTAAATACAAATTGAGAATGTGTGTGCATGTATATCACAGAAAGATATCTGGAGGAACAAGTTATCATTATGACTATAGTTTCCCAAATCTGAAATTAAAATTGCCTTCAGATGTTGGCAAATTCCACTCAAATTCACTTTCTAGATAAACATATTTTATTATATCTGCAAAAAGGAAAATTTAAGAGCAAGTAAAATGGATATAACATCATTTCAAAACTCTGTGAAATATTTTTGTGCTGTATCAGCTTGATATACTCTATGGGAATTTAAAATGCTGAGCTTTATATAATCACAGAAACATAACTCAGATTTCATTTTGTTGACAATATCTATTTTTACAGATTTTAGGATATAAGATTTCTAAAGAAGATGATGTAACTTTCCCCCCTGCAAATACAAAAATGCAATGCCTTTGAACTCCCTAACCTTAGCTTTATGCTCATGACTGTCTATTTTTGGGTGGAGATAGCCAGAAGGTTCTGCGTCAGAGCAGGTGGTCCACTGCCCATGGGCCCTGCTCCATGGACCAGGTACCTGCCCACTAGCCCATCTGCACTGCATCCTAGACCATTAGTAGCTGGTGTTCAGGCTTTTTCAAAATTGGTTGCTTCATTGGCCATTGAAAAGTAAAGTTGTTGATCTTTATCTGGGAGAGCTTGCTTATCACCAGTGTTTAAATGTAGTTTGTTATTTATGTGACATATCCAGGCTGCCATGACCAATGAAAGACTAGGAAAAGTTATTGCACTGAGAGCAGTTGTATTCTGGCAGGCAGCAAATGGGTTAACAAGAAAGATGGGGATGTTTCATAATTTTCTCTTGGTAAAATAAGAGGAGCCCTAATTCAGTACAATCCCAAAGTGCAATGGCTTTGCTGAGGTCTTCTTTATGACAGGCTAGGTCAGGCTTTTAACACATCTGAAAAAGACGTATGTGATGTACATTTTGCAGCACGTCTTTCTCACAGAAAATGAACTTAGCTGTTTGCAAGAGCATAGAAGATGGTAGACTGGGATAGGATACAGAACATGTAGTAGCCTATATAACACCAGCTTTGTAACTCTTCCTCCAGCCTGCCCCAAACTTTTGTACCATCTAGAAAAGGAGGAGCAAATGCCTGATGGGATGTGCATAGACGCAGAAGGGAAACTCTGGGTGGCCTGCATTGATGGAGGCAGAGTCATTCGTATAGACCCAGAGACAGGTAAGACCACCGGCATGTGCGTATGAACATGGAAATAATGGCAGCCAGGAAGAAGGGTTTGAAGGTGAGATAGGAATGTCTAATTTATTGCCCATTTCTGTCACATGGGTTGCCAAGAACATCACTGGTTCAGGCCATGTAGAGTGAAGCTCCCTGTGCTGCCTCCCAGTGTCAGGTACCCTGCTCCCGTGGTTTGCTGATGCATCACACACTCTCCTAAATAATACCACTAAAAAAAAAAAAAAGTTACCACATATCTACTGCAACTAGAAAAAAAATTCTTAGTGTTGAAATGTATGACTGGGAAATGCTGTTAAGGAATGATGGCCATCCCAGGCCAAGTGTTCCTGCCCCTCCTGGCCTCACATAATGTATTGCTTCATTTTGAGAAATGGAAACGAAGGCTCACAATATGGAGGAGAGCCTGAAAAATAGTTAGAGGTGAGGCAGATGACAGAATTTGATTTCTCCACAAACTGTCCTTTCGGATATAGTCTCTGTCTGAAGGGTAGATGCCTTCTGAGTAAATGCTACATCTGTGCCATGTGCACTAATAATACTGCCATAATTACATGCTTCCTAATAAAGGGACATGAGAAAACAATTGCACAATTTTTGCAGGAAAAAGGATCCAAACTGTGAGGTTGCCTACTCCAAGGATCACCTCTTGCTGCTTCGGTGGAAAAGACTACTCAGAAATGTATGTGACTTCTGCGTACGATGGACTGGATGAGGCCACCTTAGCCAAGGAACCTCACGCCGGAGAGATTTTCAAGGTGAGCGGATTTTGTTTCTTCCTTTCTGCAAAAGCCTAATCTTCTTAGAACGAGATGCCTGGGCTGCCTTCACTCATTCCTCTCACCTGATGAGATGCTCTAGATGGATTGCTTGCTCCCTGGCCAGGCGTGGCTACTTTTGCACAGTTGCTGATGCATTTGGAAAGAAGATTTGGAGAAATTATTAGTAATAGTGTTCATAGTTGGCTTAGCCAAAGTCAGGATCCTGGTCAGAATCTGCAGGCAGCCAGTGAATCTGGATCTGTCCTATGTAGTGTATCCTGTAATAAACTGTAAGGAACTGGGTTTTACGCTTATCTCTTAGTATATTTTCCTCACTTTTGGAAATTTCATTCTCTTACTTTTCAGTTTTTAATTGTGCCAGGAAATCTAATTGTTTACAACATCTATTTCTCCTTTAAAAATGAAATGCTTGAATTCACCAGGACAATATTTTGCATCCCAAACCCAAAACTTTTGGGATTTTTTTAGTCTGTGTAAAGTAGTTGCTACTTTTTGAGAAACATATTTGTCTGGGAATGTTGAATCTGAAACTTGTCTCTCTCTTAATTTTTTCACTTCATTAGCAGAAAGTACTTCAGGAGAATAAAATGCAGTTCTTACTCAGCAATTGCCATCAACCTAGACCAAACTGCTTTATCAGTTTGGCAATGGGATGAAGACCTGTTACAGGAGGGATGGAGATCTAGTCTGGGATCTGGGACATTGTAGTTGAAAGCAGTGTTAGGAATAGATTTCTCAAGCAGCAGAGTTTAAAAGTTCACAGGAGAATTAAATGAGTTTTGTCTTTTTTGTTTCTGTTCCTCACTTCTCCAGTTCTACAAGAGAATTGGTATTTTCCAAACTCACATTTGTCTGGAATGTGCAAAGCATGTTCAAAATTACGATGACTTTTTTTGAGATAAGGACCACATGTAAGTGCCACAGAAAACATTTAAATCAGCACAATTACTGAGTGGTGCTTGATAGTCTTAGTGATCTTAAAGAATTCAAAAGAACTCCATGTAATGACGCTTTTTGGGCTCCTCTTGAAGCAGGGGACCCTACATGTAGGAGTTGGTTGCTATGATATCTGTTCTACAACATTTGAATGTTTTCATTATACTCAGTTGGAGTTTCATGTGTTTCTTTTATTTTTAATTTTTTTTAAACAGATAACAGGCCTGGGTGTGAAAGGGATCCCACAGAATTTCTATGCTGCTTGAACATTGACACTACATAGCAAAGAAGAAATGCTTCTATCTTATAGTAATTCTGACCAGGAGAAATCAAATGAACTAAAG
Source organism: Pitta sordida (assembly GCA_013390025.1). Lineage (NCBI taxonomy): Eukaryota > Metazoa > Chordata > Aves > Passeriformes > Pittidae > Pitta > Pitta sordida. The sequence continues at coordinate 166,110 of WEKX01014281.1, forward strand.
AATTTATCTGTGTGAGAATTTCTAAGTCCACATTTGGGAGTGTGCTTGTTTGGAATTGAAGATATTTCTTCTTCTGTGGGCTCATGGCTTGATGCAATAGGTTAGAGAGGTAAAATTAATCTGTTTTCCACCTTAATAGTTTTTGTGACTTACCATAAGTCTCTTAATGCCCAAGTGTAGTTTTGTGAACTTTCTAAAGATCAGCTCTGAATTTTCAAGTCTGAGCAGTTCCTGAAGCAGAATCTGACTCCTCATGTTACAGTGAAGTACCAGCAATGATATGGCAGATGTTAATAAACATTTTAAGAGTGGTGACTTGAGCTGGATGTTCTTTTGCTGTGGGACACCCCCTGAAGTGGGGAGTACCTATCTGGAGTACCCATTTTCACATCCTCATTAGCCTTTTTCCAGTCTGTCCTGTCTTTAGGACAGCATTTAGGCTGTTGAAAATAAACTATGCAACTATATTTAAAAAAAAAAATGCTTACAGATGTTTTTTCTCTGCATTCAGATACGTATTGCCATGAAAACACTGATTGACCACACACAGTGAACAGAGCTACCAGGATGGTCTGTGATAACAAAAACGGGTGCTCAGTGGTGGTGTCCTGTCAGGGGTCATATTTACACCCTTACACATGGGCTTTCCTTTCCATGTCTTCTTATTGCATGCATGGGTTCACCTTCTTGTTCCCTTTTTTTCTGGCACTCTTCCTCTCCTGTTTTAAGTATTTTCCTCTTTTTTCCCTTTAGATCCTCCCCTTCCTTCTCCTCCAGAAAGGACAAGATCAAGGTGTATTTTTAGAGGCTGTATAAATAAACAACACTGTTGTGGATTCACTGATCCTGTCAGTATTCAGTGTGATCCTGTCAGTATTCGAGAATGCTTGAGATGTGTAGATACGCAGTGAAATCTAGCCCTTGCATTGAATTTGCTATCTTTTTACTTCTTGGAAAGATACACAGCAAATAATACATTTTCAGATCCTTAATGCTGGTATTTCATGATATTACAAAGAAATCAATAATACATATCATCTACTAGACCGGAGGTTTCAGTGTCTTCCTCTGAAGTATTTGACCTTTTCACTCCTGCTATTCAAAGCCTCAAAATAGCCCTCAGATACTACAAGCAGGGAGAAAGTACTCAATGCCTTATGAAGATTATCTCTCCCAATAACCAATAAATGGAGAAGCAGAGAAATTTTAGTTAGCTGTGCAGAAATGTCAAACACAGTTTCCATGGGGCTGTATGCAGATTGCCTCTAGAATTAGCTGTTTTCTTCAAAATCAGCATCCCTCTTCTGGCCATGGGTCCCTCACAGCAGTTTTGAAAGAACCAAGATAGGTTGAGTTCTTCCTTTAAAAGTATCCATATCACAGAATATTCTGAGTTGGAAGGGACCCACAAGGATCATCGAGTCCAACTCTTAACACTGTCTCCCTGGCAGGAATCGAACCCGGGTCTCCCACATGGCAAGTGGGGACACTTACCACTGTACTAAAGTGGATTTTTATATTGCTCAGCTCTCTCATGTGGTAGCCTTCTGGCCAGCCAACAAGCAGGAGAGCTGGTTCTGAGCTCTGGTCAGGCAGAGGGCAGGTCAAACCACATATCGCAGGAAAATGTCCTAGCCTTTTCAAAGATAGGTATGAAAGGAAAAAGTCAGGTGGTATATTTGGCCCCTCCAGTAGAACTGTGCCACAGTCCAGAAAGAAATTTGAGATCCAGAAGACTGAGAAGGGAGCTTTATTCACTAAATACTATGGAATATTCTTGGTCATTGAACAGGATTTTCCAAAGTGCATTATTTCGGTGCAGTTACCTGAAGTTTAATGTAAAACCCAGGTTACTTTTCAGACACTTGATTACTTTAGGTCATTGGGAAGGACTTTGCTCCTGTGCTCTGACCAGATAATTGGTGTAACAAGATAAAGGGTCATGGCCTATTACTCTGCCTCACTCCTACCTTGCCCTGTAAAAGAGGTGAGTCCAGAGAGCTACACAAAGATAATTTGACTGAGAAATAAAATGTTCAGCTCATTGTAATATTTGCTCAACTTATGTGCTGTTGCTTTTTCTCTAGTCATATTTCCAATAGTAATTAAATTACTGGGGGTTCTTAAGAGCAAAGGTGCTAAATACCCTTTTGGCACCATGTCAGTGCCAAACTGGTATAAGGTACATTGATAATTATGCAAGATTTCCTGTTTACCACATCTGGAGAGGAATGTGAAGGCAAGGTGCTTGGAGGCAAGTCAAGTATCCTAACCTTTAATTAAAAAAAAAAAAAAAAAGTAGGATGTGATTGTAGATACCTTATTTGATAAAAAATTATTCAGTTATTTGCAAAATTTCCTATCTACTAGACTCCTTGCTCTGCCAGAAAGGCAAAGTAAATAATCTTTTAAAAAATTGCATTTGAGAAATCCTTAATACCCTCATAATTTTTTTCTGGGGCTTCCCCAGACATGCAAGCCAGGGTCGAAGTGTTGTGATTTTCCAGCCACTCCTTCCTCCATCTCCAGAGGGAAACTGGGGTGTGCTGCTCTCAGACTCCAAGGTCTGAATACTTTGTGAACTCTTTCTTTGTAGCAGAGCTTCCCAAACTACGAATGGTTTGAAGAGGAATTTCTCTCTGATACACAAAGGCCCACTGCTTCACTTCTCTTCAGATTTCAGAAGTTGCTGTTTTGGGATTTTTCTTTCTGAAGAAAAAAATGTGGTGACTTAGAAACATATTGGGGCTAGCCTATTTCTGTAGAAAATGTTGCTACGGGACAGGGAAGATGAGATGATATTAAACTAATAGCATTCTAAGTTAGCTATTTGTTGGTTTAATTCTCATCTTGAGAAACATATTAAAAATGTACTAGTGACTGACTGGTGTTGTTTTTCACAGAGAGAGTAATTGCGTATTGGAATGGGCTGCCCAGGGAGGTGGTGGAGTCGCCATCCCTGGAGGTGTTTAAGAGAAGACTGGACGAGGAGCTTAGTGACATGGTCTAGCCGGGGGGTGTAGGGCTGGATGACCCTGGGCCCCTTCCGGCTCGGAGTGGCCTGCTAGACTGTGAGGGATCTAGGTTGGTGTTGTGCTCTGGGATGTACTCTCGGTCTCTGTACGGGTGTTAGGTGGTGAGTTGGACTAGATGATCCTTGTGGGTCCCTTCCAACTCATAATATTCTGTGATTCTGTGATTCTGTGAAATTCTCTACCCGACTGCAGCAAAAGTTGGTCTGAGCCACCAGTTAGGAGACAGCCATTGGCTAACTTTATTTCTGAAATACTGCAAACTGTATTTCAATGGGAAACAGTACTGCATTTGGACTTTAAAGTTTTTGATTTATACAGGTTGTGATAGCCTTCTCTTTCCCTGTGTCTCTGACTTTTAAACAGTAGCTGTCTGTACCGTATATCCCATCATAGCTGGGATGTATCTGTAGTCCTTGCTGAGGGTGCACTCTCAGAGTGGACCCTCTGAGAGGCTGAGTGCTTGGTTGGTGTGGGTCAGTCTTACGTGGTGAGAAGCAGAGAGGATGCTGCAGGTTATTCCCAGTTGGAAGGGACCCATAGGATCATCTAGTTCAACTCCCAAGCGAACACCCACCCAGGGGTCAAACCCTCTTTGTGGCCCTCCTCTGTGTTTTTCATGTATTGGAGACTCCAGAGCTGAATGAAGTGCTCCAGGTGTGGTCTCAGCAGAGCAGAGGGGCAGAATCAGGGCCCTCCCTCAACCTGCTGGCCGTGCTGCTTTTGATACAGCCCAGGACACAAAAGGCTTTCTGGGCTATAATTGCACATTGCCAGCTCATGTCCAGCTTCTTATCCACCCCCATGTTCTTCTTGGCAAGACAGCTCTTAGTTACTGCTTTGTGGCTGGTTCAGGGTCTTGCAGGTAATCTGTGTCAGGAACAGAGAGAAAAAACAACTCCATTTCTTTAATGTCAGTTTAGTGATTTACTCACTACAGAATCACTGAACAATAAATTACAGTGTAATCTGAAGTCTGGGGAAGCTTTCCAGTGACTCTCAAGGGCTTTAAAGGCAGGAGTTACTTCATTTTTGGCATTATGTCTGTATAGTTGAGTTCAGGCCAAGCATTTATTTCCCACTACAGAAACTACCTCAAGGCACAGTGGTTTTTGTCATCTTTTTCTTTGTTTGTGTATGCCAGCCAGACTAACATATTAGTTGTTTTTCTTGTTTGCATTATAACATTAATACGAAGCTTTGGGAATTTATTAGGCAAAATTTAGGGTGCTCTCTTACATGGAACTAAGAGAAGAACTGAGAAGTTCTGCAAATCCTCAGATAAAGAATATGTAAATACCATTAATATGGATTTCATTTATCAGTCTTTAACATTGGAAAGGTATTAATTTTACCTTCATTTCTTGCTTTCCTACTGATAGCTCTAGTGACAAGAATATTTAGAAATAAAGTAGAGGGAGATTATTTTGTTTCACAATGGTGCCAACCTCTTGTTTTTATTTTCCCTTAAAAACTTTGCACTAATTCTGCTTTCCCAAACAAAGCATAGTGCTTGGAGACTCACATATATAGCTCCAGCATTTGAACCATCATCCTGGGTAAATTGGAACTTTTTTTGGACATCTTCAAAACTCCTTCTTCCTTCAATTGCTGACTTGAGGAACTAATCCAACAGGTAGATGCTTAACCATTAGACACAATCAAATCCCCAATCCCAGATAGAAGAAAGGCAGAATTCTTTGCATGTGGTATAGCTCCTTTATTTTTATATCTCTGTGTGGTATGACAGATAGTATTTACCATATGCTTTTGATCATCTCTACTAAAATCTTCTTAAAATGTCATAGATCTCTTATAATTGCTTCTATTTATGCAAAATTTCATTTTCCTCAGGCTATAAGACAAATCAGGTACCAAAGAGTCAAGTAATGCTGGAGGGTTTAAGATCAAAACTCTCTCATGTGCCTCAGAGATAAAACTCTGAGAACAGCCTACCGTAGTCAGAAAGAATGGAAGAAAATATTTAATGGTATAATTTTTAATACTAGCCAGACAGTAAGACTTTCCAGTGGTACATGATGTGAGGGTAATCCCTAGACAGTGCAAAAATACTCCTTCATTTCGTACTGCATGTACTACCTGTGTACTATACGTTTGTGTCATCTGTGACTTAACAAAAGTGTCTGGGCAACGTTAAACATTTTAGTGAACATTTTATGTCTATTTTAAAAGAAAAAAGTAACTCTCGTCCCTGCTCAATTTTGTGGCGACCGATGCACCTCAATCCCAACTGGAAGAAAAGCAGAAGTTTCAAAGACAGTTATGTTACCACCTTTGCAATGAATACTGATGCCTGGGTGGAAAGGAGGTCCAGGCTAATGGCCCAGCTAAGAGAAAGTGAAGGATCTGTCTGGTGCCTCAGGGTAGCAACAGCAGTGCTACCTCTTGCTTCATTGAGATGCATTGTTGTGGAGAAATGTTGTGGCAATTATAACAGGGGAGAAGTTAGGGGCAAGATTGTCCATTTCTAATAGACCTGTGCTTCATTTGTTTTCTTGCTTATGGAGCAACTATGCTTTTTAAGCTCTTTACTTGTAAAGTATGTGTGGTTCTGAGTATAGGAACAGAAGGATGAATTTGCTCCTTATTACGTATATAGGAGAAGATTTTGTTATAATACCTGTCCAAAGGACAAGGTATGACAAGCTACAATGCTCTGCCTATTCACTCTTATGCTTCCTTCCCTGTGTTTAACTGTTTTATCTACCAGCTATTACTAAGCATGCTTGTTGTTGTATAGCTTCTTTTTGCATTTTCAGGCCATTCAGCTTGCTGATTCTTTGGGTAGATGGTCACATATTGAATCAAAGAATCACACAATGGTTAGAGTTGGAAGAGACCATAAATACCCTCTAGTTTCAACACTCCTGCCATGGACAAGGTCACCTTCTACTAGACCAGGTCTCTCAGAGCCCCATCTAACCTGGCCTTGAACATTTTCAGGAATGGGGCATCCACTACTCTTGGCACTAAAAGACTTCATTTTATTGTGTTTAAACAATAAATAAAAAAAAAAACCAAACCAAAGGGTACTGAGGTGCTTTGGACTGGCAATGGGGATGGGCCCTTTACTTACCAATGCAGAGGGAATACAGCAGCTGAAGGAATACAGTCTCAGGAAATAGGGTGATTCTGTGAGCTTCACAAAAAAAGCAAGGAGCAGGATATGCTACAGGTGTTCCAAACCATTAACTGTGTGATAACTCCAGTTTTCAGTCTTTCAGAACCCTTTAATAATGGCTCAAAATTAAGCGGTGCTCTATGCTCACAATTAAAATTGTTTGGGAGAGAGACTAAAATATCAAACCAGCCCCTATTATGTGTGACAAAGGGAAAAGACAAGGCCTCACAAACCTTCATGAAGGACTTCTTACTTATTTAATATGCAGACATCAGTTTCACAACCATTACTTTCCTTGACAACAGGGCAAGGGGACACTCTGGGGGGACAGAAAAGCCACCCTCACCTCAATAAAATGTAACTGGCTACGTAAGTCCCACTTAGTATTCTTAATATTCTTAGTATTCTTATCATTCTTATCATTCTTATAGTGTTTGTGTCTCACACATGCAGCAGTAAAGATCATCTCTGTAAATCTTTCATTCCCCACTAGTCCTAGTCCTGCACTGTGACCATCAGAGTACCAGAAATCAATAGCAGAGACACCAAGCATCCATGACCCAGCAGTTCAAAATGTACCTACAGTCTCTGCCATAGGTAGAGGCATAAGGTATCAGTGCAACTGAAGGAAGGAGATTCTTACTGACAGAAGATATCTTCAGCTAACTTAGTTAAGTCTGAGCTAACTTAACTCTTTAAGTTTTACGAATTCCTGATGGCACTTGGAAGGAGAGGTTTCCCTTTATTCAGTATGGAATTAACCATTTAAATCTGAAGTGTTGTATTACTTTAGCACTAAGCTCATCTTCACATCACTAAGACAAGTGCATATACCTGTTATTTACTGTTGATCTGGTTTAAGTAGTTTATGGAAAACACTAGCTCATCTCTTGCATCCTTCCCATTGTTCTCTTTTCTGCAAGAAGTGTTTACCCTAAAGAGTAAGCTGGTGAGGCCTCCATGTTTTAGGGTGAGGGTGCTTATATTCTGTTAAATTTTATGCTCCTGAAGGTATCTAGGTTTTAAAAATCTTCTTCATTTAGTCTGTTTAAAACATAGAAGTTAAAGGTTATTTCATTCCTGAAAGGAAGACCTTATTATGATATATGGGCAATTTTGTGCTTCTCAAATCTCTTTCTTCCAGATCTTGACAGATGCAGACAGAAATCAAGATATTGATTACATAAAGTTGCATTTTTAAACACTGGATTTTTTTAATATTCAGCATGCCAAAACACTTCTTGTAGAATGAAAACTGAAATGCTAAGATAGGATCCCAAGCCCTATGCATGATCTGACAGAGAAGGTGATGGAGAAATAGCAGCTGAGTGATAGGAGGTAGACTTCAATAAATTCACAGAATGAGTAAGCAAGATCTCATGTGAAGGAAAATACTGTTAAAGGGTTACTGCCTTACAAAAAATATACACAATAATATAATACCCATCCACAGATATATAATATCCCACTGTGAAGAAAGGAGAGAAAAATCAGTAAGAGATCAGCTTGATTAAAGCACGAATTGTGCATGAACCTTAAACACAAGGAAGAAACAAGCTGGAAGAAGAAACTAGGTCAGACTACTGAGGATGAGTGATAAATATAACATGAAGATATAGGAACAAAATTTTAAAAAGTCAAAGCTCAAAACAAGATGCATCTGCCAAGAGGGATAAATCATTTTAAATCATTTTAGAAGTGCAGCTGTAGCAGAGGGAAGGTGAAGTAAAGAGTGAATTAGTCAGCTGTTCAGCAGAGAGGAAAAGGTATTGCTAGATGATACTCAGTAAAATTTTGTAATAACTTTTCTTTTGCCTCAATCTTTACAAGAACAATCAATTTAAATTAAAAGGTTCATACCAGTGATATAAGTAAAGATGTTAACTCTGAATGAGAAAGGACACATTTGGAGATCGGAGTCTTTCAAGTCAGCAAAGGATTATGATTTTTCTCATGATGAAATTAAAGAACTTCAAGATGAAATATTGAATACAAATGTTTTACTTGAGAACATGTGAGGGGCAGGTAATGTTAATAAAACCCCCCATTGTTTGTCTTTAAATAAGGAGAAAGGAAGATTGGGGTATAATTCAGCCAGTAGCTTAATTTCTGCTTTCAGAAAATGTTTGACAACTGACAGAAACTATTTGTTAGTAGTAGGACACAGTGAGGACGCGAGCAGCAGCTGACAAGAAATTGTCAAATCCACATAATTTCTGCCTACAGCAGGACAACAGGATTTGAAAACTATGCAAAGCCATGTCACATCAGCCAGGCAGCAACCTCTTTTTTTCCACCAGGGTTGTATTTGCCTACTGTAGGTACCAATTATAAAGGGCAGAAATAGCTGCAAATTAAATTTGTCTTAGACTGTAGATTGTTTGAGCTGCTTAAAGTTCTGGTTTATTGAGTTTGTTTGTGCTGTGTGCTGCAGTATTGACAACCTGAAAGCCAAAGAAACAGTTGGTGTTGATGTCAGGTTCTCCCCCTGCACCAAAATAAGACTCATGAGAGCTGTAAATGCAAGCAGTGCCAGGGAAAAGGTAGATTAACTTTAGTCAGTCCTGCTTTCTGCTGTGCATTGTGCCTGTACCTGCATCTCTCTGCAGTCTTCTTTCTACCCTATCCTGTTGCACATGCTTTTCTAGAGCAGCTTGGACTTGCTCGTGTGATGGGAATTCAGTAAAGCCAGTACACCCACAATCACTGGAAGTATGGCATGAAATTAGCTTTTCAGTGCATGTACAGAAGGGTACAGAAAGGTTCAAACAAGTGTTTTATTTCTCTTCAGAGCTATAAACCAAGTACAAAAGCTCCAGATAACCTGGAATAATGTTGTGGAGAAAAGGAGTGAAAAGCAAAGATTATCTTGAGATGACACTGTAATATGAATGTTTTCAGGAACAGTGGGGTTTTTCTTAGTTGTTTTAGCATAAATTACTCCTTGTTTAAAAAAAAATAAGGTACTACGGACACACTTCACTATCTTGGCTTGAGGAAGGTTGTACTTTTGCTGACCTGGAACAATTTGGGATCTGAAATTGTGTCTTTCAGTCTGGGATCTCTTAATACTCTGCAGACACTGCTCCTGGGATGACTGCCCACAGCAGCATTCTCTTGTTCCCTCTGCCAGTCTTCTGCCTGGGCCAGGGCTCTTTTTGCTGGAAGACACATTTCCAGATCCCAGTAACCTCTAAAAGACTATTGCTTTGAAACCAACAAATTCTTTACTGTGTGGAGAAGAGAAACAGGCAGCTCTAGGGTGTAACTTGACAGACCGATTTGAGATGTCTACTCAAGGCTGACGAATTGTGCCTTTTAATTAGTTACTCTCATGATTGAGAGTAACAACATGATTGTTTAAAAACTCTTTGGCAGATTTGGAGGGTCCCAGCAGAGCCTTATCTGCTGTCTCCTACCCACTAACACTTGGTGGGTTTTAGTGACATAGGGACTGCAGTAGGAGTTGGTATTTGGAATTAGTGGGAGTAACTCTTGCGAGAAGGGCAAGCAAAAATTAGTGCCCAGGAAAGCTGATAGCAAGCACTTCAGACCCCGTCTTTCCTCCTCTAGTTGCTGCTACTGTTGTTCCATCCTCATCCCACTCACTGCCAGTGCCATTGAGGTCTATTTGCACCCACTGTCACAAGAGTGAGTGGGAGTAACCTGAGTCAGCTCCTTGACACTTCTTCAGTGTGGGTGATCTCTGCTCAGCATGCAGGCATTGAAGATACCAGGGGCAGTCTTAGGGTAGCTATTCTAGGAATTTGCTCTTGGTTTTCCATAAGAAGCAGGTCACTGAGAAAGAGTTGCCATTTTCTACAATCTGTTACTAGGTACTTCTGAGTAGGGCAGAAAGCAAACTTCTTGTTTACTCAGCAAATGGCTTTATCCATTCCAGCTGTACATTTCCAGGTACAGTTGCTTGTTGATGCAAAGACAATGTCTTAAGGAGAACTGTAGTTCATAAGGGGCATCTCCTGCCATGTTAGTGACTTTTCTTCCATTTAAAACTTCACAGGGTAATTTTACAAACTTCTCATTAATTTTTAGCATGTTTGTGTGGTTGAGTGAGGGAGCAATTAATGTCAAAAAGTGCTTGGTTCACTAAAGTCCTTTCTTTTCCTTTAAAAATCAGGGGGTTTATTGTTCATTCCTCTTCTGTTGTTATTCTCAGGATGAATTAGTGACTAGGATGATTCCCCTTGAAAAGATGTCACATAAAAATATCTTTTAAATCAATTTCCCCTTTAAAAAAACCCAAACCAACAAAACCCCAAACAAAACAACAAAACCCACCAAACAACAAAACCACAATCTATAAGTTGACCTTTTATTACCAGCTAAGATATGGGGAGATTGAGTATGGTGATGCACTGACCTCTGCTGGCGTCATCCTTTTTTACTGAAACTCCTTTTAAATGCTGAATGTGATACTCCAGAAAGTAGGTGATACATCTGTGAAAAGACCTGGGGCAAAATCAGTTCATGATGAAGCTATATCCAAAAGCTACAGTAAATCCAACACTGTGACTCTTCAACCAATTCACAGTTCTTGGACACAGTGACACGCAGTGTTGATTTCCTAAAACCCCTTCAATCAGATGTTTTAAATATGCCAAAAGAGCTGGGTGATTTCTTTTTGTACCAGCAGGCTCTGAGACGGACCAGGTATTGGCTGGCTGTCCTTCTATGGCTGACATAAAGCCAGTCTTGAAAGAAAAAGTGTGCACAACATCTCTGTTAGATGCTCTTGCTAATGGTGAGTGGTGTGCCTGTGCCTGACTCCAGCCTGTTTTGTACTGCCACATCATCCAAAACAAACCATCAGGCACACTTGTTCATGCCATATTTGCTCATGTCAGCAAACTTCTTCTCTACAACACCCTAAAGCAAGTGTGACCAATTAGGTCCAATTAGAGCTGCTTCTCTCCTGGAGATAGTTCATCTGGGGACCTAGTTGCCAGAAGCATTAAAGGAACCTGGTGGAGAGAAAGGGATATTTCTAGGCTGTAGTCTGATTTTAATTTGGGATGGGATGACTTACTCCCTAGAGATTGCTCTCTACTACAGTTCCTGCTGTGTGGTTCCATCCTCCTCTGGTAGGAATGACTTCCAGGTACAGTCCAGGTTTGATTTAGATGAAACTCTAGGCAAGACCAAGATCCGAAGGGTAAAGTAATCAAAATGCTGCTGAAGAGCATAATGCCCTCATAAAAAGGGCACTCTCTATGTAGGGAGGGATGACACTGGGAGCTGGCTATGTGAGCTATGGCTGTACGAGGAGCTTTCCTTTGCTGCCTGCCCATACAAGGGCTAAATACAGTACATCCCCGCTGCATTGGGACCTCTGCATTATGACCCTGCGCATTTGCAAGGAAAATTTCTCACAATTCAGTTTCAGGCATTTGCGAGGTTTCCCAGCCGACGCATGCGCAGTGCCTCTGCTTTGTCAAGGGGCAGTGCCAGCTCTCCCTGTAGGTGGGGCGGGGCCACCGGGGCCAGTGCGGGGCTGGGCCAGCATGAGCACCGGGGATGGGGGGGACTTAAGGGGGGAGCAGCGGTTGCAGCAGCCACTCAGAAACGGTTCCCTTTGCTCCCCTGTGCGGAGAGAGACCACGGGAAGGAGCAGAAAAGTGTCCACAGCGCTCCGGAGCACTGGGGAGTGGAGCAGTGGGTGTGGCCTGCATGCATATTAATGACCTGCATGTCTTTGCGAGTTTGAGATTCTCCAAGAGCCCTGGCATGACCCGTTCCTCACAATTGATGGGATATAACTGTACTTGAGAATTTTCTGTCTAGAATATATCGGTCTTCCTCTCCATTCCCCTGGAGGCACCTGCACACATAGCTTGCATGTATGTAGGAAACTCCCTAGAGACTTCTAGGCTTACTAACTGTGGGAAAATACATGAAACCATATCTTGTTGGTATTCCTGTCAGCCTGCACTTGTTTCAAAGTGAAGCTGTGCCTGTGCAGGCTCTCCAGCTCTTGTTTCTTATGTAGCAAGCAAAATTGTTGACTTTTACCTTGGATAAGACCTGCCTAATCAAGATGAGAGGGACAGGAATATGCAAGGACATGCCTGTTCATGCACTGCTAAAGTGGTTCTGTCAAAATATGAGTCAGAATATGAGTCATGTTTTTATTTGTGTTTCTCTGAGTCTGATTTGAGAAAGCTTGTATAAGAAATGTTATGGCTCTTGACATCACTGTGCACTTTTACAACAATACCCTGACATTGTGCCCTAGGTGTTGGATTAAATCGTAACTGGAGCTCGTGCAAATACTTCTGCTTAGCCATTATCATGCCAAGGCCTTGAGCAAGCTGGGGACTTCTCCTGTTGGAGTGGTTCCACAAACATGTGACATTAAGATAGCAGCTCTGTTTATCTGTCTGTCTCTATCACTGTTGGCTGACTCTTCTTTGAAAACACTGGTAAAAAGCCCACATGGGAGGAACTGAGGGAAGAACCACATCCTGATCACCAATGCTTGCTATCGGGGTGAATCTGGCTAGTATTCAGAACCCGTAAGTAACACCCGAGCAAAGGGAAGCTGCAAGTAACTGTTCTCCTGTTGTACACAAGCATTTTGGCAAAAGCATATCACTGGTCCTGATTTTCTAGGGAGCCGCATTTTGGTAATCAAGGCAATGAAAGGGATCTTTGGATAAATGCGGTTGCTCTGCTGTATCCTACATTTACTCTAAAATTATCCTCTCCTAAATGCTGTCTGTGAGAGCAAAGGGAGTTGAGACTGCAGGAGCAAAGGAATTTGAATTTCTCAACCTCTTGCTAATGGCCACAATCTTGAAATAATTTGGAGATTTTTTGCTTACGCAGTTTTTAAAAATGAGGATGCTCAGGGCTGTTGGGGGAAGAGTGATGAGTTTCACATGTATTTATGCCTTACAGATATGGTCTCAGAAGAATTTTAGCCTTTTTGGACCATTGTTTTCCCCTTCACCCAGCCCAGTAGTGATTGAATAGCTATAACTAATGATCTCACAATCTGCTTTCAAACTGATGTGGCACCAGCACTTTCCTTTATCAGTAGTCCACTTGGTGGGTAAAATGAGAATGCAGAGTCAGCAGAACCGTGATTCACTTCTAGCTGTCCTCATGCTCTCCAAGAGCTAGCTTTTGTCCTCAGTGTGGTGGTATCTTGCTGACTCACTTCCCTACAGTTGCCTTGCAGGGCCACTGTGAGCAATCATGGATGTCACCTTGATGCAGGTCTGAAACACAACGTTATTGTTCACCAGAGCTGAGAAACAGATTTGAGTTCCAAGCTGTAGGCATAGTCCTTACAGATCACAGGATCCAGGGGCAAAAAGCAGATTTGGAAAGGAAAATGTGTGAGCTTTTTGCATCCCTTGGTTGACTGTACTAAGGAAAGCAGGTATTTTGAAAGGTGACCGAGTTTCCTTGCCAAGATAATCATCAATGAAATGGAAAGGGACAAGCCGTGGGGAGAAAAGTGAGGTTGGAGACCATGGTCATTCCACTGAAAAAGTAGGGGCACCCGTAATGTGAGTCTTTAGTAATGCGATATCCTTAGGAAAGGTTTCCAGGAGGTGAAAACCAATTGGAAAACTTTGGTAGCAGTTATGTCTCTGAACCTGTTCCCAGTGTTGTCTGTGATGGAGTTTGTGCCTGTGCTGGGCACTGAGCAATGTGGGGACACTCAGGTGGTTATGGCAGGTTGGGGAAGGCACCTCCTCCTCAGCCAGTTCATCTTTGGGAGATGCACCATCGAGGATGCTCACTGTCTCCCTTTTCCCTGTTTGAAGTTTAGTTTTCCCCATTGGCATCCTTGGCTTTGTGCCTTCTGTTTCTGGTGTGTTTTTTGCATGAGGGAATTTCTCCTTTGTTCCTCTGCCCTCCTGCCTGCTCTGCTGCCTCAGAAGCAGCCCTGTCCCTGAGGCTCTATGCATCCCTGTTCCAGATCCAGTCCCTGCAGGAAGCAGTGCTGGCAAAGGAGGCTGCCCTGGCAACTCGAGAGGAGCAGCTGCTGCAGAACCTGGAGGAGTCGTGAGCAGGGGAAGGGAGCTTGAGGAAGTCCCTGCACACACTGCAGGCTGAGGTGTCTGAGCTGCGTCTGTGGCTCCGTAGCTCTGAGGACAGAGCAGAGGCATTGGTCACCAAGTGTCAACAGGCCAGCAGTGCTGACCAGGAAGCCCAATCCCAGTTGGACAAACTGCACTTGTTTCTCCACTGCATGATCAGTAACATCAGAGACTCAGTCACCTGGAGCTCAGGGAAGTGTGGGTGCATGATCAGCATGTGGGAAGTGTGGTCAGCATGTCTGCAGAGCACGTGAGGGAGAGCAGGCAGAGGAAGGGGTGCTTTGTGGTTCTCCTGGTCTGATAGACTCATGAGTTCAGTTAAGGCCAACTCAAGCCTGAGCGGAGTCCTCAAAGCCTGAAATCCCTGCAGTCCATATTAGTATGTGGAGAAATTATCAGGATCAGGACTGAAAAGGGCTTGAGTCCTCTCAAGCCACAGGGCACATGCAGTTAAAGCATTGACATTAGTGGTCATCAAAGTACTGTCAACCTGCGACACATGAGTTGCTACTCAAGGAAGTCTCAGACACCTGAGAGTGTGTAAATCTTTCACAACTGCACAGTGGCAGCTCCAGGGGAGCAGCCCCACCGCAGCCACTGCTGCCGCACTGGTGGGGGAGTGATGGAGGAGTAGCCCCGCTGCTGCCATACCGTGGGGGGAGCAGGGGAGGAGTGGCCAGGGAAAGCGGCGCTGCCGCTGCCACTGCCACCATCCTGGGGCTGGGCCGGGACAAGCGACAGTGCCGCCGCTGTGGCTGTGTGGGTTAATTTGCATATTCATGACTGCCTAATTGAATAGTCATGCATGCCAAGTCACGCATGAGTAGTTGCGAAAAGCGGCCTCCTTAATCGCTATAAAATCATGCCGCTAAGACGTGAAGCCGCAATATGGGGGGCGCAAAGTGCAAGAGGGCCAACTGTAAAGCCAAGGCTGTTTCTTCATGATGGCATTGGGAGACTGCAATGTGTTCAGGCAACCTAAATCCCACCCAAATCCTTCTGCCTAAGGTTTCCTGCAGGCTGGTGCCAGGTTGTCAGAGGCACTTTGCTACCTGGCAGCTGCAAGCACAAGGACCAGGTGCAAAGCAGGGCTCTTGAGTGTGCCTCCTCATCCTCATTGCATCCTGCTCAGAGCATTGCAAGCTTGGAGTAGCCATCGTGGTCTCCTAACTCTAGAAGTAAACACAGGGAACCAGTTTCAAGCTACCAGAAGGTCTGCATTTTTCTTTGCATTACTTTTTATTGCCCAGAGTGACCTCTGTGGTGCTGCGGGTTTCCTCCTCGACGATTCCTCCACTCTTAGGAGCCATTGTGGCTGCTGCTGCTAGATATACAACCTCCTCTCAGAAATACTAAGCTGCCTGTTTGTTCCCAAAGACAGAAATTAGGTGAAAGTTGAGAGGACTTATCAGTAAGTCAGGGCAGAAGCAAACATACATATTGTCAGGGTGTTGCAAATGTCCTCAGGACCCAAAATCCAGTGAATTCAGTTCAGGTTATTTAAATGCTTAGTCGTGCTTCTGTACATTACAACATTGACTAAAGGTGCACTATGTCAAAAAAACCCAAACCTGGGATGGAAGGCAAAAATCTTACGCAACACCCCAAATAATTGTAAATTAAAAAAAAATCTCATAAATTTCTACACCATCTGTCAAATGAACTGATTTGTCTCAGACTGACACCATTGTATCTTGGTATGCCAAAGTGTTTAACTGTACAAAGTCCAGTTGAAGGCTCTGTGTCTGCTGTCACTGTGACTAACAAACCAGAAATTTCACTCTGATCCACAGCTATAAATCAGACCTGCGTTTCCATGAATCCAAACACTGAAGCTTCTGTATCTGCCTGTTTTGACTCCCTCAGATGCTACCAGCCTCAAACCTCTTCAGTACTGAAAACTCCAAGACCTCATAACCTACTTCTGGATAAGCTCTCCTTTCTCTTTTGAACTCCACTCTGTCTTTTTAATGAAGACATTTATTTTGTGAGGAGGGTAAATCTTGGCCTTTTTCATGTCCATGCTTCCTCATCTTGAAATCTGTTTATTCTTATTTCTGCAAATACTGCTAAAAATTATCCTTGCCTTGGCTGCTTCTCAGGAGACATGCTTATTCAGGGCTTTAATAATTTGCTGATTAATTTCCTGTTGTTTCTTGGTTTATGGGCTTCCTAAATCCCTCCTGAGAGACTGTGATATCTGAACTAAACTAAGATCAATTCTCTTGGCATCTCTAGTAATTCCAGTACAAACAAAGAAGCACTGAGACCCAAACTCAGCCTTGAAAGGGTGGGAATTAGAAGGGTTTGGACAGGGCTTGAGATTTCCTGATAGGGTATTTCTATTGAGGTGAGACCTGCAAGATCACATCATTCAGGAGACACTTCACATTACTAGGGTATAAAGTCCTGTAGTAAAGAATAAATGTGGGATTTCAGTTTCATGGCTCCTTTTGAGTTTTCTGTTACTTGTTTCAAATCCACACCAAAACAGCTTTTAATTTTTTCTTTCCCTGTTTTGCCAGTTAGTCCCAACAACTTCACACAAATTTGCTTCATGAGACTAGAACCATGTGTGGCTGTACTGCATTCATCATGGCAGTATTCGGAAGTTGCCTGATTGTTGTTTTGTCACACCTCCATTGTCTTAACTTTCTAAGTACATAAAGGAAGAACTAAAGGTTACTTTGTCTGATTTATCCTCCTAACGTTTTCCATTTGAAATATTTCCCCATTTATTTCACGCCATGAAAAGCACAGTAGTACTTCTCTGTAACTGTTCTCATCTGCTTTGTGTCATGGTGGTGCATAACCACACAGCCATCAAATAGTATCTTTTCTTTCTTACCTTCTCCTTTCCTCTACTTCATCCCTTCTGGCATTTCAACCTTTTTGTGTCTAGCTTTACAACCTGCTGCACATCTGTACAGGATCTATCTCCTGCTTGTTTTGTGATACTCTGTAATAACTGATATATAAATAGCAGCCTGAACTGTGGCATCTCTCTGAAGCCCAGGCAGCCCTGGCATCCTGGCACTCACCAACAGGAATGACCTGGTTAGCTGAATGTTAACCTGCTCTGGCTGCTCTCGCTGACACAGCAAGTTTTACTTTGTACATACACACTGCTGTGCCTCCTGCAAACATTTGAGAGTGAGTATCTGGAAAATATATCCTTCCATTAAGCAGCCTTCAGTTTTGCTAGTCCTGACCACAGTACTGCAAAGTGCCTGATCCCAGAGCAGTCAGAACCCAGTTCTATTGTAGGTGACACTCTGGGAATGCTGCCCTGTGGAAAAGGTAATTAATCTTCTCTATCCATTCTTTCCATTGGAGTTTCAGCTCGCCATTCTTTCATCAAGAAACTGTGGGGTTTTGGAACAGCGAGTTGAAGTAGGGGAAATTTCTCTATCTATCTGGGAAGCCTGCTTCCAAAATCGCACCAAGAATTTGCATGTTTGGCCCTACATTCCATTCACACAAACTTCCTTCTTCCTTACACAGAGATGCTTTTTGAAGAGCTTGCCAAGATTCCTGCAAGGCGCCATCATGAGCGAATTTCACCACAGATGAGGGCCTGACAAGCTTTTTTGGACAAAGTAGGAAATTAAGGTACTTTTAATGTATACGTATGTTTATAAATATTTATTTTAAGCTTTCTTGCGTTAATAGATTTCAAATGCAGCAGAAGCGTGGCACTCGCTGTTACTCGGCGCTTCCCCCACGCGTCCCTGCCCGCAGGCTCCTCCCGGAACAACGTCCCTTCAATCCATCGAGCGGCTCATCCTTGGGCTTCGGGCAGAGCCACTTGACCAGAGCCACCTCTCCTCCTCTCCCTCATCCGTCCCGCCCCTCCTTCACCTTTCTCCAACCTGCGGTCACTTGACCCGGGCGGGGCAGCCCCGTCCCGCCCTGGAGCGGGCGGCGAGCGGGTCGCCTGCCGAGGTGGGGAGCGCACGTCTTCCCGGAGAGCCGGGATGGAGACAGAATCGTCCCTCAGAGTGAGTTAAACAATTGCGAGGCAGAGGGGAGGAAGGGCTGCGGCGGGGCGGGGGTCCCGGAGCCCCCGGTACCATCGCCCCTGTGCGGGACTGGCGGCTCCCTCCTCGCCGGGGCTGTTGGCATGGTTCTCGTCACGGCGTTTCCTGTAAATCCCATGAGGGTTTGTTTTTTTAGCTTCTGTGTCGGCTGCAGCAAATATTTCACTGATGTCATCATCAGTCGTTCATTAATTACGCCTGTGGGCCGGCGGGGCTGTGCGTGCAAGGCACGCTCTGGCTGGGCACAGCCCCGTGCTCTCGGTGTCCCGAGGCTGGAGGATGGTGATCTTTAGCGGCTCTGCAGGTCTGAATATTTTATTGCTTGTTTATTGCATGTGTCCCGGTACAGTTTTCACAATGTAATTGCTGCCTGCGGTGCAGAGCGCCCAGAGGAGGTCAGAAACTTGGCCTGGGAAGCCAGGGAAGCGAGAGTGGCTAAGGTGAGCGGGTCCTGGCTGGAAATCAGGTGCCGCCGGAGTCACTGTATCGCTCTCCTCAGGGAGACGGGAGAGAGAATGTAATGAAAGGCTCGTGGGTCGAAATAAGGACAGGGAAAGACAACTCAACAATTACCGTAGCAGGCGGAACAGACTCGACTTGGGGAAGTTACCGAATTTATTACCAGTCGAATCAGAGTAGGCTAGGGAGAAATAAAAAGCAAATCTTAGAACTTTTTCACTCCTCCGTTCTTCCCGAGCTCAGCTTCACTCATGATTTTCCCCACCTCCTCCCCCTGGAGTGGAACGGGGAATGGGAGCTGGGCTCAGTTTACATGTTGTCTCTGCCACTCCTTGCTGCTAGAAAGGGAGGACTCCTCACACTGTTCCCCTGCAAACTTCAACATCGGTCCTTCCCCATGAGCTGCAGTTCTTTGTGATCTCCTCCAGCATGGGTCCCTTCCACAGTGTCCTGCCAGCAAAGCTGGAGTGTGATCTCCTCTCCCTGGGGGGCCGCAGATCCTGCCAGGACCTTACTCCAGCATGGGCTTCCCATAGGGTCACAGGCTTCTGTGGGCATTCACTTGCTCTGGGGTGGGGCCCTCCATGGGCTGCCGGTGGATCTCTGCTCCACTGTGGACCTCTATGGGCTGCAGGGGCACAGCTGCTCCACCATGGTCTTCACTATGGGCTTCAGTGATATCTCTGCTTTGGCACCTAGAGCACCTCCTCCCCTTGCTTCTTCACTCACCCTGGGATCTGTAGAGTTGTCTCTCTCATATGTTCTTACTACTCACTACCTGGCTGTAGTTGCTGTTGTGCAGAACTTTTTTCCCTTTTAAAATCTGTTACCCCAGAGTCACTACCACCATTGCTGATGGGCTTAGCCTTGATCAGCGGTGGGCACACATTGGACCTGGCTGGCATCGGCTCTGCTGGACATAGGGTAAGTTTCTCATGGAAACCACTTCTGTAGCCCACCCATTACCAAAACCTTGCTACGCAAACTCACGCTAATTAATCACAGCTCCATGTGTAGGGTGACTTCCCTTTCTGGAAGAGGGGAATAAGACACAGTTCTCTTTCGTGAAGTCCAGGATTTAGTTATGAGAAGCAGTAGCCAACGGTTGCAGTTTCATTGTTCCAGGAAGGCCTTGATTTTGTCTCCCTAAAGGTTACCCCCTATCTCCAACACAAGGCAGCAGCTGAGTTTAGTGGTGACAGTGTGAACATCTAGAGCTTTGCACTGCACAGGGGATCCAGCTAAAATCTGGTCTGGTCACTTTTGTACAGGATTTGATCATCCGGCTGCCATGGTGCAGCTCCTGCCATGCCCTGCCAGTGACTGCCGTTCCCAGCCTCAGGGTGCTGTGGAGGGAGGTGAGAGGAAGGAGGAGGACAGGATGTTAATCTGTCATACGTCTGTGTTTGCAGGACCATAGCATGCCTTGGTCTTGCTCTTTCTGCTTTCTGCTGGCTTTCTCCAGGCCCAGCAGGACTCTTTGTGAAGTGAGAACCTGCTGCCTGAGGGTTTTGGCTGGGCAATGTCTGTTGTACAGCCTGGCAAAGCCAATTGCAGGACTTGATGCCTCCAAAGGGACTTCTTCGGTATGATCCAGTGCTAGGCTGTCCTGAGTCAGTGGTGAACTGGTGAAAGGGTCTAATGTGGGAGAATACCACCTTTTTTATTGGTTAGCTGTGGCACAATGCCTGTGTTAGCCCAAGCAAAGTGATGAGAGCACACAGTGTGATGAGAGGATGGCAGCAGGTAAACCTGCACCCTCAGACACATCCTGGGAGTGCTCTTGGCGCAAAGGAACTTGCACTGGGATGTGGTGTGACTGCCCAATGGGCCTTATGGATCTTGCAGCTCCCCCTCTCCCTGGGGGGCTGTGTGCCAGCTCTGGGGAGGTGTGAGTGGCTGCCGGGAACTTTGGGGAATTGGGCAGCCCAAAGTCTCTGGAAAGAGGGCTGCAAAACATAAGCAAAAGAGGAAAAGCAGTGCTTATTGTTAGGTTTCTAGCCTGCATACAGAACTCACGTAAGTGCTGCTATATGCTGAAGTGTCAGTGCTTCAGAGCTGCTGAAGGAGAGACCATCCAGTCATTTGCAACTACTGAACACTGAGAGACTAGAGCAGAGCAGCTGTGGGTGAGTAGTGGTGTGCAGTCTGACAAAGCATGAAACACAGCAAAAGGCGACAAAATCAGCTGCAGACATCTGTTGTCTGAACAAGGGGTCAGCAGGAGGCAGAAGTTCATCATGTTAAAATGCGGAGCCGGAGGATGGATGAGTTCGTCTGCCTGAGATCTGAATGTCTTTCCAAGACGAAAAGGATCTGTGCTTTTCTTTTCCCTAAATAAATCTGTGCGTGTTTTTCCACTTGCCTTTGCACTAGACCCATCAAATATCTGTTTTCTAAAATAAGGAGACAAAGAGAGCAAGAGAGGGTTTAAACCCCTTTTTTTCCAGCTTACACAAATGCCTTGTGTATGGATGACCTCAGAGGCAGCTGCGCTTCTCTAGGAGAAAAATCCTAGGTTCCACATTGGACGTGCGCAGCCTGTGTCACCGTGCCAGGGCACTAGGCACATCCCTCAGCCCACATGGTCCCATTCTAATCTCAACTGAAGTGACTGCACTCAGAGGACCAACTCAAAGGCACAGCAAGGCAGGCTAGGCAAGTGATGCTATGTGCATTGACAAATCTAAAAGCAGATTGTATCTGTTACAAGTGGTATGGACATAAAATTTAGGAATGCAGCTCCCAAAATTGTCTTTCAGATGACCATATGTGACTGTCAAAAAAAAAAAAATTATGCGCCATGTTTAAGGAAATGCTCTTCTTATAAGCAACCTGCCTTACCTGTACATTCAGAAAAACCAACTACCTCCTCAAAGCAACCTAAAGAATACTTGGGGGAGAAGAAATCTTGAATGAATGTGCTGAGATGCAGCAAAAGGGATCAGGGACCAATGAAGGTGTTTGCAGAGTAGAAAGCCTGCAGAAATACATATCTGACTGCCGTTGCTGTAGTGGACAAGAGGGAATCATTCGCAGTCACAACGATTTTAAAAAGAATTAAAAAGGAAGGTGTGATATTAATGAAGGTAATCACTGTGCCATGATCTAAAAGAAGCTGTCGCACTAGCTTTGAAAAAAATGCCTTGAGAACAGTGAGAAGAAGGAAAGCTCTAACCACAAAACTGCCACTTGAACTTCAAGTTCTAGGAACATCCTGGAAAAAAACCCAAAAGACATGGAGAGCTTATGTTCATGTTGTGCATCATCTAGGAGATAATGAAATGGAAAATGAACAGAATAACTCTAGTAGGGCCTAACAATGCTATGATTTCTCATCTGGGTTTCATCCACTGGCATTCCTGCATGACCATTGCAAATTTTGCAGGAGATCCCTGAGAGATATCCTAGAAGAACAGTTCCACAGTAGTATCACAGTATAGATAAGACGGGAAAGGACCTTCAAGATCATCTAGTCCAACCTATAATCCAACTAACCTATCATCTACATCTAGATCATATCGCTCAATCTAGATCATATCGCTCATAGTTTTCAGGAAGGTCTGAGCAAACTGAAGTACTTATGATCATGTACTCATTGGGTTGCTAAGAACAAATGAAGAGATCTTCTTGCAACAAGGAATAAGGAGATAAAAGTTTTCCTCTTTGACCATAGATGCCAGCATGACCTGAAAATCCAATGTCCTGACATCTTTGTAAAGGCTTTTCATAGAGGTAGTGTTGTGGCACCTGATTTGATCCTTCAAGGTAAAAATATTATTAAGGGACCTGAGAGTAGTAGACCCAGCCCCTGTCTCAGCCCTGATATCAGTCCCCTTGCCATGCTTCTGGGACTGCAAAGGGTAAAGGAATGGATGTGGTTTCACACTGGAGGTAGGTTACTCCTTGTGATTTCACAATTGCCAGTGTAGACAATAATTTCTCCATGCCAGTGAGACTGCATATATTTGTCTTGGCTCTGCTTTTTCTTTCATTTGGTCAGCTTACAAACCTGAAGCAAGAACCCTCCGTTGGCATTGTGCTGGGAGACAGTGTTATCTGAAGAAGCCTTTGTTGTGGCTGAGAAGTTCTTGACGTTTTGCTGCAGCTACTTGAGAGAAGGGTTGACATTTTATAGCATCTATAGATCCATTCTGCACAGATGCAATCATTAATTCCAACCACAGTATATGGAATAGTTTATTCTTTTTCTTTTCCCAGAACATCCTATGAAGCTCCAGAACAGGCACTAATGGAAGGGCCTTTGCAAACCTTCATTCATGTGTGCCATGAAAATGGCCAATGGATGTCACAATTACCAGAGGAGCTCTGGGATACTCCCCTCTATAACTTAGCTCTTCCAGGTAAAGATTAACTTTTGTTCTCCACTGTTTTGTTAGCTTGTCATTTAAGGATTGGAACGTCCTGTTTGTCCCGTTTCAGAATGGCTATGTTTATAATTTGGGTCAGTGTGTGGGAGAAGGGGTTGGGGGAGGGTTTGTCTGATCTTGTGTGTGTGTGTGTGAATAATTTTAGTCTGTAATGTGTGGGGTTTCTTAGGGGGAAGGGAGAAAAAAGGAAAGAAAGAGGCACTTTTTTCCTATCCCTCTGCATCGTCTTGTCAGATCAGTATTAATAACCTAAGCATTTGCTTATCTGGGCAAGGATGAAATTTTCCTAATTAATTCTTGCCACTTCCTGTGTAATTAAATGGTCCCATAAGAAGAGAAATAACAGTTTACCTTACTATTTTTTTCTTTGTACTGTTTTAAAGGGCTTGTTAAGGCATGGAAAAAGACTTTTTAATTAACATGTTTTTATTAATGTAGACTATGATTTTTCTACATGATCCTGCTTACAAAAACTGGATTTTTCCTATTGTGTGTAGATGCAGCTAAATGATACCTGTGCACCATTAGTCTTTCTCTGGTCGTATTATTGCATCTCTCTGCTGCTTTGATTTTTTTCCCCCCCTTGTTCTGTCCAAAGAAGTTACAATAAAACCATAACTTGGGAACATGGGGAGGCACTGGAGGACTGTCAGCTCTTGAGTGATTCTCTTTGTCTCCACATCAAAAATGTTACACAAGAAATGTCTAGCCCACGATTTCTCTCATGTCAGTAGATGCAAAAGGTAATTTGGGTAGAAAACAGCACGGAGTGTAGGCGAATGTTCTATGTAGGCTGCAGAATCATAGGTTAATTTTAGAAAAGACATATATGTATTTAGACAGTGTGAAGTCTTGTCTTCAGCAGGTGGAGCCCTGAGAGGACCCCAGAACTGTAGTGTTTTGAGATTTTGTCTGCCCTTACGAATTAATAGAGTCTGGAATTTTGATTAAAATTTAAACCTAGAAACTTACAGTGATTTCTTAAAGAGGTAGTTTGATGATGTTCAATACAGAACAAGCATACCTCTGTTTAGGATAAAGCCTTTGTAAGAGGACCCAGGACAGATGTTATAAAAAAAAAAATCTAGATTTCAAGAGAAAAAAAAAAGTATCTGTCTTAGGGAAGAAGAAAAAAGGTGCCAGTCTCCCTCTTTTTCTATTTTTCTTTTTGTTCCTCTTGCAAAAATTCTTCAAAAAGTAAGAAGCATGCTCTGTAGGTTTTTGTTTTGGTGGAAAAGGAACTGTGTTGTTTCTAATGGGCTTTCATAGTCATATTTTTTGGACACTGTAGAAAGCAGAGAACCTGCATGGTGAGTTGGACTAGATGATCCTTGTGGGTCCCTTCCAGCTCATAATATTCTGTGATTCTGTGTGATTCTGTGTGTCTTTGACTTCATAGCTCTCCTAGTGGTGACCTTGTTGCGCGTGCAAATGCTTGTTGTTCTTGTGAATATGCCAGCACGGAGCACAGGCATGAAGAAAAGAATGCTTGAAGGCAAGCCCATTTCATCAAACATTGGAGGACTTTTACAGAACATTGCAGGCTATTAGCTTAGAATATTTTGGTGGCTGTCCAGGTGACCTACAGAACTGATTTAGCCCAAGTAGAACAAAAACAGATCAAGACCAACCAGTTCAAGACAGCTCTGGCAGGTTTTCAGTGGGAGTAATAACTGGGGGAAATCCACTTTGGAAGTGGAAGTTTATCTTGCAGAAGTCATGTAAGAAACGTGAACCTGACAGAATGCATTCTGAAAGCATGATGATGAGACAGACAAATCTCAGTAATTAGTGTTGTGCTTGCACCAGATCCAGCACAGTGCTGGGGAGGTGTTACTTAAAGCTCTGAAGCTACCTGGCTTGATATTAGCTCACTATCTTTGCCTCGTATTTGTTGTGTCATGGATATATCCATCTTCCTTTCATTACTGTAAATCACTGACATCACAAGAGGAATCCTAAGTAAAAGATTGCTCTCTGTTTGCTGGCTGGCATCAGTAAATGCAGCACCCATCAATGGAATCCTGCTCACCTGAATCAAACTTGGATTTTGTCCATGGGTATTTAATGACTCTTACATCTTCTAAGATATACTTCTTTGATTACATGCCCTCAATATCAATCTTCCATCTATAATAAGCTTGGTTTAGGTGTCTAAAGCAGGAAAATAGATGGCAAATGGATTTTAAAAGGAAAAAAATTATTATTGACAGTTTCAAAGAATTTGTATTCAAAACCAATCTTGTCTGTTTTTTCTTTGGCTGCTAGAAATACTGCCACTAGAAATGGTAAGGTTGACTGTTCAAAAAGGCAGTTCCTAGCACCAGTAAACAATTTGTTTGACACAAGACTTAAAAATCAAAATAATATGCATTTGTGATACTTTGTAAAGGTGCAATCAAATCACTTTACTGAATTGTTAGCTTTTCTTATTGATGCTTTATAAAACTGGAAGAAATAATGGAACAGAAAAAGCTAGCAAAATCACTTGTTTCCTACCCTGAAGAAATTGCAAATTGCTGTAGTTTCATCTAAACATGATGCAAGAGGTGTGTCAGGTTTATTAAGACTTCAAAGAAGTAACATATTTGGGCAGGCTGTACTTGGCTCTGATTCTTAGACTGCCCCTGTGCTAGAAAGAGTCAGGTAATTTTTGAAGTCCATAAAAGTGGGATCTTTTTTCACCTATCACACATAAACTTACACTTGGATTAGCCTCTGCAACCTTCAACCACTCACCTCTTGCATTGGTTTTGTAGGGGATGTGCGGGTTTTGTTCAGGAGGGCTTTTTTTACCAGACATTTAATATGTATATGTTTAAAGTGCCAAATTAGGAGTTGGTCCAGTCAAAAGTGTAAGTAGATGAATTTCTGCTTTCAGTCATATTTTCCTGTCCAGAGATGATGCGATTGAAGAATGAAATCCTGAATTTGGACTTCTCTGAAAACTAGTTAAAGTCTGGATAAATTCAGCTTCAGCTATTCCTTGGAAAAAAAAGTCTTCACATCAAGATTATTATTTCAGGGAAAGATGGTATTTGAAACAGGACATTTAATTGTGGTTTTAAGCAAACAATGATGTGTAGTTTAGATGAGGACTGCTTTATTGAAAAGTCCTGGTGTCTTCCCTTCGCAAGGATTTCACATTAAGCTTATTAATATTAGGTTAGCAACCTCTGTAAAAGAGCTCACCTTTTTGCCATAACTACAAAGGCTGTCAGATAGTACAGGTGTGTGATTTGCAAATGGGGTGGCATGTTAGGTGTGCACATGCAATATAATGATGGACTGTGGTTTGAGTAGTTAAGAAATGAGGTCTTTTGAATTCTACAGGGAGTCACGACACTATGACCTACTGTTTGGATAAAAGCTCTGCTGTTAGTGGCAATGAATCCTGGCTGTTGAAGTTTTTAAACAAATGTATACCCTGCATTGTGCACCCCATTATCATGAAGTGGTCTACAACACAGGTAACTGTTGTCCAGCGTTTTCTTCCTGCCTTGGCAGAGTTGAAGCTTGTGGTACAGGGCTGAAAGTAGTCACGGTGTCTCATGCACAATGACAGAATAGCCTGCTGCCCAGAAATCTGCACTCTCATGAGGTGCTAGATGTTATGGTTTCTACTATCACTGTTGTGTGAGATGTCAATTGTTCTCTCCATCTATACTATATGAGTAGTTAATGCAGCAGCAGAGACAGAAGAAGCCGTTGTTGAAGGGACTTTTTTTGGCATTAAGATTAAGAGAATGAAGGTGTGGTCTCTCTTGAAAGGTTTACTTAACTTTTTAAATATCCAAATATTAAGCTAGTAATTATCTCTTTGTTCCTTACAAATATATGTTAAAGACAAAATTGGGTATCATGGTTTAAGCTGGAGCTTTTGAACAGTCTTCAAAAGAGAGACTTTTCTGACATCAAAAAGGTACCGAAAATCGTTTTGCTTCTGTTCTTATTGAAGGAGTGGTTAATTATTAGGAAATTAAAACTGAGTAATTGATAAATGTCATTAAGTTTCCATTGTTGTGTTTGAGCAGCCCTGGCAAACTGGAAACTTAGACACTACCAGGGTATATGTAATGGCAATGATCAGTTGATGTGTGAAGGCACTCAGCACAGAGCCTTGTTAATCTTGAGCTGCTCTTTGCTTTGAGATTTAAGGCAATGAAAGATTTAGATACCTCCTAACTTGTGGGTTTCTGCCTGGCAAAGTGACACTGTTGGTGACCAGCCATCCTGACATCATTATAGTAATTTTCTGGTATGAACCCAGTGTGCCAAGTGGGAAGCGGCCCAGTGCTGATAAGAAAAAGGCCAGCTGCAGTCCTGCCCCTCCTTAGTTCCGCAGTGCTCCAGTAATCTTTGTGAGGAGATGACTCCACCCATTCGTATCCAAAACAGGCATGAAGGAGCCCTACTGATGGTAGGACCCACAGGTTCCCAGATGGCCACGTGCCTAGGAGGTGATCAGAGCCCTGACTGATATGAGTATCCGTCTAGAGGCCCAAACCTTTCCTGTGCAATAGCTGGGCACCTTCCACTCATGCCCTGGATGCCATGTCTGAGATGGCAGCGCTGAGCAGCATTGCTCCCCAGGGCTTCCACTTAAATTTTGCTCTTTAGGGGACAGTGTTCACACTGTCTAATTCAGTATCCAAACTGAAATAACTAATTAGAGTCCAACTTTTCTAGTTTTCACATGCAGTCAACAGAAAGAAATTAATTTATCTAAAGGGCAGTTCAGAGCAGCTATTCCCATCTCCAACACGCTCCAGGCAAAGGGGCATGGGTCAGCTTTTCAACTGTTCCAGCCTGTTATAGGCCAGGCGAGTACAGAGGGATGGGGCGCAGCCTGGGGAGATAAAATTCCTGTCCAAAGAGCAGGAAGTTAGATGGCTAAAACTAGGCAGGGTTTTACAACACATCCTGCCATGTGTTGTAAGCTCTGTCTCAGCCCTAAGGGTATGATTGTAGTTTTTCAGGAGCAATGA
Source organism: Pitta sordida (assembly GCA_013390025.1). Taxonomy (NCBI): domain Eukaryota; kingdom Metazoa; phylum Chordata; class Aves; order Passeriformes; family Pittidae; genus Pitta; species Pitta sordida. The sequence continues at coordinate 194,234 of WEKX01014281.1, forward strand.
CTTGTATTGATTCAGCCTTTCTTAAATCCTTTCTGATTATATCAGTACCACCTATGCTTTCTGAAACCTGTTGTCCATAGCAGGCTGAATTGAGACAAATTAGTGTTTAATTAAATTGATTTTATTTTCTTATACAGAGAGAGCTTTGATATATGTAACACACATCACTTGGGACTTTTTGCCCCAGAAACAGCTTTATCACCTGTTCTATTCAGCCCTCAAATCCAGTGGAAGAGATCTGAGGAAAGTGGAAATAGAGGACTACCTCTGTTTTGTAGGACATCTACAGGTTAATTCAAACTTTATAAGAAACTTTATCTTGAAAAAGAACAGCCACTAGTGTTTTCTATTTTTGTTTTTCCTTCTGTGGAGGATGAGCAAGCTCCGCAGAGACAACTGTGATAAAGTCTTTGATCTAATAAAATAAATACAGCATTTCTAAGGTGCTGATCCTGCAATTGTTGTTCATATGAATAGCTGTGTGAAGAGTGATTGCGTATTTATGCACAGATTAATGGATCTTTAACTTTCAGAACACAACAAGGGCAGCTTTCTGAAACTAATCTAATCTATACCTGCAGTATACTCTGCAGGGAAATTGTAATTCCCCTTGTTAAAGAGTGAAATACTTCAAAGTTGCAACTTGGTGACGTATATAGAGACATGTTAAAGATGAAATACTTGTGAAAAATGTTATAGGGCTAACTTTGTGCACCTTTTCCAGCTTTCTAATGAGTCTCTTCCAAACTCTCAGAATGTTTCTTTTCTGTTTCACCTCAGGTCTTGACTGTGACGGAGCAACTTGAGGCTGGAGTTAGATACCTAGATTTCAGGATTGCCCACAAGGCTAATGATCCCTCTATGAACTTGTACTTTGTGCATATGGTTTACACAACTGTTACTGTACAGGTATATTTCTTACCTTTGTGATGGCTACAAAACCAGTTCTTTCATTTAAGAAAAATCATAATCTGAAAATGCTGACACATGGCCTTCTGAGTAGGTTATTGGTTTTCCTTATGTGAGGACTTCGAACTAGAGAAATCAGCAGGCTTGGAAATTAGTTTCAGCAACTGCATGTGATACTGGAGCATCATTCAGCTCCTCATCCTCAAACCAGTGTCATGCCTGCTGTCCCCTGCCAACCACAACCAAGTGCCTGATGTTCTGGGGTTTATCTTGTGTTGGCAATCCTGTTTTCCTGGTAAGGAGAGAAGTTATTAAAGAGAAGAAGTCATTAAAAGCCTAACAAAAATCACTGAAACATTTTTTTGAGACAAATTTATTTCACTGAAAGACTGAGGGACTTAATCTGGATCCCATGATCAAGTTACTGGGAGCCACTGTGAGAAACTGCTGTGAGTTGTTCTTTGCATGTGCTCTGTCACCTTGGAATAGTTTACACCTTCTTTCCATTTCTTGAGATCTGTACAGCCAGACACAGCCAGCTAATGGAGCTTTTCATTTATAGAGTAATTGGCTAAACTTCAGTTTCATGCTCATGAGACTGAACACTTCATGTGTTGAGATTTCATGGTGACTGGCAAGCTCATGTAAACATTTGGATGTAGAGCTTGACTACTTTGTTAATTGTATGTCATCTTCATGTAGGTGTCATTGCCCATACAAAAGGGGGAAAATGAGTCCTGTTATGTTAAGTAAGCAGAGAATTTTCCCCTGTTTTTGAGTTTGCCACCAACACATTGGTTGTCCTTAAAGAAGCTTAGGTTAGTTAGGTTCACTGCTAACCTTCCTATAGGCAGTAGGAGATTGAAGGATATTTATCAAAATACAAAGCTGTTAAGTGTAGTGTGCCAGAGCCACATCCAGAGCAAACCAGCACAGACCTGTGAAAGAAGGTTTTGCTGGGGCACATCTCTCTGGGCTCCCTTGTGGGCAATCAGATGGCCATCCTCCAGAAACCTACACTGATTTTCATTATTGTGATTGTGAGTCTACTCCACCGTCAATGATACGTTGATTTTATGCCCTTTCTTTTGTGTAGCACAGATAACTTTCTAAGTTGCCACACCTCTCTCCTGTAGGATATTCTGTGGGAAGTATTAAGGTGGTTGGAAACTCATCCTCAGGAAGTTGTTATCTTAGCCTGCAGGAATTTCGATGGATTAACCAGAAGACTTCATAGTCATCTTGTTGCCTGTATAAAAGAGACTTTCCAGTGTAAGCTTTGTCCCAGAAATGTAAGTATGAGATCCTTTTTTCCACTCCTTTTTTAAAGAGTGTTTATGATATACAGTAATCCCTCACTATTTTGTGGTTCACCATTTGATATTCAATAAATTGCATGTTTTTTTTCTGTGTCCTTACCGTCTTTACTGTATTTACCACTACTTTGTGAATTTCACTTATTGTGGCATCTTTCTGGAACCAATCCCCCACAATATTCAAAGGATTACTGTATTACAGTGAGATCTGTGATTCCAAATTTTTATTTTACTTCCACTGTATTTTTAACCTAGGTAACATTTGCTGTGTCAGAGCCAGATCTTTACCTAATAAAAGTGAGGAGATAAGTAAAATCTACATTCCACAGTGCAAAATACAAATTAAATTTGACTGTCGTATCTTTTGAGTTGTGGGACAATAACAGACAAAATTGTCATCCACTGTCCTGAGTTTTTTTTTGAAAGGAAAAAGGAAAGGAGAAAGGAAAGGGGAAAAGATAAAGGAAAAAGGAAGGGGAGGAAAAGGAATGGAAGGGGGAAAAGAAGAGAGAACAAAGAGAAAAGAAAAAAAGGAGAAAAGAGGAAAAGAAAAGAAAAAAAAGAGAAGAAAAGGTGTGTGTGTTATAAATATAGTCCATACTGTATTTATAGAACTTAAAGAATCCATTTTCTGCCTTTTCACATCAATAATAATAAATGAATTTTTATGCTATTTATAGTAGTTTATAATACACTTGTGGAGGTCCTCTGATCCAAACCACCATGCAAAGCAGGGCCAACTTCAAAGTGGCATTGGGCTGTGTGCTGTCCGTTCTTGAACATCTCCAAGCACAGAGGTCCCACAACCCTTCTATGCAACGTTTGTTCCAATAGCTGACCACTCTCACAGTAACCGTGTTTTCCTTCTCTATCTGATCAGAATCTCTCTTGCTGTAATTGTGCCTGCCAACTTCCATCCTTCGCTACGCGTATCTGAGGAGTCTTCTCTACATCTACCTTTTAGGTATTTGCTGACAGCAGTAAGACCTGTCCAGTCTTCACTTTTTCATGCTGAAAGACTCGGCTCCCTCAGCCTGTCCTTGCGTACAGTGCTGTAGCCTCAGCTTGCTCTGGTTGAATGCTGCTGGATTCACTCCAGTGCATCAAGGACTTTTTTGTACTGGGGAAGCCCCATCTGGAGATGCAGTTCCACAACTGCTGAATAGAAGGGAAGAACCCCTTTTCCTGACTTGCTGTCTGTGCCTCTGCTGATACAGCCCAGTTTACACGGGCACACTGCTGGCTCATGTCCAGAACCTCCAAGTTCTTTTCTGCAAATCAGGTTTCTAGGCAGCTGCTCCCAGTCTGTCCTGGTGTGTGGGGTTAGTCCATTCAGGTGCAGGACTTCGTATTTGCCTTTGCTGAGCATGGTGAGGTTTGTGTCAGCCCGTTGAGATCCCTCCTAATGGCACCTTTGCCCTCAGTGCATTTCTGGTAGCATTTCCCAGAGTTGACCTTTCAACAAGATTTTCAGTCACCCAAGCCTCCAGAAAAGTCTTAATTAAAAAAATCAGAAAATATTTGATGGCTAGATTTTAGAAGTTGAGAATTTTTAGCTTTCTCTTTTTTTTTTTTTTTTTTCTTTTTTTTTTTTTTTGCGAGTTGTGGGAGCTTTTAGTAGTTAAACAATTAACATTTCAAAGGTGCACAGGAACAGAGGGTTTTCTCTGGAGATGTGAGTGGTAGAGGAGAATGATGACCCTGTTTGTGATTCAAATCCAGCCTTTGAAGCTGGTGTATAAGTAACGGTGAGTATTACCATTTCAAAGCATTTTGTACAGCAGAGTTAAAATAGAACAATTTTCAGCAAAACTAGGGGATTCTGAATATTCAGACCTCAGCTGAATAAATGAGGACCTAAGTGACGCTTTTTTATTGTTTCCCCAAATAATTTCAGTGTGTAATTTGTGGATGAGCAGAGTGAGACTGGAGAAGATGGTCAAATTTGTATTCAGATAAGCGGCCAGAAAAAAGTTAGTAACTGCGAAAGGGCCAAGCTGCTACAGTTAGTTTGTGGAAAGAAGGTATTGAAAAAATGTTTTCAGTTCACTTCACTGGAGAAAAAACATTTCTGAGTTGTGTCCAGGGGAAAGGAGGGAGGGGCACTGTAGAAAAGACAAGCCAAATACTTCCCTTGAGCAGGAACACTTTATTTCTGTGAACTCTGTGAGCAGCACAATGGATCTCACCATTTCTGCCGGCGGTACCACTGCAGGTTCACAGGAGGTTAGGCAGCTCTGGGATTTTTCAGGATCACAGATTCAGATTTGACATCAAATATCCAAATGCTTGCTCACTTGTTCTGAAATAAACTACTATCTATTGTCTTTAAATACTGCATCTCTGTTGTTGCAGAATAGTTAAGTGTCAAAGTCCGTATTTATAAAGCAGCTGCTGAGTTGAGGTCTGTATGTAGTACTGGCACAGGCCACACCGTGACAATATTACATTGTGTTTAAAATTTTAATTGCCTTAACTATTCAAGGTGTCTTCCTTTGATCTCTATTATTAGGGTTTAAAAATCCCTTGTTAGACATCAACAATTCCATTTCTGCTTTGTTTGCAAAATAAGCACCTGTGCCCATGTACACATTTCTGGTAGCCTTTTTTTTTTTTTCTCCCTGCTTTTATTCCACACCTTTTATTTGTTTGTTTAAGAGGCTTTAGCTTTAGAAAAGCAGCTAGAGTAAAGCAAAGGCTTCAGTCAGCCACAGAGTTTTGTAGCTTGAGTAGTTTGTGCCTTAAGTTTCTAATACGTGTGTTTTCTGACCTAATTGGGCCTTGCATTCTCTTTTTCTTGGATGAAGTAACAGGGATTCCCATGTTCATTCAGCCCTTGGCTTGCTTGAGATATTTACATAAATAATTTTCGACTGCCCTTGGATTTATTTTAATTAATAAGTTAATTGTAACATCAGAAACCCACCATTTCCTTTTCAGAAGCAACAGACATAGCTTTTAACCACAACATTCTTAGAAGAATCAATGCCAGTTAAATATCTTGGTTTTGCAAATAAACTAGTCAGAGGGCCTCAATTCCCTCCAATGATAACTTTTGAGGGTTAGAAAATGTAATTTCATATTGAAATACTTCAGTTTAACAGACTGGTTTCAGCCCATCTGCCTGTCAGAGAAGGTTTGTGACTGGTCTTCCTCTCTCTCAATTAAAAATGCCTGGAGCATCCTAATTTCAGAAACTTTCCACTGAGAGAAATCAGAATTAAGCTCTTGGAGACTTTACATTTAGTCTTACCAAGTTTTAAGCAGTTCAATTTTCTTTAATGCCTACAGCACTCAATGCATCAATGTGGGGCATTTGCCAAAATGATTCCTTGCCTCTCTCGTCTGCATTCCAAGAGCTGCACATAGGCTTTGCCTCCTTGTCCCTTGCTGGTCTAGGTTTGCCTCTCCCAGCAAATTTTCAGCAATGGCTTGGGCACAAGGGCTGACATGGGGATGGTTTCCTGTTAGGCAGGTGTAAGACCTTAAGTTATGTACATTATCATCGTTGGAATTGTTTGAGGAAAGGAGGAATTTGTTGAAGTTCCCAGGCTCCTATTGCCCCTGCAGCTTGTAACCCAGACAATGACCTACTGGGCTGCTCATTTAAAAGCTTTATCTGAACTGAATCTGGGCCAGGGTAAGGTCACAAAGAAGTATTTGAACTTTGGGAACACTGCTGTGTTGCTGGCTTCAGCCTTGCCATGCTTCCTTTTAGGTGATGCCAACATTGCGAACCATGTGGCAGCATGGCCATCAGATTATAGTCTCGTACGAAGAGGACGTGGAACTGGAGGAGCACTGTGAGCTGTGGCCTGCCATCCCATACTGGTGGGGAAACAAAACGTCCACTCGTGCTCTCATCCAGTATTTAGAACGCATGAAGCGGATGGGCCGTCCAGGTAGGCACAGGGAGTTGCTCAGGGGAAAGAAGGGGCACTTCCAGCAATGCAAAAACAAATAGGAAGTTGGGTGGTCATAGCCTTATGGTGTATAACCCCTCTGTGCGTGCTGAGTGCTCTGCCCCTCCATAGGTGAGTGCAATGTTCACCTTTGGTGTTGCAGTACATGTGTCAGTGTATGTATGCCCATAGACCATGTAAATTGTGGCAGACACCTTGCTGGCATGATCCCATGGAAAGGAAACCCTCAGCACAGACCAGACCAGTTCACTGGCCCTGTTATGCCTGTCTCATGTAGGAGGCAGTTTCCTTAATCCAGTGCTTGCTGCTCTAGGGAGCACAGATGATGAGAGAAAGGCATTCCACTAGCCTTGTTGTGAAAAGAAACCCCTACAAGGTTTCTCTGAGGGGTGACGTTATAGCTCTCTCTGATTACCTGATAAGGGATTCTAGCAAGGCAGGGATTGGCCTCTTTTCCCAGGCGGCTAGTGACAGGACAAGGGAAAACATCCTCAAATCTGTGTCAGAGCAGGTTCAGGTTTGGCATTGGGAAGAATTTCTTCACTGAATGGACTGCCAAGATGGTGGTGGAGCCACCATCCCTATAAGCATTCAAGAAACAACTGGATGTGATACTTGGTTCTGTGGTTCAGTGGTGTTTGGTCTTGCTCTTGAAGATCTTTTCCAACCTTAATGATTCTATGATACAAGAACGGTACATGGAGGGTGTAGCTGCACCAGTAAGTATCAGCACTTCAACATGCTGGTGTAGTATCTGACAGATTTTCAGCTCATACCCTCTGGCACAGCTTTTGATGGGAATACAGAAGGTGATAAAGGGGAGAGCTGCTTGGAAAGTGCACTCCTCAGCCAAAGGAAAACATGCTCATATTGGTGAACCCTTTATTCCCATCCATCGTTGGTGAAGGTGAAACATTTGGAAGCAACTCTCACAGAAAAAAATAGAATTTACAAAGGAGGACAAGTTAGTGGAGAACCTTTAGACTGCAATGAGCAGACAAATTCAGGTAAACTGGGATAGCTCAATACCCAAGTATGGCTCAGGAACTGTTTACTACAGCATGCAGTTGCCGCATGAGGAGACAATCTACCGAAACAGTTGTAGGAGTATGAAACAATACAGAACGATTGTGAAGTTAGTGTTTTAATGATTCCCACTGGAACAAGATCTGAAGCTAACGCAACACAGAGCAGTTTCTGTTTTCCTCAAAAGGATAGTTAATGTGTCACTTTCTGATTTTTGTTTCAGGAAAATTTTTTGTAGCAGGGATTAACCTTACTGAAAACTTGAGGTATATTCTCGTACATCCATTTGGATCATTGAAGAAAATGACACTCCAGAGTCTGCCGTGCTTGAAAATCTGGATAAAGCAGCAGTATCCAGGATCAAAAAAAGAATGTGTTAACATAATTGCTGGAGACTTCATAGGAAACAATGATTTCGTCAAAGATGTGATAGACCTTAACACAAAAATAAATCCTCCATTACACTGTCAAGGTAAAGGAGCTGGAACAAATAGCATTTCATCCTGAATTTCTTAATCAATGAAAAGATGAAAAGGCTTTGTCTGCATTTAATGTGCCCCTGCTGTAAACATCCTGAATCCCATAAAGGCCCAATTAACTTAAACCAGAGATGCTTTAAAAGCTCAGTAAGAAAAGATCTCACAACATCAACAGGGTTTCAAGGCCTTTGGACCTTGCTGAAGTCTCCAGCAAATTATGGTGTAGGTGTAATTTATTTGGAGGTGCTTTGATTCTGTAGCAGCTTGCAGTATTGGAACTTCCAATAACTTAATCTTATATCATAGGACCAAAAAGGAGAAATATGTCAGTAGCTGCATGAATTATTTAGTGATTTTATCATTCTTATAATTGTAAGGATATTCTGTAACTACTTGATACCCTAATTCTTACTCTTTTAATATCAGTGTGAAACCCACTTGTCTTTTTTCATAGTATAAAAGAAACAATTTAAAAATATTTTTAATACATCAAAGGTACTGTGTTGACAATCGAATTTGACATGATTTTATCTATAAACGAGTGCACTGAGTATCAGTTGTGAACCCCCTTACAAACAGGGTAGTCACAGAATTATGCATGATTTGTAAGAGGTATGTGTATTTGCATACTTACTCATGCCAGTTCTGCAGTGATAAAGATACCAAAACTAGGCCCCTGGACAGTTCTGTCTGTGGCAATGAAATATGTTTTATTAGGTGTTGCCACAGTATGCCTTACATTGAAAACAAACAGAGGAAACACATTCTTTACTCAAACTGCTCTACAAATACAGGTTCTTTGCTTTTGTCGTGCTCATTTGGGGTTTCACACCTGGTGTTTTAGTTAGCTATTTCCTCTCACTAAGTAATTTTTGTTCATGCGAAAACTAAGGTGTTTATGCTGTTTGCCATTACATATTAATTCAATTTTTCTAAATGAACTGTGCAATAACAGATAATTAAGAAGGCAAGAGAAATGGCAAGCATCAGGACTAAAACAAAACCAGCCATTGTGTAAAGTTGACTATGCAGGTTCATCCATATACCTCACTTTTTAGATGCACTTTATATGCAAAAGCTATGTTCAGATGTCTGGCAAGATGCTAATGTTTGCAGAAGTTTTAAATTAACTACTTGCCATTATATCAAACTCTTTCAGCTTCTCAGCATGAAAGGGTAAGATGCAACCTTTTAATGCAATCTCTTGCAATTGTAGAATATGCAGGAGTAAAAATTAAACATTCCATTTATGAGGAAGAATTTCTAAGTGCCTGTTTTTAGAGTGCTTTTCATCCTCGTTCTTGCCTCCGTGTACTTCATACTGAATAGTCAGTTTTTTATGTTACATGTACTCTGTTCTTCTGTATTTTGTACCCTTGTTACACTAATAAAGCTTGAGATCTGTAATATGGACTGAAATAGTTTTGCTTCTCCTTTCCGTGACAGTGATTGTTTTATTGGTTCCCAGTAGTAATTCATAACTCAAGTAATGGATCAGTTGTGATTGTTTGGTTTTTTCTTTTGTTTTCCTTCGTGAAAAGGTTTGCTGTACCTGAAGTGTTTTCTCCAAGAACTGACACAGTAATAGGTATTGTGGAGAAATTACTGTAGGCAAGAAAACTTTGTGGGTAAAAGATGTCCACAGCTAACTTTATTTCATGCTTAAATATACAAATCTATGGGTTTTTTTCTTCACCGCAGTAAGACATGGCAGTTACTTTACTTAGTTCATGCATTCTGCTTGAATACGTATTTAACTTCATTATTTATAGACAATCAGTAGCATTTTGTTAACTAACTTTCATTTTCCAAAGACCATCTGAATATTATTTTATTCTGAAAAAGGGGGTAAAAAGCTTTATTTATATAAGAAACATGGTACTTTTCTGAAGGTTAACTCAGGTGCCACTCCATGTGTTGGAAGCCCAGAGCTTATAGCCAACAGTTTTAATATCAAAAATTTAGTGCTGTCCTTGCACTTGCTAATAAAATTAAGCTCAAACCTCTTGTTCTCACGCAGGAGTTTGCTGAAACAGTGTCCATTTCTAAATGCATTTCTAAAATGCATCAAAAACATCAACTGGGGAAGAAAATTAATTTCTTCAACTAACAGGTTGTTAACTTCATTTTCCATTCTCTTAATGAGACCAGTTTCTTTTTCCTAGAAAAGAATGCAGTTTCACGACATGAAAATCTTACTGCTGGGAAAGAGGTTTTTGTATCTGCCAAAAGCAGAACTGCTGATGATCACCTTCACCCTGGCTGTGCCGTCTTCAGGCATGACTTCTACGTCCTGAACTGTTGCTTCTTTATGGAGCCAACTGTAAAAGTAAAAGCGTATTAGCATCTTAAAGGTGTGACACACTGCATAAAATGTGATCTTTGGTTTAGGCCAACATGTTCCATTTGGGTAATTTAACACTTCAAAAGATGAAGTACTTTGCTTCACTTCTCCAGGGTATCTCATGGGACTATTTTTTGTCAATAGGTCAGAAAACTTCAATGATTATCTCTCTTATTCTTACGAAGATTAAAATCAGTATGCTTTGATTTGGAAAATTTGGGACATGCACAACTATTCCATATTTCTCCAAGTCCTTCATACAATTGAAAATTATTTACCTTAGCTGAGGTCCCTCTAAGTTGATGTGAACTGTCAGAATCTTCTTTCCGGTGGCCGTCAGTACTTTTTTCTCTATTTCTTGTTTCAGTTGTTCTAAACCACGCCCATGCAGAGCAGAAATAGCTAAAGCATTTTCATCAGTGGGTTTATACCTGGAAGAAAATAATTGCTACAGTAGCACATTTGTTCATGGAGATTAGATTGTGAAAGTGTTCCAAGAATGGACACTTTTAACTGAGTTACTTAATACTGGCATCTTCTACAGAGGCCAGTTCTTTTATGACTCGAGTACTTTCTTTGGTGATTAAAAGATAATTAATTCTTTTTCAGACCACAGTTATAGACATAAAATATTGAGAAATACTATCAAATGAGTTTTGAAGTGTGGAAGCTTTTCTAGCCTAGGAATTACAAAGCTTCCGGAACATAAGAAATGTTTAAGTACACTCAGCATTTCCTGCTTACCCTTCTATCAAATCCACTTTGTTATGAACTTCTACCATTGAGTCCAATAAATGGCTGGGAAGATTAAGACTCTTCAGAACCGACAGAACAGTTGCTTTCTGGAGGACGGTTTCTGGATGAGTAACATCCCTCACGTGAACTATCAGATCCTAGCAAGGATCAATATGCAAAATCAGTTAACGGGTTGTAGAGATTTTATACCATGTTTGCATTGCTTGTTCGTATAAGATACTTCCCTATCTATTGGATAACACATTGGCAAGTTAGCACTGTAAAATTAACTACTAAAACAGTATTAAACCAATACTGTTTCTTAGATCGTGATGGAAGAGAACCTGTAGCAGCTTAGTATTTCACTTCACATTGAGTACAAACTGCTGTCAACAAACGTGACACAAACTGTGTCAATCCAGCTAGTTACACAATTCAGATTTCAAATAACAGCTGATCCATTTCTTTTTGAAAGCCAAGGCTGTGTAACAATAAGGCTTCAGAAACACTGGAGTAAAAAGAGTGAACTCTAAAAAATTATTTTCGAAGAGCAATGGCTCAAAAACTTTCAAAAATGGAGGGAAAAAACCCCATGTAACCTGGAATTCTATTTTTACATTCAAAATGTAGATTATCCCTACGCTTAGCTCCCAGGATACTATTAATTGTGCTCCAATTAAAAAGCTTTATACAAAAGTTATCAAGTTCAAGTATGTACAGAATCATGTTTTCGATGACAGAAACCAAGAAACGAAACTCAATATTTGCATTCAAAGTGTTTCATCATCTTTGCTCAAGACACTGCTTTAAAGTTTTGAAAATCAGTGAGAAGTTAATTTCTTGCCTTTCATTTAGCACTTCAGAGTATGACAAAACAGGATGGTTTCAGCCAGCTTTTGAAAGCCCTGCTACAACATGATGAAGTCTAATCCTCAGGAGCATTCTGGCATCTAGCTACCACTGAATTTCATTACCTTTGACTCTACAAGCTTTTTGTTTAAATCTCTGTGTGTATGTATGTAGCTTTATACTTTGCTATAACACAGGAAAATAATGAGAAAATAAATGGAAAATTACGTTTATGTTAATTACACGCTGCCCGCCTTGCATCACAGTCACCCACTTTTAGTGCTATAGGAAACCTTAAGTTAAAACCAGATCATTTCAGAAGCTTAATTTCATTTTTAGCTCTCAGAAAAACTAGCCTCAACTCACTCGAGTGCCCTGTTCAAATATTTAAGGAGCAAAATCTCTATCTGCTTTACATGTGACGGAGAAGAACACATATTCCAAATAAGCCCTTTCTGAAATCTCTTCATATCTATGTTCTGCATAATTTCAAGTATCAGAACATTGGTTTATTGTAAGATATACACCTCATTATCTTAGGAGACCATTACAGTGAGCCAGATGCTTCACTAAGAACAGCACGTCAATTAATTTCCCATTTTTTGAAGGGGTGAGGATAATCTAATAGAAAATTAATTTGAATTCTCAATTTTTATAGTCAACTACTTACTGAGTAAGCCACTTCTTCTAATGTAGCTGAAAAGGACTCAACCAGACTATGTGGAAGATCAGTTAGAAACCCAATGGTGTCAACATAAAGAACTGCCATATGTGAGGGCAGATAGCCAGCATGGGCTGTAATATCAAGAGTGGCAAACAGCTGATCTCGGGGTTGAATTTCTGCTTCCCCAGTCAAGGCTTTGATCAAAGTAGTTTTTCCTAGTTAAATAAAAAAAAAGGACAAAATTTTAATGGCGTGTTTCAAATAAACTAATTTGCAAGGCTCAGATGAATTGTATGATGTAACATATATTTTCACATCTATTTTAGTAATCTAATGTAGCTGATGATCAGTTATCTATATGGTGTTAGGAGATCCAAAGACAGTCTTACATTTTATAACTCAGAGTTGGGTTTAAGTCCACGTATGGGAGCTATGCTGTGAAATCACAACATGCAAAAAGACTGATTTGGTGTGTAAAGTGACCTACCCACATCTCTCATCTTTAAGATAATCTCAATAGCACTGCCATTAGGAAGCATTCACTTATGCACTCCTCAGTGCTCATTATATACCCTAACTAAAGTATTTCAATTATGTGTACAAAATCATACCATATGCTAGATACAGATCTATGTACTATATACCTATCTGTAGTTGAATCTTCAGTTTTAAAAGTATGGAAGTATGGCATTTAAGAAAACATACAGTATAATCCAAATCTTTGAGTATGTAACTGGTAATGAAGTTAGTGCAAGGTAAGTCAAAAAAGATATTGAATAAGAAAATGAAATGGTCTTAAAAGAATGTAACTTGAAAAACAGTGTCTAATCCAAATTTTATTTATGCCTTGAGTAAGAATTCACTAAGCTAAAAAAAACCTAGAAAAAAACTTTAGCTTTATTTAGATTCTCTTATGAATACTCTTGGAACGCTACACATAATCCATGAAAAGCTACAGTGCTTCTTAAGCACATTCCTCAGATCAACTGCCAATTCTCAATTTTCTTCCTGTGCCTTAAGCCTTCACAGTGATCTAAATACCCACGTACTTTTCTCTACACATTCTGATCGAGTCTTATATAAAGGGTCACTAACAGTACAATCTGCAGCACTATAATAAAAAATCTTTTCGGCACAATAGGTGCTAGGCATTTCTCCAAAACATGTCTTCAAGACTGAAAAAACCAAGCAGCTTAATTTGCTTTCCTAACTGTACCCTAACTGACATATACTCATTATGCCACTTAATTAGAATATGAAGCCTATTTAAACACAAGTGAGATTCTGGCTTGAGTTTCTAATTAAAAATTAGACAATGTAAGCTCTTCTGTGTTACAGTTTCACAAGGTTTTGCTTACCACAATTAGTATAACCCATTACTGAGATCATCGGGAACTCGCGCTTTCTGCGCTGAGTCCTAAGTAAAGACCTTTTTCTTCTTAGTTTCTCCAGGGCATTCCTAATTTTAAGTTCTCTTTCTTTCAAGACACGATTCTGTGTCTCCATAAACGTTTCACCTGAAAAATACAAGTGATCAACTGACAAAATACAGTCGGCCCTCTTCCACTTCGTGCCCCCCATATTGTGGCTTCACATCTTAGTAGCATGATTTTTTAGTGAGGAAGGAGGCCCCTTTTCGCAACTGCTCATGTGCAACCTGACAAGCATGAATATTCAAACTAGGCAGTCATGAATACACAAATTTCCCCCTACTGCTGCCCGTGCCACACCATGGCTCGGCTCGGCATGGCTGCTGCGGCTTGGGCAGCTCAGCTCGGCTTGGCTCGGCATGGTCAGCCTGCACCGCAGCTCAGCTTGGCCGGCCTGTGCCGCGGCTTGGATCAGCTCAGCATGGCACAGCCGGCACAGCCGGCCCGCGCCCTGACACAGGGGCAGGGCCAAGCCACGCGCGCACTGCTTCTGCAGCAGCTCGGCTTGAGTGCCGCCCGCCCCGCTCCCCTTGGCTCGGCTGCAAGCGAGGAGGCTGCATGCAGTTATGAAAGATTTACACACTCTCAGGTTAGACGTGGTGTCTGAGACTTTCTCGAATAACTCTCCGAGACATACTTGTCTCTCTCTCCGAGTATGGAGAGACCATGTCTACCCACTCGGAGAGACACCAGGACAGCAGCGTGGGCAGCTCCTGTGTCCCCAGCTGAGTGGAAAAGGGGTTTTGCCAGTGTGGGATGGTCACGGGTGCTGGGAAACACTGACACACAGCAGGGTAGTGCCAAAACAGCACCAGAGTGCTGCAGGGAATGTAAGGGTGCAAGGCAAATTTGCATATTAATGAGCTCCCAATCAACGCGGAAGACGGGCTTTGCGGCACCCGATTAAGACGGCGGGTCCGCAATATAGGAGACCCAACTGTAGTTGACAAAAGGAAAAGTTAACCAACAGATGTTGTTCAATTGGAAATCAAGTGAGTTAAGACTAAGGCACATGAAGTTAGAAATAAGTAACTACATATTCTTGCCTGAGAGTCAGAGTGAGTAACTAATTATTAAAACATATGCTAAGTGCTCTAGAATATCCATGTGCACTTATGATAAACCCCTGTGGCAGGACATAGTCTGTCCTTGGCCACTTACTGAGTCACTACAGAACAAAACTTTATTAAACTTACTTTGTGCATTCGCCTAATTAGATGCAGAAGATGCAAAACACAGTTTTTCCTCCTGACTGCTTCCAAATGAAATAAGATGCAACAAAATTTATTTAAAAGCTATGGAGAGAAAAAATCCTCCAGTTTATGAGAATACTTATACTTTACCTGAACCCATGATGTATCTTGATCCACCTCTCTGCTGATCTCGCTGAGACACCTCATTTTTCAGATTTGACCTGGTAGCAGAGTAACAATTAACTAGAATCAATTTTCTTTGCTTGCATTATCCTAATTTGCCTAAAAAATGTGAATAAGTAGTGATATTCTGATAGTACATATAAAAACAGTAAATGACTGAGCTGTAAATAAAGTCTGCTTATGACAAGAGACCTGGCAAAAAAAAATCTAGATTTTCCTGGCTCCACTATGGTTTGACAAAGCATGCAACTCTCTCAGCAAATCATAACTGCTCTTCTGAAATTTCAGAGTCAAAGACTGACACATCTACACAACTCACAATTGCCATGTGCACATTTCTATGTTATGTAGTGCAGAACTGTGGAAAATTCAGATACAAATTAATGCCTTTAATCTTTTNTTATGACAAGAGACCTGGCAAAAAAAAATCTAGATTTTCCTGGCTCCACTATGGTTTGACAAAGCATGCAACTCTCTCAGCAAATCATAACTGCTCTTCTGAAATTTCAGAGTCAAAGATACCTCTGACACATCTACACAACTCACAATTGCCATGTGCACATTTCTATGTTATGTAGTGCAGAACTGTGGAAAATTCAGATACAAATTAATGCCTTTAATCTTTTGTCATGGTTTGACGCTGGCTGGATGCCAGAGACCCACCCCAACTTCTCCTGAAGGAGAAAACTAAAAAAAACCAACTGGAAAATAGAACTGGAAAATAAAATAAAACTGGTCACAGGCAAAAGAAGCAAGGCAAAACTATAAATAAAGAACATAAAGGGTTTATTTTCTAACTAACAAGCTCAGA
>WEKX01014281.1:223051-382476 GCA_013390025.1 Pitta sordida
TGTTCAGAAATTACAGGTGCCACTGAAAACTGTTTTTTGGGCAGCACACAACTGCACAGAAGCTTGCTTCCTCTTATACATTCCTAGGTTATGACTCATTGTTGAGGAAAAAAAAATTATACTATAAAATCCTTTATTTCATCCCCTTTTAGCATGGTCGTGTTTGAGAAAGCTTTATGGGTGTCCTTGGGGCATAAAAATTAGGAGCTCGGAGAAATGGTTACAGTAAGGGTGAAATAAACTTGTTGTTAGGGGATAATTCATGTCTCTCTGAATGTCTGTTGTGCACTATGCTTTCTCACGTGCTTTCTTTGCTTCTCTCATTTCAGAGAGAGAAACGGAAGGTCCGAGAACAGTGTGAAAACATCAGGAGAAATTCTGCCAGTAGCAGAAGAGTGAGCTCCCTGCACAATGGCGAAGTGATTGAGGCAGTTACCTTGTTTGAAGTTGTTAGCATGGGGAAGCAGGCCATGCAGGTATTTCTAGCTCTGAATTCTGAAGGGGCTTGCAGAGGGAAGGTGGATAAACAATGTTCATTTCAATTTTGTATACGGTTATTATATATATAATAACAGTATAGATATACTATGATTTATACATTTTGGCATAGGTGGGAAAGAAACATGTTTGATTGAAAAAGTGTTATGGTTATGGCTCTTGGAAAGAGTGTCCTGCACCTTCAAGAAATTAGTCAAAAAGTAGCTGTAGCTGTCAGATGTTTAAACAGAGGAAGGAAACTGTATCTAAACCAGTGCCTGAATATACAGGAAGAGAATTACTTTAAAAAAAGTATGGAAAAGGTTCATTAGCAGCAAATTTTTGTTGCCCAGGATGCTGAAAATCAGGCTTTCCTTTTTAACCCTTCCCTCCTCCACCCCCCACCAGGTGCTTGTGTTTTGGTATTTTTCTTTTGCCTCCATCCCCATTCGTTTGACAGTAGTCTGCAGAATGTCAGGTTCCCTGTGCATCTATATAGTTAGCAACTTTCTTCAATGTGAGGNCCAGGATGCTGAAAATCAGGCCTTCGTTTTTAACCCTTCCCTCCTCCACCCCCCACCAGGTGCTTGTGTTTTGGTATTTTTCTTTTGCCTCCATCCCCATTCGTTTGACAGTAGTTTGCAGAATGTCAGGTTCCCTGTGCATCTATATAGTTAGCAACTTTCTTCAATGTGAGAAGCCCATGTCCCTCACATACTCTGTGGGCACATACATAGATTATATTTGTGCATGCGTATGAAATCTGGAGCCCCAGATATTTTTATACTAATTTATACACATGACCCCAGCATCACACACAAGCTGTACTGCCCTAGAAATGAAATTTGGAGTCGTTTGTTGGCTTAAGTGTAGTACATGAACTGTTTCAATCTAGCACAAACCAAGTGCTAAAGAAGATAATTCCCTGGGAAAATTGCTAGTATAATTTAATACTAAATATTAGATGGTGCAGTGGTTTAATGTGTGTAGCTGTTTGTTTGTTTTTAAATTAAACTGTTACCTCAGTGCTAGCAAGAAGTCAGGAGGATGACTTATTTTTGGTATATAAATTTATTAAAACTGTGGTTATGAGCACTTAAAGGCTTTATTTTTCCCCAGAGTGAGTCTTTTGGAACAATTAGAAATGGAACAGAGTTTTTTCTTTTTTTTTATAATTTCATGGAGATGGAACAATGTTGGTTTGTGTCTTTATTATGGGTGTCCTCAGTGGAGCGCAGCATGCTGTGTTCAACTCATGACTAATGAGTTTCTTTAATCTGTTCTAGTCTGTAGTAGATGACTGGGTTGAAGCTTATAAACAAGACAGGAATGTGGCACTTCTAGATTTGATCAACTTCTTCATTCAGTGCTCAGGCTGTCAAGGTAATTTACCCTCTTAGTAGCCCTTTCCGTTGCATGTGGATGAGAGCAGTCTGAAGTGTGCTTTCTAAAATGGAATTTTTCTCTCCAGTAAATTATGTATTTATAATCTGTACTGTCCATTAAGACAAACTGCAGATGGGCAGGACTAATAGTAAAGAATGCTGCTGGTTAAATTCTTTGACTCTGTGTTCACAACATTCCAGCTCTGTAAGTTGTATTTGAACATGGTTATTTTGTTGTGCTGATATCTTTGAAAATAAGCAGCTAGCAAGTTCAGCTCCCTGCTTTGGTGGCTAGAAAAGCAATCTCTTGCCTCAGTGGAGTTGTTGTTACCAGGGGGTTGTTAAGCTGTGGTTTCGTAACAAACATGGAGACACTGACTTGTGGGAACAATCTGATAGTTCTTGCTAGATAGCAAGTAAGAGTTTTAAGAAGACTGTTCTGTTGGTTTGAAACTCGGGGTGTATTAAGGCAGCTAGAAATGAATCTTTTACATTTTGTGTTTGTTTGTTTTTTTCTCCAGGCCTTTGGCTGGTATGCCTTCTCTTACAGGAAATATTTTGGGATTTTTGACTAGCAGTGGGTAGAATTTTAGTAAATCCTTGAAGCTAATGAATGAACAGAGACAGTGCCAGACAGCACAGAGCAGACTTCTCTAATGTGAATTTCAGTTTCAGTTCATCCGTACTTTTTCCTATGAACACATTTGTGTCTCTTTATATATACATTGTCCATACCGGTGTAAACAGATAAACATCCTTTCTGGATGTTTCTAAATTTCAAATAAAGTCCTTACTGTGGTTCGGACTTGATTTATGTTGTATGGTTGTTGATAACTCTTCTTTTTAAAACATTACTTTCCTAGGCATGGTAACAGCAGAGATGTTTCAAAGTTTGCACAAGAAGGATATCATGCGGAAAATGACAGAGAGCTTTGATGAGGTAGGCACAGCTTTGACTTCGCATGCCTTTTTTATGTAAACAAGGTCTCTGGACAGAGTTCCTGTTGCTTATCAGGAGCCATTTGCTTAATTTAGGAAAATAATGCTGTTTATCAGAAGTGAAATTTGCTGTTATAATGACCCATTTTAACAGAAGAAGGATGTGTTTTTTGTAAGTCGCTTTTATTTTGAAAGTTTTATTAGGACCATCTAACTGCAGTCTTCCAGAATGTGGCTTTCTCTTAGGAGTTCTTTTGATAGGGACTTCATACAGGTACATATAACCCAGTGTTGTGGCAGGTAAATGGTTCCTTTGGGTTTTGGTTGATAGGTCTTTTAAAAGATACTTACACAGATAACTGATGAGGTAATTCAAACTGTTGTTTGAATATGTTCTATCTGCTCTACTGATAATATGAGTAATACATATTTTTAAATAACTGTTTTACGTAATATGAACAAAGAAAAATGTATTTCTGTTTTTTAGATGATTGTGAAAAAATGGTGAATACTTCATTTCTTGTGGATTCTTAAGTAAAACATGTATCTCTACAATGCTGTTTCTCTGCTTGGCTGCTCCTTGGCTAATTATGGCAACATGAAATTTTCTGCAGTGCTCTCAGTTGCTTCTGTGCCTTTTCTTCTCTATTTGTCACCTCTGAATTGATTTGTCAAGCAGCAGCCATCAATCTTGCTTTAACTGAGCATCTCTCAAGGACCAGCTGCTGTAGAAATCCCACAGAGGCTGAATTTGCCAACATGATTTTCTTCATTTTAAAAGTGTAGCAGTACTTGGTCTAATTTTTGACAGAAGTGATCCAATATGTGTCTGGTCATATGAATTAGTAATCTGCCACTTCTTTTCCAGCTAAATTAGCCCTGAATAACACTCATGATAGCACAGACACTCTGGCAGATTCAAATGTGATTATTGTTATCATCAGACTGAAAGTATTACAGCTCTGTAACCTTTTCACCTGTCCTGGTGGGCAAAAAGGAAGGTTCTACAGTTACCTTAGAAGCTCTAGTGTATGTGATATTTAAAGAAAGTATGTTCTCTCTTATATTTTTTGAAAATAAGATGAAAATGTAAATGAATGATTAAGTTTGTTGAGAAATGCAGTGCCATAAAGGACTACCCTTGTTTCAAAATCATTTTTTGAAATGATAGGTAGCAGTGAAAGTAGTAATGAGGGTAGAGAATGTTTCCAGATATGTGCTCAAGTATGTCACCTTGCCTTTTAATGTGTATTGTTTGTTTCTAGCATTCAGAGGATTGAAAAATTGAAGGTTTTCATGTAGCCCTTCATTCATAATGATTTCAATGATTCAACCATGGCATTGCTGTTCAGTTAACTAATTGCAACACTAGATCCTAGTACCAATGCTTCCTTCTAAAATTCTTACTAATGTTAGAGGGAAGTGCTAATGGAGTTGAATTTGATACGAAATGTGAAGGACAACAGGAAAAGAATCTACAAATACATCAACAGCAATGGGAAGGCCAAGGAATATATGGGCCCCCTGCTAAATGAGGTAGGGGCCCTTGTGACAAAGGACACACAAGAGCCTGAGGTACTCAGCACCTTCTTTGCCTCTGTCCTTACTGGTAAGACCGGCTTTCAGAAATACCGGGTCCCTGTGACCATAGGGAAAGTTTGGAGCAAAGACTACTTACCCTTTTTAGAGAAGGGTCAGATTAGGGAACACTTAAATGGACCGAATATACATAAGGCCATGTGGTCTAACAGAACATACTCAGGAGTCTTGAGAGAACAGTCTGATGTTACTGTGAGGCTCCTTTCGATGATCTTTGAAAGGCTGGTGTGATTCAGAGAGATTCCTGACGTCTCAAAGAAAGCAAATGCCACTCTTGTTTTCAAAAAGGACAAGAAGGCAGATGTGGCAAACTCAAACTGATCCCTGGGAAGGTGAAGAAGCAACTAATTCTGGAAGTAATGTGCAAACATGTGAAGAAGAAGGTGATCAGGAGTAGTCAGCATGGATTTAGATGGGGAAATAGCACTTAACTAACATAGCAGTCAACTAGAATGAAGTGAGTAGTTTAGTGGTTGAGGAAGCATGAGCAGATGTTGCTTGTCTTGGCTTTAGTAAGACTTAAAACACTGTCTTCTCTAACATTCTCATGGACAACCTGGTGAATTATTGAGTTAGTTAAGTGAACTGAAAACTAGCTGCACAACGTGGCCCATAGTGAAATGATCACAAGGTCCATTTGGAGGCTAGTCACTAGTGCTCTACTCCAGGGTTTGACATTTGGGCCAATGTTTCTCAATATATTTAATAATGACCTGGATAGTGGGACAGAGTTCACTCTTAGCAAGTTTTCAGATGATACAATGCTGGGAGGATTAGCAGTTAGACCCAGGTAGTTGTTCTGCTCTTCAGAGGGACTCCAATAAATTGGAGAGTTGGACAGAGGGGAACCTCATGAATTTTTTTAATAGGAAACCTTGTGAACTTGGGGATGAATAACCCCATGCACCATTACACACTGGGAGTTGCTGGGAGTTGAAAGCAGCTTTGCAAAGTAGGATCTCAGTGGGGATGACAAAATGAGCCAGCTAGGTACCCTCAGAGCAAAGCTGACCAACAGCCTCCTGGGCTGCATCAGACAAAGCCTTGCCAGCAGGTCATAGCAGGTGATCCTTGCTCTCTGTTCATACTACTGAGTCCACATCTGGAGTACCGAGTCAGGTTCTGGGCCTTATGGTATGGGAGAGAGATGAGGTTTCTGAAATGAGTTCAGTGAAGGGCCACAAAGATGATTTATGAGCTTTCATATGTGGAGAGGCTGAGAGAGTTTAGCCTGTTCAGTCTGGAAAGAAGGTGGCTCAGAGGAATCTCATCCATGTGTAAAAATACATGATGTGACAGAATGAAAAGGAGGAAGCACAGCTCTACTCTGTGGTGCTCAATGAAACAGTGAGCATAAAGATAGGCAATGGGCACAAATTGAAATGTATGAAATTTGACCTGAATATAAGAAAACTTCTATTGCAAGGGTGGTCAAAAAGTGGAACGAGTTGCCCAGAGAGGTTGTGGAGACTCTGTCTGTGAAAATATTAGTTGACTACACTTGGCATCATCTGACACTGAGAGGAGAGACATGTACTTTTAGGGATACTTGGCAGAATGATGGTGGCACTAGTTGTAATTACAATTAAAGCTTTATTTCTTAACAATGTTATGATTAATCTAGCACAGAATTTATTATTAAAATGGCACAGGATTTCTACAAGCAGAATCAGTATAATAGAATGTAGAATTTATAATGCAGCTCTGGTCTCACTGTCCTGCAGCAGCTCTGGTCAAAGTTCACCATGTAGGCCGTGTAGCCCCTTGATTTTATAGGCTGCTCTGGTTGCTGTGTTGCTTCCTTGTTCTGTGACAGGGTCATCCCCACCACCTGTCTGGTTGGGTGCCTGGGAACTTCAAGGCCAGTAAGGAAGAGAGTAATTGGCCTGGCACCCAGGAACCATGAGACCACTAGGGAGCGGAAGAAGAAATCTGTTTGATTTGTCTGCTTGGTTCACAGGACCCTCAGGTCCTGATAATGAGGGAAAGGGAATGATAGGTGACCTGTTTGATCGCAGAGAAGATCTGTTTGCCTCATAAAATGTCATTAGTTATGCTAAACACCTTAGCATGGCCTGAGACAAGGGGGACTGTCACACACAGCACTGGTCAGCCGATTCTGGCTGACCCTGCTTGAGCAGGTGGGGTTGGATTTTATGATCTTGAAGAGTCCTCCTCAATTTCAGTCTTTCTGTTATTCTGTGAAAACTTTTACTGGTGTTGGAAGCAGAGAATATGAGCATAGAGGCATTTTCTCTTTGTAGGCTGTGGTACTCCTCAGTGATGAGAGAGACTTAGAACCACTGATTTGTTGTTTTTTTCATTCTTTCTTAAACTATTCTGTTTCTCTCTTCTGCTTTTCTTTCTGTATGTGACATTTTATTTCATTCAGTTCTTTGTTCGTTTGTAAGTTTCTTTCCCTTTCCCATTTTGTTGCTGAAATATTTAGCAATGGAAGAATTGTTTGATGCGTAACCATACAACCAGATGGTTGTATGAAATACTTTTACTTCACTAAGCCTAATAAAGAACTCCAGATTTCATGCCTTTTTTGTTGGAATATTTGCAGAGTTGAGAAAACATCTCTGAATCAAGTCACACTAATGCTGAAAACATTTCTCTATAATTTGAAAAGCTCAGGAATTTTTTTTTAGTGTTTGGATGTTTTACAGTATCCAGGTACTAAATGTTGGCGAGAGAGAAATACGGTGTACTTAGACTTGCTGAGGAACCATATCTTAGAATTAATAATGAGTTATACCTTGTATATGTTTGCTTGTAAATTTTAAAAATAAGTTATCTCTTCCTTGTACTAAGAAAACTCAGGTTTTACATTAAAGTGTGTTTTTCTTCTGTCATGAGTTATAAATGAAAAATACCAAGACGAGAAGGATTTAGATTTTGTTTAATATTTTGGATTGTGTGAACCACCTGTAATGCACATTGTCTGAAGTTTTAATAGCCTTTTAAATATGTCACATATTTTGTAATGCTTTTACCTTTATAAATGAATGGTGCCATTTCATCAACAAGCATTCAAAATTATGTCTCCTGCATTACAGGAAACGGGGTTGCAGTACAAGAAATTCATGGCCTATCCTTGGATTCTGACAGTTACTTGGCCAGTGGACATGGTAGGACTGTTGTAGTTCTCCGCAACTGTAGTATAGCGTTTTCTGTGGCTGTATTTCCTGTTTTGAACAGATTGGTGTGTGTCATGTTGCAGTGGCACTCAGGAGTGTTCCCCATCCCTTCCAGCAAGCTCTACACACACATGTATGAGCATGTATGCATATGTGCATACATATGTATGCACACAGAGGTTTTGACCCACAGATTTATTCAAATAAATGTTTAATTGGAAGAAAATTTTGAGAACAGAATCCGCTTTTCTGCAATGCATCTTCCCATACAACCATTACAGCACTGTGGGCAATTTATCTTAATTTCTTGTTGACGCTTCATTTTTACTTTCCTCTCTATATAGTCTTTATGAAAGAAGGAAACATTTCCAGGTTGAGTCAGAGCAGGGGCTTACATCACTCAGTTGAGTGATTTGAGTAGTTCTCAGGAAGAACTTATGTTAACTACTTAATCTGGCTGGATTTCTGGAAGCAGAGTTGCTTCTCTACTGGTTATGGAAGGAATCTTAGGGAATGCCAAGTTAGGTGCCTAAATTTAGGTTGTGTTGTCTATAGGTTTACAGTATGCATATTGCCATTAAACAGTAGCCCAGTACAATAAATCTGGATAGTAGAAATGGTCTTGAAAAGTGAGATTAATTTCTGCTGGACTTCAGATTGGGGGAGTAAGCTGCGATGATAATGCTGTTTTCTCAAGTTATAGATTGTCTTTCTACTGTCTGTGTCATGATCAAGGAGAGTTAAATGGGGCTTGCTGAGAACTTTCTTTTCTGTCTTGGCACTACTGTTAGGCTCTGAACTGACTCTTACAGTCTGAACAGGAATGCATCCCAAATTCTGAATTTCTGGGGTTGTTCAGTCCGGAGAAGAGGAGGCTGAGGGGAGACCTTATCGCTCTCTACAACTACCTGAAAGGGAGTTGTAGCCAGCTGGGTGCTGGTCTCTTCTCTCTGGCTACAAGTGATAGAACAAGAGNCCTTTGAGTTGCAGCCAAGTCTCTGATCCGTCTGTATTTGCATTTATTTTTCAAAAAAGCAGTGACCCCTGTTCTTTGGAAGCAAAGTTACAAGAGAAGTATATGAGGTGTAGTTTTTAAGTAGGTGAAGTTATCCTGAGTGTGAAGCTGTGTGTCAGAGTATGTCTGAGAAGGCATTTGATCACTTAGTGAAGGACCAGCTGAATGGTGGCCTGCCTTCAGGGTGAAGTGAAAACACAGTGAGTTTTGGGGTTCCTTGGTTCTGCTAACACTTGTAGACTATCAAGATACAAGTTTGTATTTGGAACCATTCTTGGGATCTGTGTTCCACCATGAGGTTGCCATTTAAGAAGTCTTCCTAGTGTATGTTTCACATGAAGTGCACCATTTTGTGTGAGAAGTATTTGAATTTGCTTCTGCTTTCCTCCGGGGAGTTATCAGCTTTACTGTGAACACTTACAGTTTTATTGTAACTTGCTTTTTGCATAATGTCAAAGGTATTTCCTATTTATGGTTTCTGTGGAGGTTTTTGGAGACGGTATAGGTAAATAACTCAATGCATATTTGGTATTAATCTTTAGCCAGATAAACTCCTTGAACTGGCAGGGCTGCTGAAGAAAGTCCCATCCTGTTCACACCATTGTTTGTCTCCATTTTCACTCCCTTGGTTTTCTGCCTGGATTTTACCATGCTTTTGTGGAAAGAAGAAAGACAGGGAATTGGGGAAGCATTACTGCCTGTGAGGAAGTAGAAGAGGCCAAGAGTGCACATGGTTTTTGACAGTGAAAGTTATTTATGATGCTCTGGCTTCACATGCCCTCTCCCTTCTGTCTGTTCACAGCTACCTCATATATTGTTTACAAATGTGAGCTATCATGACTGTGTAGTTCTAATGAAGCCATTTTGTCTGTGTGCCTGCTTGTAACCTAGTTGCTTGTTCCTACTTTGGAGTAATAACCTTGAAAAAAGTAGTGGGGGAATGGAGTGAAGCTGTCAGCAAAACTCTCTCTGAGACTCAGTGGGAGAGATGTGAGTGGTCAAATAAAATGAATTAATGTGTTTCCTCTCTACTTTTCTTTCTTATGCAGGACAATGAAGACTACCCACTGGTCAGAACAGGACCCTACTGGAAGAAGTTCAAAGCCAATTTCTGTGAATTTATTGCAGTGCTTGTCCAGCAGTGCCAGTGCAGCATCCTGTATGATAGCTACTTGATGGACACTGTCATCTCGCTGCTCACGGGCTTAGCAGACTCTGTGGTCAGAGCATTTAGACACACGAGCACTTTGGCAGGTAAAATATTTCACAGGGTTGCTGGAGAAAGTCTTTAGATGGGCAGCGTTTTTTTTGTCTCGTATGCAAACAAAACCTCTCTAAATTGAAAGGTTCTGTTTACTGGAGCAGTTTTCTTATGCATTTAGAGTACTTCCTAATATATATTATACAAATGTCTGTAATATAAATTGGTCATTCCCATGTGTATCTGAATGGAATTTGGGTTCTTTAGGTATGATAGATCTGGCCCTGTTTTTTCTTCATAAAGAAATTTTCTTTAATTCATGATATGACTAACTTTAGAGTGCTGCTGTTCTGAGTCTTTTTTTCAGTAACTGATTTTTCAGAGTTTTCTAGTTTGTTATTTTTCTCCCTCCAGTAATTAATGTGATGAGGTTGCATTAAATACTTCATCTAAGAAAGCTTCCTTTGGAGAGCTGCTACTGTGGTCTCTGTGCTAGAAAGAACATTTCTAGTTTCATGAAGCATGATGATACTAAAGCTACTATTTTTCCCCCCTAAAGCCAGTAAATACCTTCTTTGCCATGCAAAGAGCGCTTAAATGATATTTTATTCTTTAGTACTCTCTTTGCTTTGAAAGCTCAAAACCCCCACTTGAAATCTATAAAAACTAGTGATCCTTAGAGAAACATGAATTTCTCAATTCAATTAAAATTAAGATTCACAGCCTTTTCTGGGCTTGTTCCACTGCTTTTCCTTTTTTTTTTGGTTACTGAAAATCAGCTGTTTCACAATTCTAGATTCTTTTGCAGAAAAGTCAGAATTACATGAACTGAGAATAGAATTACCCAGTAAATTCTCTGACCAAAAGTTGTAAATCATGAGAAATAGAACTTATTTTTCCTTTTTTTTCATAATTGTCTGCCTTTAAAATAAACACTGTGTTTTAAAATAAATTACTATAATTTAGTAGTGTTCATATTTTGGATATAAACTGGATTTGGCTAACCACATCCTTTTTGTGGTAAAGTAGTGATTATGTTTATGCCTCGTATCTCTGAGCTAAGCTAAATGTGTTGGGTTTTTTTTTTCTTTTTTAGCAATGAAACTTCTGACAGCAGTTGTAAGTGTCCATCTGAACCTTGATGTCAACAGGCACAATGCTCAAAGATTATATGAGGTGGAGAAGCAGAGGATAAGTGGCAAGAGGACCAATTACAGACTTGACCAGCTAGAGAGAAAAAGAAAAGAGGTTAGAGAGGTGTCTTTCATGGGAGATGTGTGAAAATGTACAAAGAGGGGTGTCTGACCGCTTGCATTTGGGTCACTGCAGCTTTTTGAAGTTTACATGTTTATCTAACGCATTGTGCAGGGCAGGTGTGACTGCCTGGATTGAGTGGTACAAAAATGACTAAGGTAATAACTGCCTCACGTGCTGTATTAGCCTGTGATGTTTGTCCTACTCATTGCTTCTTTAAATTGGCATCGTTAGCCCTTGATCTTTACACAGATACAGATTTACACACAGATTTAATTAATTGCCTCAGTAGCTCTGGTGTTGTGGGTGTGCCGTTTTGTATATATGTTTATACAAATTACTAGCCAAAATATTAGTGATGAATGAAAAAGGACACAGGATAGCTGTCATCTCTGTATAAGTAATGCATTATAAAAATGGGCTCAACTACAGGTATGTCCTGTATCATTTCTACGGTTCTGTTTCTGTCATTTCTTCCCTGCTCAGACAGACAGCTCCTTTTCAACTCCCGGAGGCAGTGCCATAACTGTAAAAAATAATTCTGGTTTGAGGGAGGAGGTGACTTGATGTATGGATATCAAGCATAGTTCCTTGTCTCCTGTACCTTAGAATCACTTACCGTGTCCACAGGCTTCTGTTACAGAAACAACCCCCTTTTTTTGCGAGAAGGAGTGTTTGGGTGAGACAAGGTATTGTAGTATTGTCATAAGTCTGATCTTATGGGAAAGAGAGAGGAAGTGGATATATTGGAGGAAAACCAAACTTTTCACCCTTCCTGATGTTGTTGATGAGACAGCCCTGATTTTCAGGGCTCAGTGAAGATACATGTTCATTGTGCAATATAGGTGTATTTGGAAAATTCCTTTATCTGCCTTTCTTCCGTCTCTATTCAAGTACATAAAAAACAGAATTTGGACCTATCTGTGACGTTCATTTGTGAATTGATAGATCAGGACTTACTGTATTAAACAAGTTCCTTGTTATCCAGGTTAGGAGTTGGTGTCTTATGAACCTTTCTGTGGGATGTAGCTACAAATGGGCCAACTGCGTGTGTCAGTACAGACCACTCATGTTGGTACCATGTGTAAACACCAGCAATTCGCACCACGGTAATATCCCAAATGCCCTGATGCATATTTGTCGGGTGTAGTGAGTTGTGAGGCCAATATTAACATTCAGTTCTCTTTGTATTCCAGTATGAGCATAAGCTTCTAGAGATACAGAACATGATGAGTGCTATTTTCAAAGGGACGTTTCTAAAGCGTTACCGGTAAGGGTAAAAATAAAGCTGTCATGTGTATTTTCATTCCCCAGAAACTCTTGCTCAAATTATGCAGATATGAGAGTCAAGTTAAACATCCTAGAGACACTGATGGTGTCAAGGAAAGTGTAGCAGTTAAATTACTTTTAAGAATCTGGGCTTATGAAAGGACCTCTCAAGTATGTTTCTTCTGTTCTTCCTACTGGCTATAGGGCAGTGCTTTTGTGATTGAGAGGATATCAAGAACTGCAAAATAGTTCTGGCATGAAATTTTGTGGCTAAAAATGGTCTAAGTATTGATTGAAGACCAACTTATTAATATGAATATACTTGTAGTATTTTGAATCATACATGCTTTTGTAATCCCAGGACATAAAGATATTGAAAACAATAGAATTGATTTTAAAATTAATTTTAATGTTTTAATATTATGATTTTATAATTTCACAGTGACGTGATCCCTGAGATCCGAGCAACTTGCATTGAAGAAATTGGCAGCTGGATTAAAGCATACCCAGATTTTTTTTTAAATGATAGCTACTTAAAATACGTTGGGTGGATGCTCTATGATAAGGTAAAGTTTTAAAATTTTTCTTACTGGGGGTAGTACATGGGATTTAAAAAAAAATTCTCTTAAAGAATCCTAACATTCAAGTTCTGAGAACATTTTTTCCAATTCTATGTGTATTGATTTTCCAGATCAATATCTATTTGATTTTCCAACTCAAACTGTGCATGCAGTTATTTTTATATGTTACTGAATTGGGAGTTATTTCTGAATTGTAAAATGGCCTATATCCTTCGAGCAGGGCATCGTTAGGGCATCGATGCAGTGTTAAATGTTGACTGAAACTCTGCTTTTAGGCTTGATGGACATTTGTAATTTTGTTTACATTTATAAAAATGACCAAATAAATATTGCCTATAGCAAATTAGTCTTCTATATTACATTTATCATTTGGAATTAGATGGATATAGAAAATACTTGTATAAAGTCCAGCCATTTTACAAAGTTTTTTTTTCTCCTTTTCCTTATGGTGTATTTATTTTTTCTTTTTGAGAAGAGACGTATTTAAAAATCCCCCCCCGAACCACAAAACCAAACAAGCAAAACACCTCAAAGAAGTCAGTAACTCCAAAATGCCAAGCAGTAGGACAAGAGACAACAGGCAGAAGCTGATGTATAGGAAGTTCCCCCTGAACATGAGGAACAACANGATCTCTAAGGTCTTTTCCAACCTTACTGATTCTGTGATTCTGTGATTCTATAGGAAGTTCCCCCTGAACATGAGGAACAACATCTTTATTGTGTGGGTGTCTGTGCACTTGAACAGATTTCCCAGAGATGTTGTGGGGTCTCCCTCAGTGGAGACATTCGAGAACTGCCTGGACACAATCCTGTGCCGTGTGCTCTAGGATGGCCCTGCTTGAGCAGGAGGTTGGACCAGATGACCCCCTGTGGTCCCTTCTGACCTGACCCATTTTGTGAAAAAATACACTTTTTCATGTGCTGCTGAAATGATGAGAGGTTTTAGGGGGGTAGGAATATTTATCAAGAATAGCTAATTGTGGAAATTAAGATGGGCACACTGCACTTCTGCAGGCCGCCTTTGAAGGTGTGTGTAGCTCCGGTGGCCCCGCTTGGCTTCGGGCCGTGTCGGTGTTGCGTGGATGAAGTTGCAGTTCGCCTCAAGGCCAGGAGGGGCCGCACGAGGCCACTTGCTGCCCTGCCTTGTGCTGTTCCCCTGAAGGCCGCGCTTGGGTTTTTAGGACGACGGATCTATCAAGGACTGTCATTTTTGTTATATTCACACACAGAATCACACACACATAGAGAATACTATGAGTTGGAAGGGACACACAAGGATCATCTAGTCCAACTCACCATCTAACTCCCATACAGAGACCGAACGCACACCCCAGAGTAGTAAACATAAACCTAGTTCCCTCACAGACACACAGTCCACTCCGAGCCAGGAGGGATTCCCAGGACCATCAGCCCTACACCCCCCAGCTAGACCATGGCACTGAGCTCCTCATCCAGTCTTCTCTTAAACACCTCCAGGGACGGCGACTCCACCACCTCCCTGGGCAGTCCATTCCAATGTGCAATCACTCTCTCTGTGAAAAACCTCTTCCTTACATCCAGTCTAAACCTCCCTTGGCGTAGCTTGAGGCCATGTGCTCTCATTCTGGTGTCGTCAGCCTGAAAGAAGAGGTCCACACCCGCCTGGCGGCAACCTCCCCGCAGGTAGTTGTAAACAGCAATGAGGTCACTTCTGGGCCTCCTCCAGGCTGAACAACCCCAGTTCCCGCAGCCGCTCCCCATAGGGCTTGTCCTGCAGTCCTTTCACCATCCTTGTCGCCCTTCTCTGGATCCTCTCAAGCTCCTGCATAAATTTCATCTGATCAGAATATCCTTTTAGTATATATTCAATTTGGAGAATTATCAAGAGAAAGTAATTTTTGAAGGTGGTGTGTCTTCATTCAGAGTACTGTACGCTGGAAATTAACAGCTGTTGTCTCTGATTAAGGCACATAGCTCATCCAGTGCCATTTACTGGGAACTGGAGATGTGAGGTTGTTTTGTTTTGTTTTGTTTTGATTTTTCATGAAGCTTTTTATTTGAAAGTAATGCAGATGCAAACAGAGTCAGATAAAGTGGGGTATCTTCCATGTCCTGCATGTGGTTGAGGTCTCGTAGTGTGACTGCAGTCCTGGCTGTGCATTGTGATTTGCAGCATTGTCAAATTGCCTGATTTCAAAATGAGAGCAGGGCATTTTTGGCATCATCAAGGGCAGCAGTGCTTTTATATGCATATGAATCTCATTTCCCACTACTCATCCTTAATAAGCATTCATTCCCATCTTGTTGGGGTTGGGAAACAAGAAGCTGCTATCTCCCAGAGCCAGTTTTCTTTTTGTATGCATCACAGAGAAGTTTGCCAAAAAATGTAGGCCCCAGAGTAGAACAACCACTGAAGTATTGTAAGGGTGGGGTAACACCTGGCCAGGATCATCTAAAGTGCTGTAAACAGAGATTAAATTCATTTATTTTGAGGCTTCAAAGGGAAGAGAGGAGGGGGGAGTAAGTATAAAATGAGTATTTTTGTCTTCTGAGTCTTCTATTTTAAGATAATCAATATTTTGCCATTATAATCTGATATGAAACATTATATTTTTGTGGGAAATATTATTTCCTAGGTTCATGAAGGTTCTACAAAATCAGGGGTAAGATGACTGCATATCAAGATCTCTCTTTGGCCCAGTTAAGATTGTGGAATAGTGCTCTGAAGATATGCTTTCAAGTAGCTTATGGTCATCTTCTAGAAATAATTTAACTTTTTATTTTTGAAGACTAAGAAATAGTTGATAATGAATCCGATAGTTGTGTGCAGTTGGACACACAGCACCTATTATAGTCAGCCCTCGAATACCACAGCGCTGCAGGTCTTCGTGCCCCCCTGCGCAGCCTTCTGTCTGGGTAGAATGGCAGCTCATTAATATGCAAATTTGCCCTGCACCCTCACACCGCCCCCAGCGCTCCGGCACTGTTTTGGCACTGCTCTGCTGTGTATCGGTGTTTGTGTCGATGCTTCCCGGCGCCTGCGGCCGCCCCACACCAGGAAAAAACCCTTTTCTGCTTGGCCGGGGACACTCGTGTGGGGAGCCACCTGTGCCACTGTCCCATTGTCTCTCCAGATGGGTAGACCTAGTCTCTCCATACTTGGGGTAGATGGCTACCCTGAGAAAGTCTCAGATCCAGCTGGTGGCCAGTCACTAGTGGAGTCCCACAGGGGTCACTGTTAGGCCCGGCACTTTTCAATATCTTTATTGGTGACATGGACGCGGGAATTGATTCCACCATTAGCAAGTTTGCAGATGATACCAAGCTGAGGGAAAATGTTGAACTTCCAGAGGTCAGATGGGCCCGTCAGAGGGACCTTGACAGGCTAGAGAGATGGGCAGATTCTAATAATACAAGATTTAACAAGTCCAAATGCCGAGTTCTTCACTTTGGACATAANGGGCGGGGGGGGGGAACTGGCACAGCTGCCTCCCTTTGAGCAGAGCAGTGCAGAGTGGGCACTGCTCGAGTGGACCTGCCGTGGCCGCCTCACTTTCAGCAAAGTGGGGTGTCCATGGCACGGGCAGAGCAGTGCACTGTTGGTCCCTGCGGCATGGTGTGGGTGTTGTTTTGGATATTCATGACTGTCAGTTTGCGCATGCACAGTCGTGAAATGGGCCTCCTTAATTGCTGAAAAATCACACTGTGTAGAGGTGAAGCCACTGTCTGGGAGGCACAAAGTGGAGAGGGCTTACTGTAGTGCATTTGTGAAACCCAGGCTCTTAACTTGTACTTGAAGGCTCTACTGTTTGTCCAAGGGAATATGTGTATAGTGCCTAAATCACCATTCAGATCCAATGAAACCAGTGCTGATCTGAGCTAGAGGTGTTGAAGGCAAGGACTATGTAAAAGGTTCTGATTTAGAGATCAGAAAAGTCTAGACAGTGAAGAATAAGAATGGGAAAATGTGGAAGGCAGAACTAGCAATCAGGATGGCAGAGAGAATGGAGACTCATATTTGGGATCTCCTGCTGTGTTAGACTCGCTTTGTCTGAAACTTCAAAGCAAATTCTGGAGGTTTCCTCATTAGACTAGGAAAAACACTCAGAGAAATCACACGGAAACAGGAACTTGCTGTTGAAATGAACTTCTATGCCCTGACCATGTGATCTTCCTGCCAAATTTCGGGAAATTGAAAGGTTTCTGGTTTTGCTTTCTGGCTGTAGAAACTGATCCCCTGGTTATGGCTGCTTCTGAAGTACTTATTGCTTCAAATGGTAATTTTAACATAGTGGTTTTCTGTTCATATCTTTGTGCATATGTGTGGATCTTCTTTTGTGGGGAGGGCAGTTTTTAAAATTGTTGTACCTCAAAGGACAGGTGAATTTTCTTTCCTATTCAGAAATAATTCAGAAGCAGATCACTCCAGTTTATAATCTGAGGGGTGTTGAGGAAAAAATGACCCAATGACCATATCAAACCATCCAGCTCCGCAGCCTGTATTTGAAAGGTTTATTGAGTGACCCCATGTCTGTGATAGTGGTGGGGCTGCAGTCTCATAACTGAGCATGTTGAAGCAATGCTGGAGCCCATGTAGAGCTCTCTGAGGTCACTAGAGCTGTCCACCATCTTCCTGCTGTTTTCTGTCGGTCTGTTTGCAGGGCAGGGTCGAAATATGCTATGGCACAGCTGAGGGACAGTGCATGTGTTCAGAGATCCTGAAAATGTTCTTAAAGAATTCCCCTTAACTCTGTGACAGCTTGGAAAAGCTGAACAGGAAGGTACAGTGATCCCCTGGAATTCGCTGGGGTTCAGGTCTGGGCAGGCCCCGTGAGTTATGAAATCCATGAAAATACCGAACCCATGAATATTCAACTACTCGCCTCCTGTAGCCACACACCCGCCACTAATAAGGTCTGGAGGGGTGGTCCTGGGAGTGTGGCTTGCACTGTAGCACCTCATTAAAGTGGAGGAAGCGCCCTTTGGTTCTTCACAGCTGCGAAATCCGGGGTCCGGGACAATGTGTGCACTTGTGAGGTCTCACAACTCACTGAAAATCCAACCGCGATTAATTGAATCCATGGATATGCGAGCTGCGAATATGTGGAGATCACTGTATTTCACTCTGGCAAGGGTAGAATGTGGCTGGTGTTTGCTGATACTAGTGTTGAAAGGAGCTGAAGTACAGTAATCCCTCCCTACTTCACAGTTCACCAATCATGGGTTAAACACATTGTGTGTTTTTTTCTGCATATTTCCACGCTACTTAGTGGATTTCACTTATTGTGGCATCTTTCTGGAATTGACCCTCCGCGCCATTCGAGGAATTACTGTATCAATATAGTTAATTCAAAATTGATGATTTGAAATTACTTGACATCCTTCAAAAACTATGAGGAAAATTTAATCTGGGAAAGAGGAGGTGATTGAGAAGGAGAAAATGCAGATCAAAACATAGGAAAGTAGCAGAACTAGTCATAGTAGAAGTAGTTATTAGTTTCTAGGAACTGGAGTTAATTTTAGCAATATTTAAAAGAAACATACACATCTAGAGTTATGACTGAGGGCTTTGGGAACTGGTGGGAACAGGATACCTTGGAGTGGAGGTGGTATACTTTAATGTTTTAAACTTTGTATATGCAGACCTACACTTGAATGCCACATGACTGACAAATGACATTACTAGCTGCCTTCCAAGGGCTGTATGACCATTCAACAAACCAGTCCAGACTTTTTTTCCTTTCCCCCAACCAAATGCAGTCCCTATTCACAAGCAAAGCTTTGTGAAAAAGAACACTGACTGAGCTGATTTTGTGCTGGTGTGCAGTGATGGATACCAACTTGGGACTGTTTGTGAGTGAGTTCCGTGCTGTGGAGCCCTTGTGGCTGTAGGAAGCAGCAGGTGTGGCTACAGTCTCTTCCTCAGAGACTTTAAAATTAAAGCATGATGTAGAATAAGTACTGCTGATGTGTCACGAGCAGATTAAAGAACAGTGTACATTGTTAACTGTTGATCTTTTGTTTTATATTTCTAGCAAAAAGCAAAACTGTTAGTCAGAGCCTGGCACTGGGTATCATTCTTGGCTCTCCATCTAAGCAGGTGAACAGGAACTTGTAACAATGGATAGCCTATGTGTAGGTGGTCTCCTTTCTTGGATTTCCTTGATTATTCTTGCTGCTATTGTTAGCAAGAGGAATTAAGACAGAAATATGAAGAGACTAATTCAAAGGCTGCAGTTCATCTAACTGTCTCTACTGATATCCTTAGCAATGTAAGTTTTCAGAACACAATGATTTTTCTATGTTGGATTCTAAGAATGACTTTCCTAATGCAATTTAAAGCTTTGTCATTTGAAAAATGTAGCAATATGCATGAGAATTTAAAAGCTGGATGAGGAAAAGACTTCTTTTTGATGCTTCTATGAAGCAGCTGTAATAATAGTATGAAATAACACCTTGCATGGATAAATATATTTTGCGTAAATTATCTAATTAGGCCAAATTCAAAGCAGCCCTGTTCTCAGAATGTTAAAAGTACATTGTCCTAGTGTAAAACAGAAATAGGGAGAAGACATAACACAACTCTGTAAGAACCCACCATGACAAGTCAGGGACTTTCTAGGGTGTACATCTTCCTCTGGGAATCCAGAGGAATCCAGAATTTCTTGGAGTCCTTGTCTGTATCCAACAAGTGTCCGACTGTTGAAAGCAAGCAAGCAAAGTCTGACATATGGGAGACTGCTGGTTTTATTAAGTAGGTCATCCATACTCCTGTCTTTGTATCTTTAATAGATGAATAGTAAAATCCCTGTATCGTTTGCATTCTGTTGCTTTTGTTAACTGCAAGGTCTGTGAGAGTTTCTTTGACTCTTAGGGAGCCTAGCACAAACTTTGATGTTACCTTTAGGTTTGACTCACTGCAGACTTCTTTTGTGTGTGCGTACGAGATTGAGAGAGAGGAACATGTGTACACACAAACAAAATGCTACTGATATCACTAATAAAGAAGATGAGGCAGCATTTGGATAGCCTGCTGCAGGCACCACAAATAACTCTTATTTACATAATACAAATGCCAATAGTGAGTAACAAAGATATGTGGTTTTTACTGTTAGTCTATTTGTCTTTGTCTTGTAGCAAGGTGAAGTGCGGTTGAAGTGTCTTCTGGGACTGCAGGGAATTTATAGCAGAAAAGAACTTGTTTCCAGGATGGATCTCTTTACTAGCAGATTCAAGGTAAATAAATTGCTGTTTGCTGGTTTTTAAAGTCTAGGTCGGTTTTATACACAGGGTATAATGTTTTGATCAGAGCTGATCTCCCCACTGTCTTGACTGACAGGAACATAAGAGTCCTGCAGAAACAGCAGGTTGACTGAGTGGATGAAGGAGTTTTGCGGAGATGTTTCCCTCTCTTTCTGTGGAATCTTCCATTTGACTTTAGTTCATGCTCAAAATGGTGTTAGCATGTACTGTGGTCAGTTATCTCCACCATTCATCCAGAATGGCCCAGATTTTTGTTACAGGATCTTTGTCAGATGACGAAGAATTTCATATGCTAAAGGTCTCTTTTTTTGCTGCCCCTGATAATGGCTTAAACTTGTAGATACTGAACTAGCTATCCACATACCACACTGGTGTGGGAATGGCACTCTCTTGATCTACCATGTCAATATGACTCTTGAAGAAGGATCCCTTATCTCCTTTCTAAATAAGTCAGGCGATACACTGCCATTTTGAGAGCTTCTTTTGTGGCTTCACTGACCCTGTACACTGCCTTTATCGTATTTCAACATCCTGAGTCATTTAAGAAGTAAAAAGTTTACTTTTCATAATTCTGGCCTTGATAATGATTTTGTCAGTTACTCTTACCCCACTGGGGTTGCACTGTTTTAGAATTTCAATAAGGAAGCTGAAGATGTTGTGACTGATATCTCAGTCCCTCTGAATCAGTACATTATCAATGCCTGCACATGGTGCTAATTCATGTTCTTTTTGCCGAAGGTGCAGGTCTTGCCTGTATATCAAAGCAGTTGCTAATAGTAAAAAACACCTACAGCACACCCTCA
The DNA here is from genome assembly GCA_013390025.1 of Pitta sordida. NCBI lineage: Eukaryota > Metazoa > Chordata > Aves > Passeriformes > Pittidae > Pitta > Pitta sordida. Next base: position 243,960 of record WEKX01014281.1, read on the forward strand.
AAGAGCAAGAAATAGATTGATACTGGCATTTTAAGAATATATTATTCAGTCTGGAACTTGGCTATCTAAGATTGATCCCGATTTAAATGATTATATGGTAATCCCTTATCTTCTGTTTGCTGCAAGCTGCAAAACCAAATGCAGGATTGGTATTCAATAAAGATTGATGAAGTAGCTCCGGTCTGTCTGCACTGCAATCTCCTTCTGTGTGGAGGATGTAATGTGAATGGATCATTGCAAACTCCATCCCCCAATCAAAAAAACCTGTTCACAGAATCACAGAATATTCTGAGTTGGAAGGGACCCACAAGGATCATTGAGGCCAGCTCTTATACGGCACCACTGTTAACCCCCCCACAAATACAGCTCTTTCCCCTCTAAGTGAAAGAAACCAAACAGCTACACACAAGTTTCAAAATTTAAACTGTAAGTTTGAATTATACTTGCTCAACACTGAGAAATGTAATCAGATAACCATCAATCTATTTCCTGCAAGAGGGAGTTTTACATGCTCCCTCTGTTCCCCTTCAGTGTTCAAACTCAGGATTTTTGGGCTTACATACCTTGCAACTGGATTGTGAGAAAAAGGAAGGTGCAAAGTAAAATGAATCTAGAGATTTAGGAATCAGATGTTGAATGAGGAGGCTGTTAGTCTCTAATAGGCAAGTCTCAAAGTTTAATATATCTTAAAAATATAGGCCACAGTGAGTTGTGCAAGTTCTTGGTTACATGGGACAGGAAAATTTCTTGTTTTCTGAGATGTTTGCATGTGGCATGTGTATCAAGTTAGGATAGTGCGAATTCTGGAAGTCAAGAGTATTGCTGCTATTCCATGAGGTACCTTTATGACTTAAGCCCTAATTATCTTTCCAGCAAGGCATTGACTTCTGTAACATGTAGGTACAAGCACTTTACTGTTGATGGGAGAAATCAACATGATTATATAATGCTTGTAATTTGAGGCTTACCTTCATTTAACATACTGAAGTGCCAATAGTAACATCTTAGAAACAAGTTGTCAGTCACTTTTAATTTGTAGACTGTAGTTGATTTCTTGTGAACGCATACATTACATCTATAAAAAATATCATATTACTGCATGATTAATTCAGTTAAAAAATTAACATGCTGTTAATTTTCAGGGGCTGGGGAACTACTTGGTAGTAATCAAGTTGCCTTATGTCTCTTAGGAAATAGCTGCTGAAATAAAAATAAATCTTTGCTCTACTAGCGTAGATGATCTAGCTGTAGCAAAAATATGTGTTTATTGAGTTACATCTTTTTATTGTCATTTTACATCCATTAGGATCGAATTGTGTCCATGCCTCTGGACAAGGACCATGAAGTAGCAGTTCAAGCCATGAAACTCTTGATGCTTATGTCACAGTAAATAATTTCTTTTTTAATTTACTGTATTGTTTTAATGGCAACAAGATCTAGATACAATCCTGATGATACTTTCTGTAATCAGTTACCTGCTGGGAAACAGTTGCTCCTGGCAGGATATGAGTTACAGTTAAAGCTGCTCAGACATGGGATTTTCTTTCTGTGGGAAATACCAATGTTAAGAAAACCCTTATGCTGAGATTCAGTCCGAAAACTACGTTTTTATATATTGGCACTTCCCTCTGAAAGGAAATGCTATGTTTTCATTTTGACTTTTCTCAAATAGAGCGTCTGTATGTCTTGGGAGAAGTTCCCATTGAGGATGGAGTATTCACCCCATCTTCTGTTCCAGGGTTGCCAGGTCTTAACCAGGAGCTTGGAGAACTCTGCCATCTTCTCTGTCTCCACATCTGATGCAAGAAGCCTTGAGCTTTGAGGCTGTTTCTAGAGTTTGAACTTTCAGATTCTTGACTCCATAGCAGAGAATCTGGAAGCCATTGAGCCCACAGCAGGCTGACTGGTAGAAAATGATATTTTGTTTTTGCTGAAGTGAAAAATTAACCAAAGAGTTGTTTTCTTGGGAAATGTACATGCCAGCCACAGATTTGGTAGGATAATGCCATCTGGAAGTGTGGTGAAAAGTTAGACTAACTGTTACAAAAGTATATGAACCTCTTCTGATACTATTTATTCTGATACATCCTTGAATGTTTATTTTAGAAATGGCTTTATTTGGAAAACATGCAGAGAATAAATTCTCTGTCCTTCTATTTTCAAAGCCCCCCGTGACTTAAAACTTCACTGCATTTTATTGATAATACAGTTGAGATGTTAAGACCCAGTGTCCCTTCTGTCTCAGAGTGAAAGTTGAGTTCTGCTGATGTGGGCGCTTAACTTCCATGTACAGCATGACACACTGTCAAGTGACCTTGTGAGATTGCCTCTTCATGTAAGCCAGAAGTATTAGTCTTAATTGCTGAGCATGTGAACCTTAGTCGACCAACTAATATGGTGTTGTACGTATTTACATTTAAATTTCAAGTATGTTTGTACAGTTGGCTCTCTTGCACTTCACGCCCCCCGTATTGTGGCTTCACATCTTAGCGGCATGATTTTTGAGCGATGAAGGAGGTGCCTTTTTGTAACTGTGCATGTGCGACCTGGCATGCATGAATATTCAATTAGGCAGTTGTGAAGATGCAAATCAACCCTCACAGCCATGGCAGTGGCTCAGCCACTCCACCTACCCTGTCCTGGCCATGGCAGCCCTGCCACTCCACTTGCCCCGTCCCGGCTGCAGCGGCTCCTCTGCTTCCCCACCCCCCTGGCACAGCCACCACGGCAACCGATACACAGCAACACAGTGCTGAAACAGTGCTGGGGAGCCGTCTGAGGGTGTGGAGCAAATTTGCATATTAATGAGCTGCCATTCAACGCGGAAGTAGGGCTTTGCAGGACCTGATTAAGACCAGGGGTCCGCGATGCTGGAGACTGGACTGTATATTATAATTTACTATCTCATTTTTCACTCCACTGGGTTGAGTGGCATCCAGTCCCACTTCAACAGGCCCATCAGAAAAGTGTATGATCCTGTGAACACGGTACGCTTTTCTGAAGGTAGTGCCGCTGTTTGGCCATCACTGCAAGTAGCTTGGGTTACATTGTTTTTGTGTTCGCATTTCTACATCGCTTGGTTCCCTGTGGTGCGTAGCTGTTGGAACAAAGCACAATGCTGTGCATAATGTGTTCCTGTGCTAGGAGGAGCAGCTCACCATTGTTGAAATACAAAGATTCCATGCACCAGTTAGGGCTGCCCTTGTTCAGTATCTTAAATAACAAGAGCTATATTGGCACTGCAGCTGTTTATCATCTCTGGCTTTATTATAAGGGATCACATTCTCATTAATGCAAGCTGCAGCTATAAAAGTTTGATCAATGTTTCTTTTTCCCTGAAGCAATTTTTTCCTAATTTTGCTTAAATATGATTTCCAGTGTGAAAAAATGCCTTTTAAAGTTTTCTGAATGACATTTTTCCATCATAAAATGTAGATTTCAAAAGTAAAATTAATGAATTTTGAAATGGTTTTTAATTAGGCTGTGTAGAGGCCTAGCAAATGCATTCTTCTCTTTCTTTTTGCTCGTCTTTTGCATAGCCATCCTCCTTTATTCCACTGTCCCCCCAGTTGCTCTGAGCCTTGCTGATTTGTGTTAATTATTAGAGTGATGAAAGTGGGAACTGGAGACTCAATAAGCAAATTCAATGACAGCTCTTCTCTTTGATAAGTCTAGTACTGACCAGTGTATAAAACCTGTGTGAAGAGAATGTAGACAATATAGACATCACATCACATCTTCTGAATAAGAGCCTGCATCAAGATGCTTGTTCCTACAATAGTTGCAGAAAGGACTTGCTGCTGGCATTGCAGAAGCAAAGACATTCAGAGTTATTGTGTCTCAAATAGGTGTGTCTCATAGCTCAAACCCAGTATCTGGGTACTGAGCAGTAGCGCTGCTTGATCCGTGCAGTAAAGCATGAAATGGGTCTGGGGACAGCAACTCCCCTTCCTTGGAAGGGCTAATAGAATAATGAATGACGGCTTGTGTAAATGGCGTGTCTACTGGTATGCATTGATGTATATAATTTTTGCCACTTTTGTCATGGTATCTTGGCTTCTCTATGAATGACTCATTTTTGTCATCTGCAAATTTGGCAACTGAATTCTAGTGGCCCAACTTGCATTTTTAGTGAGATGAAAGAGACGTTTGAGGTCAAGTGTCTCTTTTTGAAGCTACTGGTAAGAATCTCTGATGAATTTCCTATATTTGATTTAGAATCATTAATTATTTTTAGATAATAATACGATATTAACTAGTCAGGTACTGACCTTTAGAACATGTATCTAATCTTGGAATAAATGTTTTGTTTCATAGCAAGAGTCGGCAAGAAACAAGGGCAGGAATAACCTTCTTCCCGGAATTAATCCATTGGCTTCTTTTTCTTGGGGAAAATTTACTATGTCAGTAACTGTATTTTACTGGCTTCCATAATTGTCTTTTGGGTGAATATAGTAGTAAGACCTCATACCAATTAACTACTTTTGTGATGTTTCACGGTTGCAGCAGAGCTGTGCTCCGTCTGTTACAGGTTTGAGCATTTCTTAACCATCACTGCATTCCAGTCCTGTGGAATGACTACTCTGCCTGCTACTGGCCCACAAAACTGCTGTGCTGGCCATTACATCCCTCCTTGCTGGCTAAAACACTGGTCTTTTCAATTCACGTATATGTTTTACATTATTAAAAAAATCCCAGTGCTGATTCAAACCCCTCTTGCTATGCATATGCCTGTTTTTTTCAAATCTGTATTTGTATTTTCTTCTTGTCTATGTCTGTGAGCTGAGATTTTTTTCTCTTCTTGTTTGTTGCGTGTTGTCTCAATCGAATGCCAGTCTTTGGGCTAGTAGATTTCTATTTTTACAAAGCATGATGTGATCCCCAAACTGAAATGAGCAAGTGAAGTTTAGCATAACAGAAATTATTAATGATACTGAATTATGCATAATTGTTAGCATTAATGTTGCAGAGTATCTGACAGGGAATAGAACTAGGAAGGAAATAAAGAGGGAGAAAACATGAGTGACAATGCGAGACCGTGGAATCTTAATGAAAACATTGCCTTTTAGGAGGCAAATTAGATTAGTGTGCCTGCTGCTAGACAATTTGGTTAATTTTTGTAGAGGAGCTTTGGAAAAGAGCAGCAGAAGTAATTAGGTAACTGGAGTAGAGGTATGGGGAAAGGTTAAAAGTGATGTGAGTAGGGTCACAAATCTACAATTAGCTTGAATATGTAAATAGCACAGGGGCAAATGACTTTGTATTGTATCAGTTAAATGCAACTAGAAATCAAACTGAGTTTTAAACACAAAACACATTAGTCTGTCGCAGCATAATCACAGTGTATTGCAACATGCTAAGCCTATTGTAGAGTGGGTGGGAAAGGATAATTGTTATATTGTAGTGGTAACAATGTTACCATGTTGCTGATCACCAAAATGTGTCCTGAATTACCTGTCATGAATGACAGCAAGAGACTGAGAGTGACAATACAGAACGAATCAGCTGATTTTTCTACTTAAAAATTTTATTGCAGCTATTATAGCATTTTCAACATACATTTTTTTGGTTGATAGCAATCAGTGCACAAATACTGTTTTTACAATGTGTTTACAGGTTTAAATGTTTAACTTAATTTTAAATGCAAAATGAACTGATTTTTTTTGATTAAGATGCTATACCATGGATTGCTAATGTCCCCAGAATGTGTACCAGATCTTTCTTTGCATAGCCATTAAAAACAAAGAGTAAGGTGGCAAAATTCTGAAGAAGTGCATCAGGTGTTACAAAATCCACTTTAGTACAGTGGTAAGTGTCCCCACCTGGTGTGTGGGAGACCCGGGTTCGATTCCTGTCAGGGAGACAGTGTTAAGAGTTGGACTCGATGATCCTTGTGGGTCCCTTCCAACTCAGAATATTCTGTGATTCTGTGTGGTTTTATTTTACTGTTGTGATTTTAATGGTTAGCCTTGGTATAAGCAACAGTGCTGCCCAAGTCGGGCAACTTCATCAGTCATGCCTCTTGTATACAGTAAAATGAAACAAAAAGCAAGATATGAAATCTTTCAGCCGGTGCCATGTGCAAACCAAAATGGGTCTGTGATCTCCCTCAACACTATACCAACTTCTTCTTTATGACATGTTCACACTGAAGTGCAGAAAAAATTGTATGTCGTGACATTGGTATGTGGAAGGCCATACCTGTTTATTTTTAGTCCCCTAAACACTGGCAGGAACTTCTGGCTTAACCTTTATATGTTGCTTGGCATTCTGAGGGCTGTAAATTTGCAGCAGTATTATTGCTGCATTTGAAGTATTCTTTGAAGGGCTTATGTATGTTAAAAAGAAAGGCACCCATTTATTTTGGTAGTGTCAGTGCTGGTGGCAGCAGGTTTAGTCAAGTGCTGCTACTTCCAGAGGCAAGTAAAACACCTAAGCACTCATTTGAGTGTGAGTTATGAAAATAAACACCATTGGATCAGAGAGTAGTGGTTGAACAGTATGTGAAAAGTGGTAACAGTAGTACACACAGGTATTCCCTCCCATTCAAGAAAGAAAAAGGAAAAAGAAAAGGTGCTCAAGTCATGTCATGAATGTCTGTCAGCCTGTGGTGCAAAGAAAATGGATTCTTCTCCCCTCCTTTGCTTCTGTTTTGCTTCCTATGCAGCCAGAGCTGTTGCATTTGACAGACTCGTGTCTGTCAAAGAGGAAGGAAATAACACTGCTGTACATTAATGTAACTGGGGCAAATTCCTAACCTCTTGGAAGACAGTAAAAAACAAGGAGGTTGGGATTTCAGAAATTACAGAATGGCTGGAGTTAGAAGGGTCATCTGATCCAATCCCCTGCTCAAGCAGGGCCAGCTAGAGCACATTGTCCAGGACTACATCCCAATGGCTTTTGAGTATCTCCAGCAATGGAGACTCCACAACCTCCCTGGGCAGCCTGTGCCAGTGCTCCGCCATCCTCACAGTTAAAAAGTGTTTTCTGATGTTCACAAGGAGCCTTGTGTGTTTCAGTTTGTTCCTGTTGCTTCTGGTCCTGGGTGCTGCTGAGCAGAGCCTGGCTTGATCTTTACTCCCTCCATTAGGTACTTCCACTCATTGCTAAAATCCCCCTTAGCTGTCTCCCACCTCTTGTTTTATNTTCATGTCTCTCTTTTGCTGGGGAGCCCAGCACTGGACCCAGAACTCCACGTGTACCCTCATCAGTGCTGAGTAGAGGGTAAGGATCACCTCTCCAAGTCTGCTGGTAACACTCTTAATGCAGGCTAGGATACCATTTACCTTCTTTTCAGCAAGGGCACATTGGTGGCTCATATTCAACTTGGTATCCACTAAGTCTGCCAGCTCCTTTCCTAAGGATAGAAAGTTTCTGTGGAAAGTCAGTGTCATTCGTACTCATATGAATGGATGCTCCAGTGGTACTTTCACCTAATGTGAGCTAAATTTTTCCAGTCAGGTTGGAGGATGTTCTGGGGCTTTGTGACTTGTGAGGACGCTAAAGGATGTAATGTAAAAGTTGGAGACAAATAGGAAAGTATAGGAAGGACGACACCAGAACGAGAGGGCACAGCCTCAAACTACGCCAGGGAAGGTTTAATCTTAACGTTAGGAAGCGGTTTTTCACAGAGAGAGTAATTGCATATTGGAATGGGCTGCCCAGGGAGGTGGTGGAGTCGCCATCCCTGGAAGTGTTTAAGAGAAGACTGGACGAGGAGCTTAGTGACATGGTCTAGCTGGGGGGTGTAGGGCTGGATGACCCTGGGCCCCTTCCGGCTCGGAGTGGCCTGCTAGACTGTGAGGCATCTAGGTTGGTATTACGCTCTGGGATGTGCTCTTGGTCGCTGTACGGGTATTAGATGGTGAGTTGGACTAGATGATCCTTGTGGGTCCCTTCCAACTCATAATTTTCTGTGATTCTGTGATTCTGTGACTGCTGATTTTATTTTTTTTTTTTTACTCCTAGCAAATAAGGAGCAGTTGTAGGAGGCATATTAGATCACAACTCTAGATGGTTTTACACTGTTACTACTTGAGGGCTGAGAGCAATGTTAAATAAAACCCCTTTCCTCTCACCTGGATATAGTAAGCATAAAGTTCTTGCATGTTGCTCTTTCCTTCTCTGAAGTAGCTTAGTCCAGTCACATTGCTGTGGCAGTACTTGGAAACTGCAATCCTTGCTTTGGCCTTCACTCCTGTGGTGTCTCTTCATTGGGTTGTTTAGCCTTGATGCTTCAATTTCTTTTTTGCAGAAGTTTGATATTAATACCATTTCTACTTCTCAGAGAGTGTTCAAGGTTTACTAGTTGGTGTGTGGTATTCTCTGGATTTGTAGCTGAATGAAAAAGTTTGTGGCATTGGGTGTGTTTGTGCAGAGAGGTCATAGTCATAAGCATGCTATCAAGAATGTGTTTTGATTTCTTTTTATGTCTGACTCTGTACAAGCCTAGTGTAATAGAATATAGGTTTTAAAATACTGTCATGAATAATTTTTAAATAATTTGTACTGCAAAATGAAGGCTTCTTATTGTTTATTATCTTCTATTGTGAACATCTAAGCATAAAGTAGAGGCATGATTTTCCTATTTTATTACTTTTACTCTTTTTACTATTATATTCGTATTACTGACCACTAATCATCCATAATTATACTTTAAATTAATGTTCATGTCCATGCAGTGGACCTGATTTGTCATGGCTTGCACAGACCTCTGTTTCTCTACACAATGAGTAAAAGAACTCTGCTAATTTTGTTTGAGAGCATTTTTAGAAATGCCCTATAAAAATTTGGCTGTGTAAATAAGTTGCACGGCTGTGGAGAATCAGGTCTAGTAAAAGCTGGACATAGCATTCATTCTATTCTTTGCAGATAGACCTGAACTATAACGTCCGTTGTTATTTTTGCCTAGGAACTGTGAGGATGTGTTATCAGCTGAAGATTGTGAAATGTTATACCAGTTTGTTTATACCACACACCGTCCGCTTGCAGCAGCAGCTGGGGAATTCCTTTATAAAAGGTATCTCTGCCTGCCTACTTCTTGTGTATTCTCATTTGTTTCAGAATGAAAGTGGATTTATTTAAGGGGGCATTAAGTATTCATGTTACTGCTGACAGTGTGTACCAGCTTTCTTCTGCTGAATCAGAAGAGAGATACTGTCTAGGGGTAATTGAATGTTTCCCCATGCAGCCCTGGCACAATAGACATGAGGAAAGTTGCAAGACTAACACAGAGAATATGAAACTACTGACTGATCCACAAATGCCCTGCTATGTTGAGAGCGTGCCCTCTTTCTTTCCACTTTCTTTTCCCATTGCTTTACTTCTTAAAAGCTAATCTATCACCTGGCATCTGTGGATTTCCATAGCTGTGGTGATTAATCACAAAAATGGCCACCTCTTCTCCCTTTGGAAGTTGCCTTATACATTGTAAAGTCTTTGAATAATGAGAGAGGCAGCAGATTAAAAAACCCTCCTAGTTTTCTGTCAGGTTAATGAAGTGCATGGTTTATCTTCCTCAGGAGTAACTTTTATAAATGGGCAACAATAGTTGCATGAAAGGAATGGAGTTGGTGTGCTACAAGAGAAAAGAGAATTATTCTGTCTCTATGGCTGAGAGAAATAATTTTTCCTTACAAAAAATAATGAAAAAAAATTTTGGCAAGAATTTTGTGGAGACAAATTCAGAAAAAATTTGTTTCCATTCATGCAGAAACTCCTTCTAGTTGTCTTTTCCTATCTAGCTGAATAGTTGACATTCTGGAGTTTGTGGAGCCAAGTCCAAGAGAAAAGCAAATGAAGATGAGTTTCTGTTTTAATAAGTCTGCTATCACATCTACTAGACTTAGTCTTTTGTGTTGATCCTAATATTTTTTCATAAATCAGGTGGTTTTCCTCTCAGAACTCTGCTTCTTTTTGCCATCAAAGTGGTTTGCCCTAATAGCTTTCCTTTATCTACCCAGCTTGCCGGTGCAGTGTGGACACTTTGACCCTGTAAACCTCATCCTTGTTAGCCCAGTTCCTCTCTTTGGCACTTCTACCAGTATAGAAATGTTTGTTCTAGTATGATAAAGACGTTAGTGACTCCCTCCTTTCCCTGATCATCTTGATAGAAGTTTTAATTCGAATGCTTATGCTTTCCACCCCTGCTGCCCCTTGAACCTTACATTAATCTGTGGGGATGGCCTTCCTGTATTTATCTGGGGAGCAGTACAGTCACAGCCATTGTGGACAAATGGGAAAATGGAAATTGAAGTCTCACACGGTGCTTCATACTTCAGACAGAGAAGGAAGAGCAGGTTTTCCACCGTATTTGTGAAGTTAATTGCCTCTTATAAATACAAGATACTGTGTGTTCTTTAAGATGCTGCAGTTCCAAGATGTACCGTGATGTAAATAATGGTTGGGTAGTAATATCTCTGCTCTGTTGTTACAGGTTTAAATATAGGTTTAAAGACTCTTTTGAAGCATGAGCAAATGCCTGCCTCATTATGTGATCAGTTCTGTGGAATCTGCATCTATTGTCCAGAAAGCTGGCAGAGTACCTGTGAAATTATCAGAAATAGTCTCTGCATCCACAGGGATAGCAGGTCTCTGATAATGCAAAACAATCTAACCTCTTTCCTTTCATCTGATAAAAAAGTCTAATGTTATTTGGAGTTGATAAGTAGACACTTAGGAGAAACACAGTTCTTGGGATCTTGTCAGAATTAATTTTACATTGGCAGATTAATGTAAGGAGAATGTGGCAGAACTGGCCCGACTTCCTTTTCTGTTATCAGGCTGCTTATTCATGAGAGAGATGAGGAAGTTCAGCCCGAAGGAGGAAGAAAGTTTGGGGCGAGTACTGACCAGTTGTTGAGATTAATCTACTTTTTCCTGGAGAGTGAGGTGAGGAGAACAGCCTCTGCAGTAAGCCTTTTAAATCCAGCATTGCATGTTAAATAAAGTATTGGCTTCCTTTTGAAAGTAAGCTCTGAAATGTTTGATGTTTGGAATGTTTTTGCTCTCTGAGTTAAGTTTTTAATGAAGACATTTCTGTTCTGTTGTATTAAAACTAATTTACAACTATGCTGTTGGAGAAAAGCAGTGCTGCGGCAGTTTCTGAGAACAACCAGAAAGACTTAATGCCACTGCGTGAGGGTTTTTTGGTCTGTGTCCCTGTCTTTCTGCAGGTAGCTATGGGTTGGTGTAGTGGGATCCATGTGCAATTTTACTGAGGGTTTTATTGGCTTAAGTGCTGTACTACTCTATTTAGCTTTTGCAGTGGTGCAGACCTATATCTGGCCAAGGTGAGTCAGGCACAGCAGTTTTGAATCTTTCTGCAAAGGATTTCATAGATGACTTGGTTCTAGTCCTACAACTGGATTTTTAGGTGTTATGATCAACAATATAAAAGCATTACAGAAGCTAGTTTTAAAGAGATTATTTAAATTACGAAGGAAAAGTATTCTAAAAAGAGAAAAGAAGATGTTTTTTCCTGCTTCCCCCCGCTCCTTTCCCCTTTTCTGCTTTGTATCAGATTGAAGACGTGGTGTTTAAATGTTGATTAGCCTCAAACTAAATATGTTGCGTGAATATATGTTTTCTAAAGCTTTGTCGTTGAAAAAAAAGAGAGGAACATAAGAAGTTGTATTTCTTTTAGTGATGTGTTTGCTTCTATAAGCTTGTGTTTTTAATCCCTAGCTACACAAACACGTTGCATATCTCATAGACAGCTTGTGGGACTGGGCAGGAAAATTCCTGAAGGACTGGGAGTGCATGACAACTCTTCTATTAAAAAATAAAGAAGAAGATGGAGAAGGTGGGTAAGCAGAGAGCTTTGACTTTTCTGAATGAGCCTCTCCATACCATTTTTTGAACCTTACCTTAGCTAGTTTAGGATCATTTCATACTGTAGTACCATTTGATCCCAAACTGTGGTCCATAAGTGTTACAAAGCAAATGCAACTCAATGCACTGCTGATGTAATATTTATATCAACATATTTATTTTATTCAGCATTCTTCATTTATATAATGTCAGTTTAGAAACAGTTCCTCAGATAAATAAGCTGCTGCTGCATCTTCCCTTTTCTTTTGTGTGATGCTGGGACTGATTTACTTACAGCACTGAACGATGCCCAAGAAAGTGCTCTCATTGAAATTATCCTCGCAACGGTTAGAGAAGCAGCTGAAGCTCATCCTCCAGTGGGCAGAGGTGCAGCCAAGAAAGTCAGTGCATCTCAGTCTTATTTATTGTCCTGTAATTACTTTCTCTTTGCCTGATGTACTTTGCCAGAAACCTAGTTGTAGAGGTATCTTAGGAAATAACATGGCTTATTTTTGTGAAATGATGTAGTGTCTTTTGACCTCTAGATGTTATTAGAAGTGGATGTTGATGGACATGAGCATTAGAGGAAAGCCGCTTGAAGCATGTTATTGACAAATGATGAGTATTTCACCCATGAGACATAGCTGTTCAGCAATTTGCATCTAATTTAAGGTTAACAAAAACGTAAAGCATCTGATTTTCTCCATGGCAAAGTATCTTTATTTTAGCTTGATACACTTGAGACAATGCCGTTAGAGTTAACTGTGGGGTCCACGTGAAACTACACTCAAATCTCAGAGATTTTATAATTGAAACAAAACGCTTTATTTGCAGATTTTGTCAGTAAAAGAGAAGAAAATGCAATTGGAAGATTGTACCAAAATTACTGAACACTTTACTGTAGTGCTTCCTCAGCTCTTGGCAAAGGTAATGGACAGCTGCTCTGTGAATGCATGTTAAATATTTCATTAAAATTCCTTCAGTATACTCATACTCTGTTTTTCTCTCTGCAGTATTCAACAGATGCACAAAAAGTGGCAAATCTTCTGCAAATTCCTCAGTATTATGATTTGAATGTTTACAGTACAGGACATCAAAAGAAGGTGAATAGGAATTGGGATAATCAGTTCAAGTGGAATGTACCGAATTTGTGTGACAATGTAGAGAGTTTAGGGGGATATGAAACAAGTAGGATATTGTTGAAATATAAAGAAATGGCCTCATACCTTAAGGGAAGCAGTCTTATTCAGGCTTTAGTCTTTGATGTGGGGCTGTCAAAGAAAAGCCATAGTGCTTGTCAGTTCTGATACATTGCTGCTGGTCCTGGTGGGTAATGATTTGTGGTTTAGTGTGGTAGGCTTGACCCTGAGTTTTTTCGTTGCTGGGTGGGGAAAGGGTGGGTTATGCCATGTGTCTAAATTGGTGTCTCCCAGGAGTTTACTACAGAATAGGTTTCATTCTCCTTGGAGGCTGACTCCCAGCTGCTGGGGAATGACAGTAACTGAAAGATAAGAATGAAGGTACTGTATCTACTGATGGGAAAGGGATAGTCAGAAATGGATAGATGAAATCGTTGAAATAGCTTAATGTATTCTGAAGCAGGGATGTTCCCAGGGAGGTGATGTTAGGAGAAGACTCTTAGGTTAATTTCAGCATAAGATGTTAACTGGAAGAGAGTCNAGAGTCAGCAGAATAGCAGGAGTCACCTCCTACCACTAGGAGTGAAGACCCCAGTTGTTGACATGATCCAAAACATTCTCTGTCCTCCACTGCTGAGGGAGACAACTTCTATGGTTTAGAGACACACCTGTTCTTTGGAAAGGGATATTTTATTCCCTGCCTGTGTGTTTATGTAGTGTTAAACATGTATTGCTAAAGTAGAACATAAAGCAGTTGCTTCATTCTTTAGCAAGATTCAGAGACATAATAATGAAAAAGAGGTATAAACACAGCAAAGAAAATCCTGTCCCTCTGCTCCTTAGACCGGCATTTGTTTCATCTTGGTTTTATGACCTACAGAAACATATGGGCCTAGTGAAATGGTTTAAAGCATAAGTGGATTTTTGTACAATTTATCTGTAATACTCCTTTTATTACCTGCAGCATTTGGATGCGTTGCTGAGGGAGGTGAAAGACATTGTGGCCAAACACTCTGACATGTCTGTCCTCGAGGCTTCCTCCAGGACCTATTATATCCTCTGCAGTGAAGAAATTGCCATTTATAGGCAGGTGGCTTGTGCTCGAACTCAACTGATAGATGAGTTGATGGAGCAGCTTAACCAGCTACTAGATTGCTTCTGGCAAAAGGTGAGTGTGACTCATTGTGGAGATAAACAGACTGTTTCACTATGAAAAAAAAAAAAAAAGACAAAAAAAATTAAATGGTATGTAGAACTATTCTCTGCCTGCTGTTTCTGCTTGAAGGGAGCAGAACTTTGAAAGATGGGTTTGCGCATCTGAAAGGATTGGTTGTTCACATTTTGATGAAGCAAGTATATTTGCCAGGAATAGAATGAGGAAAATAATAAACAAGGTAGTCCACACCAGCAAGAGGGCATTTTATGTCTTCTGGAAGGTTTTTATTGGACACTGATACTGTAAAATGTGTCAAGCCAAAAAATTCCCTAACCTCAGATTGGAACTACAGTATTTTGTTGATCTGTGTCGGTGTGCGACAGTGTTTAGTTATGAGGAACAAAATAAGTGCTAGACCAGATATTCTGGACCTAAGATCTATAGTTGCTTTGTACTTACTCTAGTACTGTGCCAAAGGTACTATGTGCAAGATCAGCTGGTAAGTGCAAGATCAGCTAATAGATGCTGCGTAGCCATTGGAGATGAGACTGTTCCCAAAAAAGTTTGTTTCTGTACTTCCATATGTTTGACTGTACACGAGATGCCCTTTGTGCTGTAACTTTGGCTGTAGGGGAAAAATAGTAACCATCACTCTGTAATGCAGATTTTATAGCTTTAGGGGTCTTTGAAATAATGACTTTCCCCTTAAAGGAGGACTGCAGACTCTCCCCCAAAGTTTTTCATTAGGTCTAAAAAGCAGAAACAGCTGGTGGTGATATGAATAGCTTGCTGGCTGAGCTGAACAACAGAAGCCTGCAGCTGATCTGATCAACTGTGCCGTCATGAACAGGTGTCATGCCATGGTATGAGAGTTAACACTGGCAGATTTTTATTGGACACTGGGATATTGTAAAATGTGTCAAGCCAAAAAAATCCCCTAACCTCAGATTGGATTGATTTTATTGGTCTTAAATAGAGATCTATGTCAATGTAGGAGAATGTGTACTTATGAGAAACAAGCTGAGTGCTAGACCAGGGATTCTTTGACTCCTCCATAGTGTAATCCATATTTAAATAGAGAGATTTTTCTCTTGGAACCCCTCCCTTGTAATTCCTGGTTGTATGTATCCGTCCCGCAGAATCACGTAGTATACTTGTGGAAACTACAGCAATTGCATCTATGGGAAAGTATTTAATATATTTTTAGCTGTCTTTGAATGTGATCTGGCAGCTGGAAGTAAGGAAGGTCAGCACCATGTGAAGAGTTAGCTTTCCAGAGATCCTTAGCAACTGTGTGAGGGACCATGTTAGCCTAATTGCTAGTTTTTACTCTGTGTAAGCAATACTGCAGTCTGGGAAGGCTGTCCTGGGTTTATTAAATGACAAGGGTGTTCCCTTATATAAAATTTCTGTGCAGTTGTATTTTTTTTACTGTAGAGAAAGACATGAGTAGCGTGATTAAAGTTGAAGGTACTGGGGAGGGCTAGAGGGGAATGATTCAGGCTTGTGGGTTAGTTGGGAAGAGAACATAGTAGTGGCCTTGGCCCAGACTGGCTAATTCCTTTCTCTTTCCCAAACTTTCATGATTTAGGAAGGAGGATTTTGTACGGATGAAGGAGAAATTTCCCGGATGCACTCTGCTTTGAGAAGAGTAGCAGCTTTTCATAAGTGAGATGTTTATTTACACAATTTACATTCCCATAAACTTAAAATGTCAACCTTACACATGCTTTTTTGGAGAATTGCTTTTTTGGATCTAATAAGGTTTTCCCAAGAGGATGAAAAGGATCACTATGACAGATGCTGCAAGATTTAGTTTCTTCTTAACAGAACTGTACTCTTGTTGAATTTGTTACTGAGGTTGGCGCACCAGCCCTAATGTGATTGAGAAGTGTGTGCTACAGAGTTGAGATGTCAGAGTGGGCACAGAGATCCCCTCTGTGGTGCCTCTATCCTAGCTGACTGCTTTTCCACAGTCTGACTGTTAGTGCTTGTAATCATTCTGAAGAGGGTACAGTGAATGCGGTCTTTCTCTCCAGCAGATGTAATCTGCTTTGGTTTGTGGTTTTTTTTATCTTCTTTTTTTTTTAAGGATGATATCTCAAAACATTGGTTCTCCAGGGATTGTTCACCAAGTAAATTATCATGCAAGACAGTATAGAGAGTGAGAGAATTGGGCCTTCTTCTCAATGTTCTTTTTCCTATCCATTGTGGTGGAGCTGCTCTGTGAAAAGAAGTCTAATGTTCAGTTGTGAATACTCAAGATTGCAATGTTAGATTGTGAAAACTTACTTTTCCCTCCCATTAAAATTAATAGTTAGTTGTTTACTGTTATTGTTCTACATTGTATGATGGTAAAAATAGGACACATTTAACCTCTTTAGTCAAGTGAGACTTCTTTTTTTGCTTAGTGTATAATTATTATTACTTTTTCACTTGCAGTGCCCATGATCTCACCAGGTGGAATCTATATGACAAGACTTTAAGGTTTCTGGTGTTTGAAGTAGAACATGGGAGTTTGCCTGTTCTGGTGAGTTGTTAAAATTTAACACTGAAAGAAGTTTTTCTTGATGAAAGCACAAAGAAATGCAAATATTAAATAATCTTATGTATCAGTGTCCTGTGAGACAAGAAGATACTGTTTCCATTTCTCAGTCTGGGAAACTGAGGCTATCTTTACTATAATGTTGTTGGAATCCGTAAATTCATGCCTTTATATTACTTTATTTTAGAGATTGTCTAGAACTTAGATAATAATCTGACATCGGGATTGATCCTTTTTCATGTTCAGTACTTCCAATGATAACAGGTAACAGGTTTGACTAGATTAGATTAGGTAACAGGTGATAGGTTGGACTTGATGATCTCTATGGTCTTTTCCAACCTTACTGATTCTGTGATTCTGTGATTGCGTTGTTTCACTTTCAGTACATGTGAAATTGTTGGGACCATAGGGACCCCCTTTTAGATTGCATATAACCAGGAAGTGGAATACTTTGGATGTGTTACTTACATGTTGACTCTTGGTGTAATGGTTTGTAAAATACCAATTGTCTCAACTGCAGCCTTTTGGTTTTCTGGTTACCCCAACTCAAACATTGTCTGTGCCAAGATGGAGTTGTATATTCTAGGATTACAGAGTGAAGTACTCTAGCAGTTATGAATGCTAACCTACTCCTGTTTTCTGGAGAGAACTGGAGGGTTTTTTGGGAGGAGTGAAATTTAGTTGAGTAGAGAGAGCTTGCAGCCAGTAGGTAGAGGTGGATTCCTTTAGACTGAGCATTGGAGCACCAAGATTTGGCTTCTGCTCTAGTTTGCCCTCTGGATTAGTCTGCCTTTCATCAAAGATTGCAGAGAAATCCTGAGAAGCTAAGCTACAGTTAGCCCCTGTGTACATACTTTTGGTATGTGGGTTACTTTTCCTTGAACTCATCAAAATGTCAGAGAAGTTCTGCAGAAGCAGCATCTTAGTATTGAAGTTTCTCAGGGGGAAATGTTTGCTTGTATGTAAACTTATTAAGTTTATTTTAAGGCTGTAAGTACAGTTGAGAGATGGTCATGCAAGCAGCATGCATAACATAAGGCTTGAATGCTTTTTAGTCTTAAGCTTTTTGCTGTCCAGCCTTTCATGTAAATAAAGGACTTGTGCTTTTATTTGCAGATTATCCTGCCAGCTCTCCAGTGCACATATTTTTGTCTCCTATGGCAACTCTCTGCAGTTTCGGAAAATTCTCCCAAGGTTGGCCACTCACTTAACTTTGAAACCCAGTGTTGTGCTTCTAGAAGTTTTTGTGTTAAGGTGTTTTCTCTCCCTCTTTCCCTCCTTAAAAAAAAAAAAAGTGTTTATGCTTTTGCAGTCTGCAGGAGAATAAGTGGACAATGGTTCACCTCTATTTTTACTGCAAAACATAAGCATTGAATTTCAGGCACTTGGTGGAGATAAGAAACTTGTTTCAATGCCAGACAGTTTGTTGTTTAAAGCAACAAAGAATATTCAATGAAAACTCCAGGAACTCCTGTTGCTTTATTTTTTTTCTTGTTTTATTTACATATATCTGGCAGAAGGATATACATATATATATAAGGATATATATATATATATCTCTGGCAGAATGGTAATTTTTCTCATCAGCTGACTATTTACTTTCGTAACTGATTTTATAAAGTGCCAAGTTTTGGCAGGTACAGTAATACCTTGCTGCATTGCGACTTCTCCATTGCGACCTTGCTGATTTGTGAGAAATTTTTCTTGCAGACCTGCCTCAGTCATTCACAAAGCTTCCCAGATGATGCATGCGCAGTGCCTCTGCTTCACCAAGGGGCAGTGGCCCAGCCCCGTGAGGAGGCATGCGGGCCCCCCCCCCACCCCATGGCGTTTATAGACCCGCAGGGCCACACCCCCATCTCTGTCCCATGCCTGTGTTACTGTTTCCATGGCTACAGGCGGGGAAGGGAAGCGCCCCAGGAAAGTGGGGCTCGGCTGGCCAGGGCGGCAGTGGGGCAAGCGCTTTGTGCTGGGACAGTGCAGGGGTGGGACATGCCCACCTCGCAGCTGCTGCCCGCCCGTGCTGGGTGGGGCCATGCCTGACAGCCCCGGCCGGCCGAGACGACGCGGGCACGGGCACCGGGGACATGGTGGGGGGAGTAGCAGCGCAGGGTCTGCACTGCCAGCGGCGCCCAGCCGGGGGTGGCAATGAGGCAGTGATGCCGTGAGTTTCCCAGGCTCCAAGAGGGCCAACCTGAGCCCGGGGATACCCCTTCCTCCGCCGCGGAGGCAGTGCAGGCATGCGTGGTGGCAGCAGCCCGGCAGCAGCTGCGGAAGCGGCAGCATGGCCACAGAGAAGCCCAGGGATTCTCTGGGCAGTCTCCCCAGGCAGAGATGGCTCAGAAACGGTTCCCTTTGCTCCCCTGTGCTGTGAGAGCTCGTGGGGAGGAGTGGAAAAGGCTCTCCTGCCCTCCAGAGTGGCTGGGGGTGGAGTGATGGGCGTGGCCTGTGTGCATATTAATGACATGCCCGTGTTGTGAATTAGATGTTTTGTGAGGCTCTGACAAGACCCCTTCCTCGTGAAGAGTGAGGTATTACTGTATTTCAGAAGACCATCTAACTTAAGACACCGAAAAAGAAAAGACTGTTATCCGTTGCTTGATGTGTGAATGTGTACTCATTTGACTCGTCTTCATGGTAATTCCTGACTACACTGAGTGTTTCTCCCTCCATCGTTCTGTTCCCTTCCCTGGTGCTTCTCTGCATACAGGACAGGACAGTGACATAAACATTTGTTTTGTGTGAGAAATGCTACCTGGGAGGTTACCCATTTGGCGACTGACTCGCTGTCTATTCCCGTCTCATTCCATTCCTGTGTGGATGTCCGCATCTCTCCCTGCTGTTGTATGTTCTGCCTTTCACTCCAGACGCAGTTAGCTTAACTGGTAACGGGGGAGCACATTTTTCAATTTGGCCTTTCATATGGGAGCACATTTTGATTGGAAGCATAATGTGATGGCCCACTCTGCAGGGCTAAACCTGGATGTTGGCAGAGAGAGAAGTTCCAAGAGAAAAAAGGCCCAACCATTTCCTGGACGGCAGCTCTAGGACTGTTAATTCCTCCTTGCTCCTCCCCAAGCAGTGTTAAGGCAATATAATGCCCCTGCCGTGGTTCTCCTCAGCATATCCTGGGATAGATCCCGTTTCTTATGAATGTGCAGTTGCAGAGCATGAAATCCAGCCCTCTTGTTGGGGCATTCCTCTTACATTTACTGGTGAAAGCTCAGTGCAGTGCAGCTGCTGTCCTGGTGGAGGATCAGAAAGTCTTTTATCTAGCTGTGGGCAAATAGTCTCTCATGCTGGATTCTTCTTAAGAAACAGAGGTTTCTCAAGTTTGCCAAAGTTAAACTCCATTCCATCTGTAGAAAGGCAGTCCACATTGACAATTAGATGGGATGGACCAGAGTTTTTTATTACTCTTAATTCTGTTGTTACCACTGCCTTATAAGGTGAAATGAATAAAGGAATATGTGCTGCCCACCCTACAGATGGAGAAACAGAGTTTGTGACTTGCTGAAATACCACTGGCCTCAGCAAGTGTGACAGATGCAGTAGTTCATAGCTAGTAAGCTGTTGTACCATGAGATGTCAGCTTCTTTCATAATGTCATCAGCTGTGCTATCTTAAGTGAATAATATGAGGGGAAGAAAGATGCAACTGTTCCTTGTTCTGTAATTCTCTGTAGAATCATAGTCCCTAACATAATAATCTTTTCACTTTTCCTAAATATGTTTTTAGGAAACTCTTTTTGCACTAAGAAGGGAGCTGAGACGTTTCAGTCAGATTTGCACGTGCTTTCTCCACCATAAGGAAAAAGATGTAAGAGAAAAGGTTTGTGTTTATCACTTAACTAGCATTCATGCTCTGACCTCCTTTTAAGTGCCTGCCTTTCTTTTCATACTAGTGTTTCCTTCTACCGATTTTTTTCTCTCTTAGCAGAAAATTAACTCTTTAAAAAAACAATCTTCAACTCTTTATTTTAAAAAAAATAAACTTGTTACTTAAAATACTACAAGTTAGTACTGTAGTCAGGCATAGGTTTGTGTCTGCATTGGTCTATCTGCAAAATAAAGGCGTGAATCTGAACAATGATCATTGTGTTTTCTGAGTAGATGGATCAGTGTACTGGTTGCTATCATGACTTTATTAATGTCTTGATATGATATTACTAAAAAAAAAATTGAGAAATTTTCCAGTGATTCATGTGTTAGAAGATAGAGTCTCCAACATAATAGAGCTCTTCTTTTTTGTCATGGAAATCTTTAGGTGGTTTTCATGCATGACCCTTGTATACACTACATCCTAAGGTATCAGTTTTGAAAGGGCTTAGCTGGGGCATTTCACCGCAGCTGAGACAAAGAGAACTCTTTAGTGAGATGGAAACTAGATTGTGTTCGATGGAGATGCAAAGTGGAGTTGACATGAAAAGTAACATGGTCTCTAAATCCTGTTTTGACTTTGCTTCATACAGGCCTTCATGATACTCTGTGACTGGTTGCTGATTTTGAGTCATCAAGATTCCAATAATAATGAAGAAGCAGTTGGACTTCTAGGTTATCTTCCTAATGCATCACTTCAGGAAAAACTGTTTTTGTTTATCCAGGAACATGTTTTTATGGATGAAGAAGAGGAGAGAAAAGGTTAGCCTTCTTCATGATCAGAGAAACAATCTACTACTTGTGCTATCACTTGTTGTCTGCAGTGAATGCATCAGGAAAAGGGGCTGGTCTTTTTTTTGTTGTTGTTTTGTGGATTGCTTTGGTTTTTTTCTGGTTGGGCCCCTTAACAAACAAAATGACTGACCTGTTACTCATTGATCTGTACCAACTGTGGGTTCACCATAGGATATAGCTGCCAATTTACTCATAGGATGAAAAGGACAAGTAATGTAGCGATGCATTGGAATGTAAAAATACTTGGCAGACTGATTTTCATAGTACAGGTGATGGTATTAGAGGAGGGTCTTGCAGTGTTGCAGTGTGGCTCTCTCAGTGCATGGACCCTTCTTTGCCATCAGAGTAAAGGACTAGTAGATTTTGATTTTGGAGTTGTGGGGCAGATTTCACAGAATCATGGACTGGTTTGGGTTGGAAGGGACCTTAAAGGCCATCTAGTTCCAAGCCTCCTGCCATTGTCAGAGACACTTTCCACCAGACCAGGTTACTCAGAGCCTCATCCAGCTGGGCCTTGAACAGGGATGGAGCATTCAAAAATCCTCTGGGCAACCTGTTCCAGTGTCTTATAATCCTCATAGTCAACAATTTCTTCTTAATATCTAAGGAGTAAATCTTCTCTCTTTCAGTTTCCCTCTTGTCCTATCTCTACATGCCCTTGTACAAAGTCCCTTCCCAGCTCTCTTGTCACCCCCTTTCAGGTACTGGAAGGTATAAGGTCTCCTTGGAGCCTTCTCCTCTCCAGGCTGAGCAACCCCAGTGTTCTCAGCCCGTCTTCCTTTTGGTCATTCTTCATGATCCTCTGGACTTGCTCCATTAGGTCCACATCCTTCTTATGCTGGGGCTCCTAGAGCTGGATGCAGGGCTCCAAGTGGGGTCTCACCAGAGCACAATAGAGGGCGAGAATCACCTCCCTCGGCCTGATGGCCGTGCTCCTTTTGATGCAGCCCAGGACATGGCTGACTTTCTGGGCTGCAAGTACATTGTAGGGTCATGCTGGGCTTCATATCAACCAACACTCCCAAGTCCTTTTCCTGAGAGCTGTTCTCAGTCCAGTAGGAAATAGTATTTGTTGCTCCGTTGCCGTTTTTCGTACACATTTGGAAGCTATATTGAGTTTGTAATTATGAAGGCTGGCTTCTTTTGGGAGTATTTTGAAAATAGATTGTTAGTTCATTGTGATTCTGAGGCCAAGTTCAAGTGCTATGATTTGAAAAAAGAAGCATTGTTCTAGATTTCTCTGTCAAACTCTTCAGCTCTTCAGGTGGAGTTCTGTGTTCGGTTTTGGTCACCACGCTTTTTCAGGTCATAGTGTATATGCAAGAACTACTGATGGGCCAGAATTGCAATAGGGAGATGGTAAAAGAGAATCTGTATTAGTAAAGCAGACATACAGTAGAAAAGATTGCACAAGTAGGTTGTAGTGTCCTAATCATGGGAGTTACTGAATTAGGTTGTGTTTCATTTTGCATATGTTATATATCTGAAACTGAAAAAATTGATTCTCTTTTGAGTTAGATGGCCTGACATCTTTTTCAAACCCATTTTCTATGATGCTTTCCATTTCATGGTTTTCTCCACAATGGATCTCTGTCATGCCATTGCACATTTCTTTCTGAACAAGTGATTTTGTGATGCTATGGTTGTGCTGGTCTGTGTACACGGCTGAAAGCTCTTTCATTCTAGTTTTAACTCTAATCTACAGGTACTTCTGATCAGTCAATTGCCTGTTTCCAGGCCCATAGCCATTCTAGAAATAGTCCACATCAAAACTATAGGTCAGAGACTGAAGTCTTTTGGCAACTGATTGCTTACATGCACAGTAGGAAAGGGTGTATCTCAGCTCTCCTGCTGCAAGAAGTTCTCCTCAAGCACCTTCATAGCATTATTGAAATACTCTTAAGAGTACTTGTTTTCCACAAGTTATCCAGCTAGTAATTAACTCCTGCTCCAGACCCTTATTTAGCAGCATTAGGAACATATTGACATTTTTTCTTTGACTCTTGTTAATAACCACTTTGAGAGTTTTGTCTGAACTCCTACTGACTGTGTGTCACTACTTTTATAGGGTTTCTGATGAGTTATATGCTACTTTTCTGGTATCTGTTTTGTTTTAGGGAAAAAAAATTTACAATTTTTCAGGTCCCTCCCATTTATTATATTTGTGTCTTTTATTCCACACTCTGGTTCTGTTCTGTAGCTGTGAGCCGTGTTGTACAAGGGCATTCTGACTAGTAGAGATGCAGAAGCCCTGTGAAGATCAGAGTAAAAGACTGTGGAAATAACTTGTTTTAACTGTCATCAGCTGCAGGCTTGGAAACGGGAATAAACTTGTACCTCCTGATAGTCACAGGAATGAGCACTGGCACCTGTTGCTTAACATGTTGACTGAACAGCTGAATCTGTGCTATTTAGATGAAAGTTTGTCTTTTAAACTGAGAGATCTTGAACAAAGTAATGGAGCAAAGCTTCAATGCTTTTGTTTCCCTAGAACTGACAGAAGAGGGAGAGAAAAAGGATGAAAGTTGCAAACTTGATGACTTGCACAAAAAGCGGAGTCTTCTTGCAGCATACTGCAAGTTAATAGTGTATAATGTGGTAGAGATGACTGCAGCTGCTGAGATATATAAGTATTATGTGAAGGTAATGTTTTGGATAAGGTTGCTTTTCCTATCAGTGCATTTCAGTTTTTGAAAGTGACTCCAGTGTTTGTGGTGTTAATAGTGTTATGGCTCAGAATCCCTGTGTAATCACAAAGGGGCTATTAAATCAAGCAGGAGTGCAATTCTCTTCTCTCAACTCTACAAATGTACCTCACTGTAAAAAAAGCAACTGGACATTGAGCAGAGGGTGTGTTTCCTGAACATATGCTCCTCAGCTTCTCCAGAGTGGCCACTGCAGACAAATGTTTTGTGACTGGGGAGTGTTGTAGCTGTAGATGTTCTCACACTGAAGTGGTCAACTTACTTCAGAAAGCTCACACAGCAGATGGCCTACATTTCACCTCAGGGTTTATACAACTAGTAGGGCTTCAGGAGGGCCGAGAACAGCACAAAATGGGAAGTTCCCTTGGGTAAACTAACAAAACTTTGGAAATACATGAATATGAATCTTCTTTACTTAAGAAGCATACCATTGCTTTATGTATGAAATAATGCAAAAAGTCCAGTTTTCATCTTTTAATTTGTCTGTTCTGATATTGGGAGTGTTTTATGAACTTCTTGTGTTACATGAACAGTCGTGTGTTTTGTGTACTTCCAGTGCTAAAGAGAGGGAATGGTAATTCTCCTTTGTTTTGTTGCTGTTACTAGACCTACAATGATTTTGGAGACATAATTAAAGAAATGTTAAGCAAGATGAGGCACAATAACAAAATTCAGAGTGCCAAGACACTAATTCTTTGTCTGCAGCAGGTAAGGTTAAGCTTAATGCAAGAGGCTGGGGGGTCTTATGACATCTGTATTCATAGAGAAGAATTTTACCTACTGTGCCGTAATTATCCAAAACCATTAGAAAATCTAGTGAAAGAACTTATTTCCTTTCCTGCACTTTTTACGTGTGTGTTCTTTTTGCATGTCATGATTGAAACTCCTTTCAAATCATTGCATCTATTTTAAAAGTTCATTTCGTGCATGATTTTTTTGGTCATGTTTTTAATCTTCAAGTATGTTAGAACTGGCGTGAGATTATGAAGTGTTTCATGGGACATGGTAAATGTCTCTTAACTTTAACAAATATTAAGGATATTTATGCTGTGTTTTATGGACTATCTTAATTCTGGTTGAATTTGAGGAACCATGGATGTGCCTGTGGCTGGTCTGCTTCAACCCCCTGTATTTTCAGCATTTTTTTCCTGGAGGAAAGTGGGCTGCAGCTCTTCTGAGGGGTCTCAGTTGCTGTGGCTTGCAGCTGCTGACTGATAGCCAGTTAGCTATTTTAGCAGCTGCCTTTGCCAGCTCTGCCCATGCCCAGGGCTGCTTCTAGCTTGGAGTCCTTCTGTAATCCTGAGAGCAGGCTCCTCCCGTCAGGGTACTGATACATGAGCTTTGCTTATTTCACGCATGTTGCCAGGGGCTTAGATCTGTGAACTAGCCCTTGAAATCTGAGCTTAGATGAGGCTAAACAGCATTTGGCTACATATATTCTGCTGACATAGTCAGGACTTCATGTTTAGGTATCACATAGACAACAGGCTCTTTTTGGCCTTTGCTTGACCTTGAAAGTTAACAGGTTGATGAGAACAAGCTACTTCCATGGCTTCTGTTAGGAAAAAAAAGTGTAGTTCATTTGTCTCAAGATATGCTTTTTACCCACTCTCAGAAGCTGCTGCCAAGTTGCTGCTTTGTATCTGTGTTCTGCTACTCTGAAAGCCTCTCATGCAAATTAGGCCTCTGGGGCTTGATTCAGAAGTCCCAAGAAGAGATGGCATCAGTGGAACCATCATCTTCAGGAATCGGTTCCCTATTTATCCACAAAATATTTTATTTTTGGTTTTTGTCTGGTGATTTGTGCAATTGACTTACCTGGTCTTTTATAAGGCTTCTGTCTAGGTAAGGACACTGTTGCTTGCTGTACGTGCCTCTTCCCTGTCCTCCTGGTGCTTTATCTGTAGGATTACCTGTGTTTGCTGATCTGAGACTTCTCTTGCAGCTCTTTCAGACACATGCAGAAAGCCAAGACCGCCGTGGTGGTGTGGACTTCTCCTCTGCTTCCTTTGCAAACATCAAAGAACTTGCTCGTCGCTTTTCACTAACGTTTGGTTGGGACCAAGTGAAATCTAGAGAATCTATAGCCATGATACACAAGTATGTGCCATGTAACATCACGTTGTCCATGGTCATTGCTTCTGTTAGTTGTCTATTTTAACTGTTTACTACGCTGTTCTTTTTTTTTTTTTTTCCCAATTCCAATAGGGAAGGGATTGAATTTGCTTTTCAAGGAGCTACTGGAGTAGATGGAAAATCCTTGCCTCCTAACTTGGGCTTTCTGTTAATCATCAGTGAATTTTCCAACAAGCTGTTAAAGCCAGACAAAAGACTAGTGTAAGTTCATTTCTTGTACACCATCATACACAGTTTGTGATTTTTGTATCCCTGTACACAGGACACTTGAGCGTCAGTGTGGTACAATTTTCTCAAGGGCTTTTCGGAGAATCTTTGATACCAGCCTGCCCCTTAGCCTGTTAGTTTGAGAGAATTTTATAGTGGTAATTTCAGATTGTGTGGGCAAAGCCTTCTCTTCTCCAGGCTGAACAACCCTAACTCTCTCAGCCTGTCTTCATAGGGGAAGTGCTCCAGGCCCCTAATTTTACAGTTTCTGCATAACTTTGTCCATGTCTAGATTGTGAAGAGGTGTTATCATCTGTGGTGAGACCTGTGCAGTAATTAGCTTTCCATTAATCCATCCTTGAAAATCTGTCCTTTCAAGGAGTAGTTTTTTATAAAACAAAAGAAAAATATTTAATTGTTGATGTGGGCAGATTTAAAGCTAAATCCTGATAACTTTTTTCCTAGGACTATATTTAACGTCTTGATTAGAGGATATATTCTAGAAATATATTCCTGAATGTATTAGATACATTCAAGTAGGTTTATTAATTGAAAAGTTTGGTGGGAAATAAAGAGTCTAGCAGGGAAAGCACTTGACTTCAGTTCTTACTGCTCTGGACCTTCCTACTGCTGCTGGGAACAAATGGGAAACAATAAAATTGTCAAGAGGGGAAATTGCAATTTATCCACAAGTACATTCATACTATGTTTCTAGAATAACAGTTTCTATTCTGGGAAACCTAAAGTGCCTTGCAGAGGCTGGAGATTGTATTTCCTCTTAGAAATATTTATGTTTAGCTCCATCATAAATTACTGGATGGAATGTTTTAGGTCAACATGAACTTTTAGAAATAAACATCTGGTTATTTTCATTTTTCTTATTAATCGTGGGATTGATGTCCAGGTCTGTATGTTAACATATGTGAATGTACCTGTAACAGATGAGATACAGAATATGGGTATTTGTTAGAAAGGGCTGTATTTCAACACCATCAAAGTATATAGACCCTCTGCCCTGTAATTGCCCAGGCTGTAGCAGTAAAATATCTGACTTGTCAGTTGCTCTGTACCACAAAATGCATACAAGAAATGAATTACTGAATAGCAAGTAGCATGAAGGGCCTGATTCCTGAATCAGTAGGAGTCTTTCCATTGACATTGATAGCAGTTGGATTAGACCCTGAAACTGTAGTTACAATATGTGCTCGTTTGAAACCAACAAATTCCATTACCAGGGTTTCTTGATCCCTGGGGCCCCCCGAGTCCAGGGCTCTAATTGTTTCGGAGTCAGTGCTTACCCTGACCTCCTCTCAGCACTGGATTTCTTGTTTTGCAAAGTGAATAAAATGTCTGATATTTTCCAGGCCACTTTCCCTAATCAAAAAATGAATAATATACTGTACAGGCTGGTGTTAAAACTGTCACTTCTAGTATTTGCTAAGGTGGGGTCTGTTTTAACAACACTGGGTTTGATTTTAAAGTGATGAACTGCAGCTGAAATGTGGTGAATATCCAGTTTTGAATCCTGAGTCAGACTTTGATTTTCTTGTCCTGGTGTTACGAAGTAGGAATGGGTCAGAGAAACTTCATCAGAAATGTCTTGTTCTTCAAAAAGAATGTCTGAAGAAGGCCTCTTTGCCCTCATTTACCTGGGATCCAGCAAGACCCAGTGTCAAGTCTCTGGATTGAATCAGATAGAACAGGGCTTGTTTCAGGGATGTTTCCTGCATCCCATGTGGTGTCATAACTGCGGAACTGTTAACTGCTTCTTACAGTCACTTGAAATTTTATTGAGAAGCTGAGAGAATTGGATTGAGTTTGAGATGATGCTGTAGAAAATTGGTGTAATTAGTTGTTCTTGTTTTTAATTTTAACAGAACAGGCACTCATGGTGTAAATACCACATTTCCTGACCTATGCTGTTTCCAATACTATCAAATCACAGGGAGCACCTCTCACCTGGGGTCTCCTTTGTTTTGCAGTCCATGAGGCAGAAAAGGCCTCAAGGGGAAGTGATGCATCCTCACAGAATTCTACACCACTCAAGTTGCTACTGGCAGCAGCAGTTGGCAGTGACTTTCCCAGCACAGGAAATTTTTTCTAGAAACTGATTTTATTTTGTAATTTCTGTGGGTCTACTGTTGTTTTTACTGCTAAAATTCAAGAACTCTTGTAGCTTTGAAGGCATTTGCATTTGAAATAGCTATTTCAGAGCTGTCAGGTATTTCAGAGAAGAGGGATGCCCTATCTTTGACAGTTCTGTCTGCACCTGTGGAGAGTAAAGGCAAAAGCCTTTCTAGCAATATCTGTTCCTGATATTGAAGGGGAAAATACTGATTTTCCTTATGCTTGCTTTTGTTGTCTTGCCAGGTACACTTACTTACAGAGGTACATAGCAGAACCACTGCCCTGCAGAGGTGATGAATGGCAGCCGTTGCTCTCATACAGAAACTCTCTATTGGCAAATGAAGATGAGGAGAGCTGTGTTCTCGGCAGTTTGGGAGAGTGGCCCCCCGTGGGCACCTCTAAGACATCTTCTTTTAAAAGGAAATTCTCTAATGGTATGAAACCTTCCCTGTTCTAAATCAGCTGTAGTGTTTGCTCTGTCTGTCAAAATTTCTGTATTTGCTATTTTGCTTTACTTTAGTAAATTAGTGTTTGCTAAAATGCACTTCATGGTTTGCATTAGCAGTACTGTGCCACAGTGTGTTGGATGTTATGGACTTTCCAGGTTGAACTGTGGTTTTTGCCCTCAGCTTTGGTGTTGTTAGAAGTCCCTTCATCACTCAGTGGCACTAAGGTTGGGCTGGAAACTAAGTGAGCAGAATTCAAAATTACCTGAATTCTGCGCTGCACTCAGAACTGGCATTTGTCTGTGTCATTGAAACTTGGTTGTTTGCTTTTGTTAACTTAAGGGCATTGTTGCTTTAGGCTCTCTAGGTAATTGAGACATGAGAGATACTTCCAGAAGTTGATTCAGGTCTTCAGTGCAGATGATCTGGCCAGACCATCTTCTATGGCTTTTCTCTCTGTTGACTCTCCAGGGAGCCTGTAAGGTGATACTCCTACTTTAGAGTTATAGTTAGGTGGGCTGCGTCCAGGCTTTAGCAGCATTCATGGACTTCCAATCAGTAATGAAGTATTCCCTGCATGGATATGGTGGGACTTAGTTAAAATGTAATAAAGCCATTGTGAAAACAATTGCTAATAAAAACGTTAAGTGCTGTGGACATGTGTAGTTGTATGTGGAGGAAAGGAAATTTTTCAAGAGTGTCTTTTAGTTTCTTTCTCATCCTCTCATGTAAATTTTCTTTTCAGTGACTTTCCTTCACAAAGCTTCTTTTCTTTTAGGTTATATAGACTCAGCAGTTATGGGCTGGGGCCAAATTTATAAATCTAGATGGCAAAAATGACCAGTGGGCAAATTAAATAGATCATCTTTTAAGTGACTTTTAGCTGTCTCCTTCAATAAATGAATGCTTTGCTCCAAATCTCCTTTTGAGTTTGGCCCCATTGTTTCACCGCTATGGGGAACATATTGGAAATGTCCATCTCAAGACCTCTGAGGGTGAGGCTGAAGAACAAGTCTTTCACTGTCTCTTCCAGGGTCTTTGCCTGAAACCAGCCAGACTGAGGCAGCAAGCAAAGCTCCAGAACGGCAGTGTGCTTCCCAGCTTCCCTCTGCAGCAGGGAATAGCAGAAAGAGGCTGAAATCTCGAGAGATGTGCTTGCCAGAACATTTGCCATTCCTTTGTCCAGGAGGGCTGCGCAGAAGATACTGGTGAGAATTTTATGTCCTACAAGCTCCTTCACTTGTCCTGGTATTGCCAGTTGGGGTCTCTCTGTCCACCTCTGCTTCTGTTTTTTGTAATACTTACAGGCAAAGGATGTGTGCCCTTCCTGTCTGTCTTATGGGCTGTATCCAAAGGATAGGCTGTGTTTTTTTGTTTCCTTAATCCAATATCTGTGTTTGCTTCTTTAGCCTGCCACTGTCCCAGGGCTTTTATGCCTTCTCAGACTAATATCGAGTGTGCAGAGAAAAATACAAGGAAGGAGTAAAGTTCTCTGTTCCATTTCTTTTGTCCTGATCAGAGGGCTGTGGTGTTGGTTCCTCCCTGGCTGTTTGCAGACAATGGTCTGCAGCCAGACGATGAGTGTTTCTGCATCTCCAGAAATGAAAGAGGATTCTTGTCTCTGCAGATTTACTATTAACTATTCTCTTTTAGAGAAGTGTCTGTCTCATGCACACGTGCCTGAGTGAAACCCCACGCAACTTGGATGAGAAGTGTTGCAGAAACAACAGGGAGTCTGGAGTCTACTTCTGAGCTCTGTAAAGCAATCAAAGTGCTCAGTTGCAATGTTTTCCTTTAATACAGTTCATTTATTGAGGCGTTAGCTGCCATTTCCCATACTGGTAGGTTAAAAAGTGAAACGCAAATCCCAGAAAGATGCATGCTTTTCCAGGTTTAGGCACACTTGTTAAATGGATCTGGTGAATACAAGTAAAATAGAACAAAAAATTATTAAACATGAAAGTAGCCCTGTTTAAATCAATGTTTTGTTTCTGAACTGCTTTATTGCAAAATCCTCGGAGCATAACCTGTTGCATACCTGTGAAACTCTGGGCCAGTAACTTTAGGCTGCCTTGCATGGTTGTCAGCAGCAGATGTGCAGCACTCTGCCTTATGGACACTTGTGCAATGTACAGCCTCTGTTATGAGGTTTCTCAAGACTTAGCTGGTTTTCATTTGTCTTTTTTGTTTCCAGCAAAGATGAGATTAAGACAGAAGATGTCTCAGAGCAGGGTCAAGCGGGAGGCACAATTGAAGATGTCGATGTTGATGTTGTTGGTGCAGATCAGGTAATTCTGGCTCAGGTTTTCGAGCTCTGAGGACAGCTGTAGTTGAGCTGGGTGAACATGAGGTCAGAGACACCTGAGTAGCCATCTGGCAGCAAAGGGGACTACTCTTGTTTGGTCCCTTTCAGAATGAGAAAAGGGGGATTCCCCTCTTCCTTTTCCAGCTCCAGCTGTCCTTTTCTCCTTCATCTTGATCTGCCTTTTTAAGGCAATTCTTATTGTAGCATCTAGACATCCTTTGGCACATTGAATGCCAGCTAGGATGCATTAAGAGGATGATCTCGTTTCCTTTTTTCCCATGTGGTAAAGCTTCCTGATTAAGAGCCATTTGCTGCGGTTACTTCATGTTACTGACACATTGCAGAGATTGCACTGCTGTGTGGCCTGCAGGGAACATTTGCCTAAGAAACTGTGTTTGCATTGTGCTCTTTGGATTGAAAGACTTGGAATGTGTCTGATCACTGATGAGGCCCAGGGCTCTCGCTGGAGTGTCCCATGTTTCTTGCCCTTTTCCAGTCAAGGCTGTTGGGCAGATTAAATCGTCCTCAGACCAGCAGGGGATTTGAAGTGGAAGCATGAGAACATTGTGGGCTTGGAGTGGCAGCCAGTGTAGCCTGGGGGTTGTCTTGTGGGCACTGATTGCCTTTGGGATCAAAGTTTGGCAGAGCTGCAGCTGCCTGCCTGAATCTCAGCTCAGCCCTGGAATGGATACTTGCAGCAGAGAAAGACTTTTAGCCCTTTGAGCCAGTGGAGTGCAAGGACTCAAACAGGACACTGTACAGCAGGCTCTTGTGAGTGCCTGAAAGAAAAGGAAAGAGGCAATGTGGGGACAATACAGGCCATGAGTTTCCCTGTGCTGCTGTGAATCACAGCCCTTCTGTCCTCTAAAGATTTGCTGTGTCAGCCACTGCAGAGGCCCAAGTGGTTCCTTCAGGTTTTCTCCTGTATTTCTGCCTTCTCCCTGCACTTCAGAATGTAGCTCAATGTTTGGCTAATTTTTTACAGTGTGTAAGACAATCCCTTGACTTCCAGTGACTCTGGTTATCTGGGATCTAACAGCCACATTTAGACTTTACATTGATTTTTGATGTTTTAAATGAGTTTTTCCTGTAAAGTTGAGCAAAGGGTTTCTTTTCATGAGAGGTGGGCTATCTTGTTTTGTTTTTAAAGAGGACTAGAAGGAAAAAAGGGATTTCTACCTTTTGTTCCAGCCATATATGTGTTAAAATGTAGACTGGACCATGTACTTGGAGCAACTTCTACTGAAGATAGATAATAGAAGAACTGAAGTCCATGGATCAGGATCAAAGCCATACAGAAAACTCACTACTTATCCAGCATGTGGCCTTTCCCTGTAGTGCCTTTTCTGGGGTCCTTGGGGTATAGAAATGCTTCTTTCCTTTTGTGGAAGCCAAATCTAGTTCTTTCAAAGAGCTGGCTCTATGGCCAAGCTGCTGGATGATTAAATGTACAGTGTTATTCAGATTCCTTTTGTGCACTTACATGATGTCTTCTTCATCGTATAGACCTGATTTAATATCTTTTTTTTTTTCTTATGGTGTAGGACAGTTAAGACATTGAGAGGATAAAGTGAAGAGGACACTATGTTTTTTTCTGCCAGTTGTTTATCTTGAAAATGTGGCTGTGAGGGCATCAACTGGGGCAGCAGGAGACACATTTCAAGTTGAGTCTCTGCCTGTGGGCATCCACCCAGAACCATTGCATCCACCATAGCACTGCGGTTGATTTCTCCTCCTTGCTGCTTGTGGGCATCGCTGATGTGGCTGCTGCACTGCTAAGGTTGTGGGTGTTATGAGCATCATTACTCAACTGCATCCTGGTCCTCAGTGCTGCCTTGGAAGAATTCCTAACTGAAGGATTCAAATCAGGGTGTTGTCAAATATTGAGGATTTTTGTGAAGTAGGTGAGACAAGCTTGTTGGAATCAGGATGGGGGAAGCGTCCTGCTGTATATGTTCTTTACCGTGTGAGCTAACCAAGATGGGTATCGCCTTGTTTCCTTGTACCTGACCCTGGGGAGAAAGGAACCTGTACAGCTGTGAATACTGTGACCTGTGATGGCAAGTGCCATTTCCTGCCTGGATCAAATAATCTGAAAGTATTTCTTAATTCCATTGCATAGAGAGATGTGGTTAGTGGTCTCTAGGCATCAGGACATGTTCCCAGGAGACTTGCATCAAGGCTTCTAAGTAACAAAGAAACAGTAGACCAGCTGACTATTTTCCTCTGGAAGAAATCCTTCATAAACAGTGATCATGTGGTATTTGCTTGGGAAGTATAAAGCCTAGAAAGAAAATGTAAATAAACTGTAAATATGGCAGTTTAAAGTAGGGTTTTTTCTTTAAGCATTTGCAAATGACCTTCACTTAAGTGTTTCAGAAGCAGTAGGCTAGGGAGTGGTGGCTGCTTTCACTGGCACTTTGACACTGCTCCATGGAATTGTACATTGTAGTAATGCTAACAGCTTTTATGGTTTTTTACACACACACATATATATATTTTGGATTGTAACTGTGTAAAATAAACTACAGTACTGTTCATATCCATTAGTATTGAATGTGCAAGTGATACTCCCACATTATGACTGGAGAACAGCAGCAATGCCTGCTGGCCTTCCCATTTGTTCTGTTGTTCAACAGAGGGAGTTCCTGTGAACATGGAAGTGAAAGCCATGGGAGGGAGTTCCTGTGAACGTGGAAGTGAAAGCCATGACTGTCTCCCAGGCTTTGAAGTACTCTGATGTTTCCTTTGGCATTGCTGGGGGTGCAGTAGGCTAATGCAGGGGGTGAGGTTGCTTTCCCAAGATATTGTGGCTCTCAGTGCCCCTGTGACTCAGTCGTACCTCCCCATAGCTGGCCTGTGGTGGTGTATTTCCCTAATCCATCTAGATTTGTGGATTTATGCCTAAACACTCATCAGGTATGCAGAATACGGCTTGACTAAGAAAACAGTTCTCTGGCACTACATCAAGCATACAGATGCTTTAATTCTTGTAACAATGGGATAGTGATGGGAATTACCCTGCGGGGGAAAAGTACAGTAATTGTTATAGTTCATGTGTTGTAAGAAAAGGCACTTCTACAATAACAGCATAATTTGCTTTACTTAGGAAAGAAGGGAATTGGTTATCACAAGTATAGCAGAGAGCAGGATTTAACAGGCACTTCATTAAACACCAAGTGGCAACAGCAGCTACAGGCTCTGTGGAAGAGACTGACCCTGCACCACAGCCCCGTGTAACAGAGAAATGTCACTGCACGCTGTGAAAGCCCGTGGCTGTTCACCACCCATTTACAAGCCCCCTGTTTAGGAGGTTTCAGGTAGGAAAGAGCAGCAGGTCACCACTACCTCTTGTGCTGCCTCAGATATTCAGGATCATCTGGAAGGTTTGTTGGTCATCCTTTCCCACAGCACCCTAGGGAAAAGAGCTTAACAGAGCTCTGTGTATCTTTACTGTTTAAAAGCCCCGAACTGCAGACAAATTAGCAAAAGCTATCTGACTTAAACTAGAGAACTTTGACATTCGAGAGTCTCTATTAAAACTGGAATAATCAAGCTCAATTCTCTTTTTTGGTTTTTTTTTAAGGATCCTTTGTATGGTATTAAAATGACTTGAGTTTTCTTCTGTAAGGTTCCCCAACACTTCAGCAACAAGTTTAATTATTTAAGATGCACGGGTGTGTAGGCCTGTACAGGAGCTGGTGTGATGAGTTGGGCAGAACAGACTCCTCTGCAGCAGTCCCAGCTGATAAAAATTGAAAGAGTCTGTGTGATGAACAACCTGCTGGAGGCTGATTGCTTTGAATATGCAGCTTGTTGTCATTATCCAACCTGACC
This sequence comes from Pitta sordida, assembly GCA_013390025.1. Taxonomy (NCBI): domain Eukaryota; kingdom Metazoa; phylum Chordata; class Aves; order Passeriformes; family Pittidae; genus Pitta; species Pitta sordida. The sequence continues at coordinate 279,047 of WEKX01014281.1, forward strand.
TCTGTAGCCCATCCTCGTGTGGATGGTTCTTTAATAGCAAGACATTATTGCACGCAGTATGTAACAATTACAACTGATAAGTTGCATGTATGAAAATCTTTATTTGAAAATACAAACATGTTTTTTTAAACATTTTAAAAGATCTACACTGCAACCAAAAAAAATAACTTACATCTTTTTGTACATTTTTTTTTCCCCAACAAAAATCTGTTTAACAGGTAAAGAGTGAGGCAACAATTTCAAGCTGCTGTGACACTGATGAATATCCATGGAATGTGTCAATAGCAAACAAGCAGAGGGGGGAAGAGACAAAAGCACTGAATGCCCACAGCAAATTAGTGCACATCACTGATCAAGTAACATTTATACAAAGGATTTTTAAAAAAATTGGTTCCTTCTACATGAATTAACACACCCATTTTGGATCAAGTATGAACACTAAGACAGACTTCATTGTTAAATAATCTTTTTATGATTAACATCAATGAAAAGACTGAAGTTTAAAAGGGCAACCAAAATGAAAGTTGGGGCAAACAAGGACTACACAGAGAAGAAATGCAACTTGTCTTGGGTGTTCACTTTCCTTATGTACTACTACTATGCTCAGCCTGTCAAACAGAACTCTGCTTGTGAATGAGAGCTGAATCGTGCACTCATTGTCATATCTCTCCCTTGCCAAAGCATAAACCCAGTGGGATTTATGTCTCCTTAGCTCCCATACCAGGACAGAAGTTCCTGTTCATAGGTGGGATGGAGATGGTCAGTGCACCACACATCAACTTTCAGAGAATTATACACTTCTCTTAAAAACTGTAGATTACTTTCCTCTAAAGTCAAATATTGTTATTCTTCCAAAAAGGAATTATGCAAAATCTGTAAATAAATATTTTAATCTATTTTACAAACTATAAACTATTGAATAAATACAAAAAAATTCATCATTTCTTACAAATGTGCTTCTTTTACTTAAAAGGTAGTGTAGTGATTAAATATTTTTAGCATAAAACTAAGCTGATTTCTTGGGAACAAACCCCATTGGTGTGTAGCAGACCTGCTGCAGACTGTCCTTTCTCTTCTGCATGTCTTGACCATAAGTAACCTCTATTCGAAATCCTCTTCATAGTCATATTCATCTAAGTCTACGTCAGCCAGATGGGAAGGCATTTCGAAAAATGGTCTTTTCTCCATTTGATACTTCAGGACACTGGCCTTCTGATGGTCTACAGGATTCAGTTCTGCTTCATACCTAGAAGAGGAAAAAAAAAAATAAAAATTGAAAGAGTCTAGCTATGCCAGGGAGTACCTAACAGTTTGATCACTAATACAGCACCTGCAGGACAGCAAAGAAACATATAACCAGAAGCAGCAGCACTAGGGTTCTCTGATAATTACATCCATTTAAACTGGCTTACTCTCCCATCAAAGCACACAGTGCTCCAGTGGACTATGCATAGGTTAGAAACAGTCAAATGCAAAACTTCATGTCCTTGCCAGAAACCCCTCAAGCTCTTTTCAAGAAAGCTGAAACCAGGCTCAATTAGGAAGAACAAACTACAGCAGTTGATGTGACAAAAGAGAAGGAATACTGTGAGCACCTGGACATGATAGCAGCTATGTTTTTAAGTGATGTTGGAAAGCAAAAGACAACTACACAGCTCTTTAACCAGAAACAACTGATGACAACCTAATGGTGATGCAAATGAAAAGATGGTTAATGAATGTGATGTTTAACTAACTCAAATCAGTGAACGCTGATACTTTTAAAAAGTTTAGCTTCAACACTGTTTATTTGGGATCAAGCTATAATTCATATCCTTTAAAAAAAATAAGTCTGTGAAGATTTATGGTGTCAGATTAAAGAACTGACCGTTTCCTGGGTTTCTCAGGTTCATGCACGTCTTCCCAAGCACTACTGAATCTCATCCTGGCTTATTGTTATTTCCATCTACTTAACAGTACAATGCAGAGAATGAGCTTTAGATACTGCAGTATCTGCTACTTAAACATACTTCATAGAGGCGTTATGTGCAAAGTAGGAAAAGTGTTCTTTCAGAGAAAGACGTAGGGCAAAGAAGAGTTAAATCCAGCTTCCCGGGGACTGGCCAGGCGGGATGAGGGCTCTCTCCACTGCGTTCCCTGCCACGGCACCACGGCTGCCCATGTGGGGCAGGCTGCGTGGGTGGAGTGCTCGCTCTTCACTATGAACGCCGCAGTATGGCCCGAGCAGCCCAGGCTTAGCGCAGCCTCTCTGGGTGGGTGGAGTGCTCGCTCTCTGCTATGAGCACTGTGGCATAGGTTGGAGGGTGGCACGGGCAGAGAAGTCCACGCGGAGGGGGTGGGTGGGGCTACTTTGCATATTCATGACTGTCTATCTTTGAATATTCATGAGTGTCAGCTCATGCAGGCACAGTGGTGAATGCCCCATGAAACGGACATCCTCAATCGCAGGAAAACCAGCCCGCAAAGAAGTGAAGCCATGAGAGGAGAAGCACAAAGCAGAGAGGGTTGACTGTAGTAAGAATCCACTATGAACACTAAAATAGAGCAGCACCTCAGGTCTCTCCCATGAGTTTGCCACTGATCGAAACAGAAAACAAAAGTAATCTGAAGGTTTACTTCACCAAGTATTTGGTGAAGTTAAAAACAAGGGTTGGGGAAAAAAAACCACATTAAAAACAAGGATTTGGAAAAAGGGATGCACATTCTAGCATAATAACAGCTTTGGCTCACAGACTTTTACTTGATAGTCTCCTACACCATAAACTGCATATTTCTGAGGAGGATTTGTTTTTTCTTTTTAAAATTAATTATAGTGATGGTGAGCCTCTACATTAGTAGAGGATTCATATCAACCCTCCTGCTACATTCTTACCCGTCATTCCACTGGTCACTTGCTGCTTCTTCTGCTACCAAGATATCGTACTCTTCAGCAGCATACTTCTCCCAGTCAGAGACCTCTTGACTTTCACCCTCACTGTCCTGAAAAATTACATTGCAAGTTATTAAAAAAAAAAATTAAATTGTTAAGCATGTAGCTATGAAGACTTTCAAAGCTTCATACTCACCCGCAACACAGAAAACTGATCCTTCTGTTCATGGTCCAGGTATTTTTCAATGTTGAAAAAAGTATCAAAGAACACATTTGTCAACTTACATTGCTTTAAATCATGTAGAGTAATTTTTCCTGTAAAGAAGATTATGAGATAAGATAATTAGAAATAAAATAACTAGAGCTGAAATAATCCTTTCTCCAAAGAGGAGGAATGTTATTCAAAACCTAAGTCATCATTAATCATTGTTGCTCAAGAACATCTGTCACTGATGCTCAATGCAATGGGAGAGAAGCAAATAGATGAAATGCACACCCGGAGAAGTATCCTTCAAAGTGGACAGAACTTCCAGATTTCTTCCTGCTCTTCCTGCTCAGTATGTTGGAGTGAAATGCAGTCTATCTCACTTAGCTATTAAAAATCATTTAAGGTAATTGCTTAAGCTTCCCAAGAGATTGAAGTCTCCAGTGAGCTAGCCAATCCTTCCCAAGGAGTGCTTGGGTAGCAGTTAGGAATCTCCTCTGGCCCTTTCTCTTCCCATACTTGAACTGATAAATGTATGACACTGATGACAGTGTGTGACTATGCTTCATACAGATGAATTTTTCATAGAGACAAGGTTGCCACGCTTGTCCAGCCTGATCAATATTTACTGCTTGAGAGGAAAGCTAAATGCTCAGAGGTGTTCTGTTTGATTTTTATAGAGTGATACTTTAAAGACTCAAATCAATGGATCTGTTGAGCATGAGAAGTATTTGTCAGGTTGCTCAGAAATGTTACCTTATTTCAAAGCTGAATATTAAGCTTCTGAAGAAAGGCTGAAAAATATGAGATATAGAGGGGAAGACAGATGACTATCCTTAAAACTCCTCTTTATTGATTCACCTGGAATACAAACCATTTTCCATTGTCAATCGAACAAGAGCTAACTGAAGATGTTATGGAAGCATTCAATAAAAGCCAGATGTAGAACAATATTGCCTCAGCATACTGTCCCAGCTTCTAACAAAGTGTAACTCAAGGACATCACAGGGAAGCAAAATCCAAATCCCATTGGGAAATGGTTGCCACACTTACATCTGTTGTGAAGTGCCTTAGTGTATTCTGGCTGGCTTAGAGCTGGTGCTTCAGAACGACACAAATCCCCCATGGCACCTGTGTCGTATCTGTCAGACCCACACAGATGTCTGATGCATTGGGCCATCTCAAGTGGCAGCAACCCTCCATAACCAAGGAAATGATTGGAGTCCTGGTTATATAAGCTCCCAGTTTAAGTTAGACTCCTATATTTGGTTCATTGATTTGCTCTCCAGTTTCCATTTATTGCAATGGAACCACAGACACTCAACACTCATGTAAATGTCTACCATTGTCCTTCCAACACCAAGAAAAAAAAAAGAATGAAATTGAAGAACTTAATTCAGGTCTCCATGAATTGACAGTTTCCTTTTTTTGTACACAGAGCATCCTGTAGCAAACCGCACCACATTTTAGCCATAACTTTATGAAATGATCATCTTTTGTTTCAAACCTACCAAGTGGTACATTATTTTTTGCTGGTATATTTTTTTTGGAGAACAGAAGAATATTTTCTTAACCCACCTTCTAAACATCATTCCAGTTTTTATTAAAAAATCCCAATTCACAATTGGCTTTCATTTTTGTTGCCCCAAATAACTCATCTTGGTTGTGTATTTTTATCATTCTCATGACATAGAGGAGATACATCGATCTTGTTGCACTTGAAATGCAGAATAGACACATTATTGGAAATATCTGTCTTTCAGAAGCATAACATACATGACTGGAAGGGAACTACTACTGAGCTTGGGAGGCAATTATAGGCAGCCATATAACATAAATGTGCTTCTCAGAGCTTCCTTCGCTTCATTTTAGATGCTCCTCAGCCCCTATGCATTATATTGTGTAGGTCTAAGACTTCATTCCATTGCTATCAAGGATTGAGCTTCCAGATGAATCACTCTTCATATTCCTTTTTAATTTAAAATTTTTTCATCTGCCTTTAGAAATGTATTTTCACCTAGCAAATCCATTTTAATTTTCTCTTACTAAGAATATGAAGTTTTAAGTTCTAGTTTTGAACCATTTCAATTCCCTTAGCATGCAAAAAATCACATCTCAATAAAAGACAACTGTTTCTTATGTAAAATGTACACTGAGGTTTCATCAGGAAAAGATCATACTGTGTGAAATGCATGAGAGTAGAATGCAGGTTTATGAAGGTTCAAATGGACATAGAAAATAGCTAAAAACTCAGAACAGTTTATTATTCACTTAATGTTAAGCCCCTTGTCAAGAATTTCCTTGGGGCAGCTTAGGCTTCTCATGTAAAACAAGTTAATACTGATCTAGAGAGACAAACACTGGCTTAGAAACTGCTCCCTCTGAACAAATCTAAATTAAACAAGTATTAGAACAGGCAAGAGTACAAGTGAACAGTCAAGAGCTTTTCTTGAGAGCATCACCTCAGAGTGACAAGATTTCACTTAGGACTGAATATGGCTACAAGCCCAAAATAAAAGCCTACAAGGAATTTTAAAGCAGCACATTAAATATTAGTATAAAAAGAATGCCTGTCTGCTGTTGAAAGACTGATCAATTAATAAGCTCTAACAGACTTTACAGAATCACAGAATCACAGAAAATTATGAGTTGGAAGGGACCCACAAGGATCATCTAGTCCAACTCACCATCTAATACCCGTACAGCGACCAAGAGCACATCCCAGAGTATAATAACAACCTAGATGCCTCACAGTCTAGCAGGCCACTCTGAGCCGGAGGGGGCCCAGGGTCATCCAGCCCTCACCCCCCAGCTAGACCAGCTAGACCATGTCACTAAGCTCCTCGTCCAGTCTTCTCTTAAACACTTCCAGGGATGGCGACTCCACCACCTCCCTGGGCAGCCCATTCCAATATGCAATTACTCTCTCCGTGAAAAACCGCTTCCTAACATTGAGATTAAACCTCCCCTGGCGTAGCTTGAGGCTGTGCCCTCTCGTTCTGGTGTCGTCAGCCTGGAAGAAGAGGTCTACACCCATCTGGCTGCAACCTCCCCGCAGGTAGTTGTAAACAGCAATGAGGTCCCCTCTGAGCCTCCTCTTCTCCAGACTGAACAGTCCCAGTTCCTGTAGTCGCTCCTCATAGGGCCTGCCCTCCAGTCCCTTCACCATCCTCGTTGCCCTTCTCTGGACCCTCTCAAGCAGCTCAACATCCCTCTTAAACTGGGGAGCCCAGAACTGCACACAGTACTCAAGATGAGGTCTGACCAGCGCTGTGTACAGGGGAAGGACAACCTCCCTGGACCGACTGACCACACTGTTCCTGATGCAGGCCAGGATGCCATTGGCCTTCTTAGCCACCTGGGCACACTGCTGGCTCATATTGAGTTTCCTATCAATCAGTACACCTAAGTCTCTCTCCACTTCACTAGTCTCGAGCCATTCCTCCCCCAGCCGGTAGCGGTGCATGGGGTTGTTATGGCCGAAGTGAAGAACCCGGCACTTAGTTATGTTAAATCTCATACTGTTAGAGCATGCCCATCTCTCCAGTCTGTCAAGGTCCCTCTGGAGGGCCTTCCTACCCTCCGGCAGTTCAACATTTGCCCCCAGCTTAGTATCATCTGCAAACTTGCTGATGATGGATTGAATTCCCTCGCCCATGTCATCGATAAAGATGTTGAACAGTACTGGGCCCAACACTGACTTTAGTGAAAAGACAACCTCAAAGCAGTATTATTTGTATGACCAACTAAGTGCTTTTCAGGTTGCACTGACTCCTACACCCAGAGAAACAGAAGATACAGAGGGAAAAGGATTGTATTACCTTCATGTTGTGGCTTTACAAGATCCAGCATCTGGCATAAACAGTCTTCAAATGGCAAAGGTTCTATGGCCATGTTATCTAATTTTTGGCACTGTTCTTCATAAAAATACTCCAGTTCATACATAGACAAAGCACCATCCCCATCAAGATCCATGCAGCGGAACCAGTATTCAATGCTGAAATTCAGTAATTAAGAGCAAAGAGCTGTTTACATAATCTTACTATAGAGTTTTTTTAAAGGTAAAACTAGACTAAAGACTACATTACATATGCCACAGAAAGTCATCAAACACCACTTTCTGTGGTAAAAGTTTTTGTTATTTGCCATCCATTACTGCATTTGAAAACTTATATGTTAACTTTGTGAAGACTAAAACACATGGTTTTACATTAAATAATCATGGAATACAATGAACAATTGAACTATGCATCAAAACTTCAGTATCTTGGCTTTTTCCCATATTGAGCAAGACATTGAACATGTTCAACATGTCACACTATAGATTTCTTATCAATATCATACAGCTTATATTAACTGCAGTTTCCCAAAGTCACTGGCACCATGAAATGACTGCAATTTCCTTTATGTATGTCGCATGTTTTTATGTAGGTCCCATACAACATATGGAATAATAACATTGAACTATCCCCTTAGAAGTCATTAAAATAGGCTTCTATGCAACAAGAACAGGAGACGATGACCTGGGCCAGTCTTCCACTCATTTTCTTATAGTTTAGCTTCTTTCATCAGAGTTCCAGCTGTGCATCAGCGATCCCCATTTGAGGACTGGAAAAGCAATAAAGTCAGTCATTGTTTATGTTAAAACATAAAATTATTCTTACCTTGTTGGTGTTTTCTTGTCCTCTTCAGATATCAAAAACCAGACAAAATCGGCATAGCTTATCTTCCCATCTTTTTGTGCTTTTCTACCTCTTGGGGGCCAATGAGGAAAAGGAGAATTTATTTTTTTTTTAAAAAAATTAAAACCTAGCTTTTACTAACCAAAATGAAGGATTATTTTCTTTATTGCTATTAGTTATTTATTCCTAAAGTGTTCATAAGGTGGCTTGACACAGACTACACTGATGATTCACGATGCAATGAAGAACAACGGTCAAAAATGCGAATTTATTCAACTGGAGGCATTTTTGTAGATTGCAATGCAATAAGAACTGATTTTACAAGTAGTACTTAAAAGCCCAGTTCCCTTTGAACATTTTGCAGGTTTGATGGATGGAAAAACAATGATACTGACATTTCTTCCCTTCCTTATTCCCAGTCCTGCTTAATCATACAACCAGTAGCAAGTGTTCATATGGCTAAAGAGAGTGAATAACTTGGACTGCACCAAAGGCTCCAAGAACATCCCAGTACTACTAGAGTTAAATTACAGTGGTAAATCTTAACATTCACTGCTCCATTGCAAGGGGAAGGCATTTTTTCTCCTGGGAATATCATACAATTTAACAAGCCAATATTAAATAGGATTTAGATCACCATACAAAATAAGTACCTTGTTACTGCTCCTGAGAAGATTCGCTCTATCATTCTACTTGAAATTGCTGTGAAAAAAGGTTATAAACAGTGTCAGCTCTATAAAAATTATTTTTGCTTTGTATTGTTCAGTTGAAGAGTTTACTGAAACACTTCATATATACATATCTATGAGAAAGATAAGTGTGGTGTTCATCAATGCCTTGGAGTCCTTTGGAGAGGATCACTTAACATAGTCTTCAAAGCAAAGCTAGAACCAACCAGCTTTGAATTCAGACTTGATATAGAAATACTAGTGTACTACATAAAAGTAATAACATTGGCTGCTTAATAAGACAGCAAGTTGTCTTTGACAAGTAACTCAAGTTTTCCAGTGCCATTAAGTTTTACATGACCTTGGCAAAGAGTCAGAATAGAATTGGCACGATCATACATAATAAACATACCTAACTGATTCTGACAGGGGTCTATTTCTGACATGGTTCTGATCTATGTTTCTATTTTGAAACAATTTCAGGGATTTTAGAGACATGTCTTAACTGAGCACTATCTCTGTAAAGGATTTATGCTTAAGAATTTGTGGATGGTACTCAAAGCAGCACACAATACTATTGTCACAGAAGAAAAATTACTTCTCCATATTCTAGCTCTGAAATAATTTTTCAGCACTGTAGAAATACTGATAATTAAAGCAGGTGGTTAACAATTCAAACAATTCATCTGTTCTATGTACTTATGATAATGCTATTATCACATCATTGTACTAAGGGCACTAGTTCCTACCTTAATATTTATCCCCAGAACTGTAGGACAGCGAATTTGTTTCAAACGTGTGCTGCTGCCTCTTACGTACCATGAAAAACTGAAGTTGTTCAACCTTCTCAACAGTTAGGTACTTACATGTAGTAAGAAAACACTGAAGTGTTTGATCTAGTCTGATTTTAGACCAGCAACAGTACAAAGGAAGCAGACTGACAAAACACAGATTTTTGTGTGTTTTTGACATGCAAAAAAATAGATGTTTAAGACTAAGAGTGGGACAGATCCATTTAATGGTCTTTAGTCTAGTTCTCACTTAGCTGTTAAATTTCAACCAAAATTCCATGCTTTAAAGGATGCAAAATGAAATTGCAAGTGGCATCAGTTGTGCTTTCCTTCTATAGTGTACTAACTTTGTAGAGTAACCACTCAGATGAGAGCAGCTTTCTTTCCTCACTGCCCTATAGTCAAACTTTAGTAGGCAAATTTTTGGAAGCAATCAGAATTGGGGTTATTCTTTTTAACGTGGGATATTTTTCCCTAATCAATTTGTGATAAGTAAGCTTTCCAGTCCTGAAGGGAACACCGTTGAGATGACAACAGACACAAAGCATCTACAAAACAGTCAACAGTTCCATACAAGCTACAATAACATTTAAAATAGGAACAAGTGTGCAAGACTAGAGAATCACAGTCATTACATATTATAAATGCAGAAAATGTAAACCTGCTAACTAAATGTGCTAAATACTAGTATTAAACCAAAACTTTGCAGTTAAGTTAGAAAAACTTAAGCTGAATATATGTTCCCCTTTCCTACTCTTTCCATGCCTTGCCATAAAAGCCATCCTACTTGAATAATATCCGTAAAATTGATTGTTTCCAAGATAACAAACCAGAATTGCCAAATGCAATAATTTATAATACACCGACACTTAAATGATAGTTTCTCTACCTCTTTGACAAGGTCAGAATTAAAATTCAGGATTTTTCTCAGAACTGGTGTTGGTAGATGCAAAGCAGCACCACAGATGACTTCTCCTGCTTTATTTCACTGAGTCAGCAGGATCAGCTATACCAACACCAACAGATTCATGAACACCAGCTCTGGCATTTAACCATGTCCTCAGCTGCAAGTTTACACGTCATGTAATACATGTAAACAAAGGTGCTTCATTTTTCATACCATGATCATTATGTCGAGCTAAGTCCTTCCGATCAATATAGAGGTCATGGTCTGTGTCCAGCTCCCAAAATTTGCAGTAGATAACATAAAAATGTTCATAAGAGAAGTACTCTGTCAGCTGGTTAATATCAGCTTCCTCTTCCAATAATGCCACATTCTATTATCAGAAAGATAAACAGAACACATTAAAGAGTTTGTAAGAAGCATTGAATGATCTGAGTTCAGATTAAATTCTAACTGAATATCTAATGCTATTTCAGTGGAATAATTTTTATCTTTAGGGACCATGTACACCATACAGCATGACAGCAAAGACTGAACACACAGAGTACAAAACTAATGCATTCACACAAGAATGAGTGTATCAGACCAATTTCTGCTAAACACATTTGCATGTATACAGCTCTAGATAAAAAAATTACATTTAAACATATTCTAATGTGTAAGAATTAATGCAATTGGGTCTTCACTACTTTTTGGAAAAGGAAGAAATGCTACTTACATTACTCCCTTAAACATTTAGTTAATGCAGTTTTAAAACTTCTGGAAGTATCTGTCTTGCAAAATTTTAGGTATTATGTACCTGTAAAAAGTTGCTTTTCCTGAGCTCATTACAAGTTATTTTCCCAGACCAGGACCTATTTACTGTATAAAATATTCTCTGTATGACCTGCAAGAAACAGAAAATGGAATGAAATCTTAGCTATGGTAATGGTGCAGTACCCATATCTCACTCAGTAATGTTGCAGAATACTTGTATGCTGTCCAAAGTATGTCTAATTTCACTACCTTACAGTCTTCCAGGTCTACAGGGTATCATCTAATAAACATGTTAATATATCTTACTACTTCACATTTAAAGACCCATATGCTTGTACAAGACTGTTTTACTTCATAAATGAATTTACAGAAATAGAATTGGGACCCTTAAGGATCAGAGTACGGCAGACGTTGCTACTTCTGAAGTCTACAAACACAACAAATGAATGTTTGACAGAAATACAGAGAAACCCCGTGTATTCAAGGTTCGCATATTCGTGTATTCAATTAGTCGCGGTTGGATTTTCAGCAAGTTGTGTGACCGCACGCGTGCGCATAACATCCCCGACCCCGGATTCCACGGCCAGGAGGCACCAAAGGGCACTTCCTCTGCTTTAATGAGGTGCTGCAGTGTGAGCCACGCTCCCAGGACCGCCCCTCCAGACATAATTATAGAAGGGTGTGTGGCTACGGGCTACGGGCGGGGGGTAATTGAATATTCATGGATTTGGTATCTTCACGGATTGCATAACTCACGGGACCTGCCCAAACCCAACCCCCCCGTGACTTCTGGGGGGGCTCTGTAGTTCCTGCAGGTACAAAGAGAATACATTTTCCCCCCACTTAGTTTTACTGTATTTGAAGTTACTTGGAAAAAACTTCTGTTAATAGCAAAAAAAGTATAGAACATGAATATTTCCCAAATGAAGAACAACAACAACAACAAATCTATGCAAAAAAGATCACTAGTTCTTGTGCCATGACTGATGCTGGAACCAGAAATAAATGCATTCAGTTAAGTATCCAACACTACTGTTTAAATCAGTTTTACATGTACATCAACTTGATGATCTTACAGGTCTTTTCCAACCTAAATGGTTCTGTGGCTATTTTGGACAACTCATGCATTGAGTGTAATTTCCTTGGTTTTAGTTTACAAACATAAGATTCTAAATTATGTTTTTTCTGCTACTTAACTAAATTCAGTATTCACCTCAATTACTTTGACTTACTTTGACCGGATATATATTTCAAGTCAGTCATTCACTACTAAGCAAGAACAGACAAGAAATCTAAACATGTTATGAATAATAACTGCTCAATTGGTGATTGATTATAGCTGCTAGTTGGAAAGACTCGATATTGCATGTGTAGTGTTTCAATTCTAGCAGAGCAGTTACTAGCTAAAACCTCCACCTTTTTAGGAACCCCTTCCCCCCCGCTTAAAATGTCCTCCCAGCTAAAGACTAAGTTTTTATCACTTCAGACCTTAATTACAGTAAAACAATAGTTTAAACTAACTAATCATTTCTAAATTACAAATGGAAGAGCAATTTATTTACTAAGTTTTAAAATAAAGCTTAGACTGTACAGCAGCAAGCTCTTCAGTTCTTCCTTCGAACAAGAACAGCAGGTTCAATAACTCCAGATAGAGGAATAGATTATCCTACTTCTGAAACTTAATTCTAATTGTGAGTTTAGGAAAGGCCCATTTTTGGCTTATACTACAAAGCAATTTTTTTCCAAAAAGGTTTTTGCCTTAGCTTTGCAACTTAATCCATGTGCATGTCATTATCTCATCTGTTATACATTTAACTGGTATAAAAATAAAACCAAAATTGAATGTTTAGTAAAGACCACTAGGAACAGACAAACTGTTTTCTGAAGTGAATTGAGGCAGAGTATAAGCAAATTGTCTGAGAATTGCCTTGCTTACTATGCTGCACAGTGCTTTGTCAGAAGAGAGAGGAAACTGTGCAATACAGAGATTACAATTCCAAGAATTCCTAGCTCAGATATGCACATAACATCCTTGCAGAATAAATATGGTATCTCATTTGTCAGGGCAAACGTTTTTAATACTTACCCCTGGACTGATCAGTTTATACTGTAGAATAGCAGACAGAACAGATTGGTTCCATGGCTGAACAACACAAGATACGTACTACAGAGATGTGTGTTATGTATATGCAAACACACATATATGCAAAACCACGGCAGAAGGGCTCATTTGGTTATGAAATGGAAGCATCCTTCAGATAAAACTTCATGTAGCAATGTAAAACGAATAGGGTACAGGTATGAAATGCCTTATTTCATCTCAGGGAAAAGATCTATAATTATCAGTAATAACTAGCAGGACAGAATTTTAGAAGACTGTATCATGACAAAAAATGGCAGAGTGCTCCTGACATGTCTTCACTGGAAGACTAGTGTTGAAAATACTGTTGCTATATTCATACTGGTTTGCTTTGGGGATTTTTATTAAGCACCGATTTCTGTGGCAGATTACACTAAATTTTTGTTAGTAAAGTCCTGCCAGCACTAATTTATTCAATATTGCCAGACTCAGGCCTACTCAAATAAGCTGCTCCTCCAAAGAAAAATAACTGGAAATGGCAGGACCTTTTCTTTCCTACCATTCTTCAGGACAGGCAGCAAGCTTTAGCAATTTTAACCAGAGAAGACTTTGATACAACCCAGAATCCATTAAGAAACAAAACAGCTCAAAGGCAGAACATTTCCTGACAAGAAGGTTCTGGGAGCTCACATAATCATTATAACAAGAAGCAAAACCTAATGCAGCAAGACATACTTGATAGGCCAGCAAGTCTCTGGAAGGATATAACAAATCAAAACCAAATGCTCTTTTTTCAAAAAAAAAGCTTTCACAATTTTAGCCTGGGTCAAAATATAAGCTGGATAAAAGATGATGAACTCTGCATGTTTTTTATTGGAGGATATTCATTAAGCTAGTTTTCACATGCACAAAGAAAGTGAACTGAATGTCATTTTGAAGAATTTTAATCTTTTGAGACTTCAGTGGAATTGGCTGTCTAGTCTACAGTTGAAAAAATTTCATGTCACTGATTTTTCTCTTGGGTACAGAACAAATATTTCAGTCACATAACCCTGGGAAGACAGAATGAAACTTTTCATGTATAAAACCTTCTTAGGAAGAAAAGTCTCTAGAGAAGAAAGTGGCAAGCAGCTTCAAAATTATCATTATTTCACTTAATACTGAACATAATCACATTAATATAGATGTTTCATTCAAGATTTCATTTAATTAATCCCAGACTAAGGTCAGGATTCTAATGAGTACAGTCTACAGCCACCATCAAGTATTTAAGACAACAGTCTGCTTAGTGCTCATTAACTTATCCAACACTATTACAATTCAGTGCTTCCCTTATGAGTATCAGATTTACCAATTCCTTATAGATGTTAAGAAAAACTCTTAAGCAACATAGTTCTTCTTCACAAGATTTCTAATTACGCAGAAATAAAGACACTCAGCATACTCTACCTTTACTTTTCTCAAAGCACAAAGATGCTTAGACATATTGACTAATCTTAATTTTTACTTTCTTCGTTAACAATTGCTTTTCCAAATAGAAATCACTTACTGTTGTAATGTACCGAGAATGAAATTCAGATGCTTCTTTCAAAAATGAAAGGCCTGGATGGCTATTCACCACATCCTATGAAAAAGGAATAACAATATCCCAAACAGTATTCATCAGTGACTATAAAACAACTGGCACAGAACAGCACATCTACTGCCTTAACCAAAACAGTTCAAATTAACTACCAGAATCATTAATGATAACATCATTTACAACACGCCTTACAGATAACACTACACACTTCTTTACAATAAAATTATCTTTTAAAGAACCCATATAAACAAAAGCTTTCATATATTTTAGGAATATTATAGGAATTTTTTCCAAGGCTAAAGATTTTGAACACTGCTGACTGTTGTAGCTTGTAATTTTTTGGCTGACTGTGATTCAGTGAAGTCAATTTAGGTTTTATTCAGTCATTACTAAGGGTGGTGTTTGCTGCTCTTTCAGTGAAGAGTCTTGAAGTAGGTCCTGAATTCATATGCCACATTTCCTTTGCCATCTTAAGACCCATCTTGACTTAAATAACTTCAGATGCCTTCCTAAACATAAAAGATTCTGATACATGTGCAATTTTAAATCCATGCATCTTACTGTAGCTCTTAAAAAAGACCTCACCTTATACAAAATGATTAATTGTAAAGCGAGTCACTCACTCGCATCTCAGTGGACCATGCAAAGTGAGTTGCACTCAATATTATAGGTAAATTTTAATGATCACCATGAAAATATATTTATTTAAAAAAATTCAGAGCTTTGCCGGTTTTTCATTTTGCTGTGTTTCCAGTACTAGTTTCAGCTGCAATTTACTTGTAAAAAAGGAATGAAGTCTTCTTGCACCAAGTAGTTACATCCGGGGTTCATCAGGAGATGAACAAACTTCGCAGCATCATCGTAGCAGGTCTGGAGTATTCTGAAATGTAAATACTGTCATTTAATATTCTACACAGAAAATTGCTCTGGCTACCTCATGCAGGCATCCTAGAGCAAGGCCTACGCAACCGCAACCACAACTTTTAATACAAAAGCTAATTATAAATGTCAAACTATGCTCCAAGAGAACTTATCACAGCAGTACTGCCTCATATAGTTACATTTAAGGAGGTGAGTATAAGTTAGAATTAGTGGAGAACTACAAGGAATAAAATGCATTTTCTCCAGAACTGGCATTTACAAGTCAGGGCCATGGTTTTCACTTTTCCCACAAATAGCCAGTCATTTACCAACCATGTAAAAATCTGTAATAAGATTTCTTTATGGCAAACAATTATTTAGTTACGTTTTCCCAGGTACAAGTTTGCTGTCAATGGTCGATTATGGCAAAGTGATTTATTCCTCTTTACATGTAGGATCACATTCAGATCTTAAAATATCACATTTGAATGAAAAAAATGCAATTCTTCTAAAAAAAAAGTAATCTACTTACTTCCGCCACATTGCAACAAATTTATGAACCGACACGTATCCTGTTCGTTCACCTCCAGCACAATAAAACAAAGGACCTTTCCAGTAAAGTGGGCATTCACAAGCCTACAGCAAAACATACATCAAGTCAGTTTATTGATTACTTATCTGAGGGCTACTCCCTTATTTAGAGATCTTTCAAAAATTACACTTTACAAGTTTTAAGAAGAAAATATTAAGGCACAGATTTTTTAAAAACTGTTTCTGAAACCAACTGCACCTTCCAAAAAAATTCATTTTAATCAACTGCTTTAGGCCGAAATCTCAAAGAGGATTTCGGTCTAAAAGCAAAACACAGGGCAACTTGTACCATTCCTAATAGATGAATGCAGTCACATATCTGCTCTGTCTCCACTCCAAGCAGCTGAACAGAGTCCATGTCTGCTCAAGAGCTCGCTATCTTCATGCTAAGCTCAAGACAGCACAAACAGTTACACAACTTCTGACCTGGAGTAAATTTACATTTATCTGTCTCAGAGAATGGCTCAGCTCATCTGCATCCTCACACATGCACAGCACATCTACCTAGTTTTAAGTGTTAGGCCAGCCTGTCTCTGAGCAGAAGGATCAGTTATACCTTCACAACTTCAGTGCTCCCAAAAATACCTAGAGTGTCTGCTCCAAACTTCCGGAGCCACAGGAGTGAAGAATCAATCCTGCCTAAAACTGGGAGTACTCAGAGATGCTGGCATCTCCAACAATCTCAAATAAGATTGTAAATACTGCAAGATGTATAAGGTGACTGAAGTAAAAGGACAGCTACTTCTCATTCTGTAGTTTAACCAGTACTTCAAACTAATAAGGAAGTGAGTTTGATGAATACTGTCCTCAGACAGAGAAACTTCGTATTATTCTTCAGGAAGGTGCTTTTATCACTGAATTGTAGGCGACTGGACCTTTACACCTTTCTCACTTCTGTTGGTTGGAGCTGTGGAAGACAGGGCTCCTATCATTCAGCCTAGCAGTTAAACAGTTTTGGGGAGGCAAACAAGGTACCTCTGAGCCCTCAGTGCTGCTGAAAAGTCTTAGTGAAAAGTCTTAGTTTCTATTTCCTAATCCTGGACTTTAAATGCCGAGTGACAGAAACAGGGATGAGAACCTGAGACTCATTATCAAGACCATGAATTGCAGTGATATTTCAAGCACTGATGCAATTTAACAAAATTGAAATTTAGGTTCATTTAACTAGCTTATTGTCTGTTACACAGACATTTAAAAATACAGCTGCTTTCTAAGCTCAGTGTTTTGTCACTCTGCCATAACTCTAAATTAGCTGTTCAGTAATAAGTAGAGAGCTATAATCTCAAGTTCCCAAACCATTCTGCCTTTCATTGTCTTTACAATGGAGGTTCATGACACTGTTGCATGACACAAAATAGTGTGAACATCTGAAAACAAAACACATATCCCATAAGTCTCTTGGTCAATACAAAATGCAGAACAACATACAGTCTGCCCTTTACTATCTGGTTGTTTATGCAGCACAAAAAGTAGTTCAATTTTTGGTTTAATGTTTGTTTCTTTTTGTAAGGTCATTTGATACACAGTTAATGCAAAAAATTACACTGTAACTGATAACTGTGCTATCAACAATATAGAATATTGGTGAATATTAACACATAATCCAACAAAATGAAGCACGTAGAACTTGTCTTTCCTTTCCACAGGTGTACAGTACAGCAAACAAGCTCTCACCTTTGCAACCTTCCCCATGTCTTCTAATGTTGCCCTCTCATTTGGAAATTCAGAGAATGTTCTCTCAATTTTGGCAATCACGGCATCTATATTCACTTTTTCCTTAGGACATCCTCGAGGAAAATAAAAAGTTGGAATGTTTTGACTACGTGATGGTGGTAAAGTTTCTTCCTTCTTTGTTTGAACCTGAACAGATAAATACACATTTGACAGTCAGATACAATGAAATAATATAGTCATTGCAGATGACTTAAATCTCTTGGTATTATATGTTCCAACACACCTTCAGAAATATTTCAGATTATAAATTGAACCAAGTTATTTAAGAATGAGAGCACACTGGAAAAATTAATGAGTATTTCAAAAAACTGTCATTTAGAAAGATTTCTAAGATGTTAAAAATTTAATAAAAACAACTTCAGTCCTCAACACATCAAGTTTCAAGATTTATAAGGTAGCTTCTTGGAGACATATAAAATTACTTAGGTTTTATTATCTGTTTCAGAAAAAACCCTTCAACTTCTACCTTAACAGGCAGATAATGAAAGAATTTGCTTTTGAAATATTTCTACTTTTACAGCTTCAAGATTTTGAAACAAGCATGACAACTTTGTTACAAACCACCAACCTGCTTAATTTAGTTACAGTGAAGATTTTATCTTTTTTTTAGCAGTAAAAATGATAGATTTATAAAGGTAATAAATAATGCTTGCAGAGATTTTTTTTTTTTTGGTGAACTATACACAATTATAGTATGAGAGCTTAGAAATCTGTTTCTCGAGAATTGTGATACACCATACCTCTAAAAAAACCTCTGGATGACCACTAACAAGACAAATGTATTTAAATACATTTAGTTTCAGGAAAGAAGAATTTGCCTTGTATTGAAGTTTCCAAAAGGAAGTGCAATAAAGCAGAGAAGCAAAGATAACACACAAAGAAACACCAAAGTTAAGAAGCAACTCAAAATTAGCAATTAAAGATGAAGTCCTTAATCCCAACACTATTATCACAGAAACAATGCTATATGGTGACTCATCCTAGTGTTGAATATGTTCAAGATCCTGAATTCCATCTCTCATTTTCAATCAGAATTGGGAGAAAATAAACCCAAAATGCCTCCCAAAAAACATCCAACCCTCAGTTTACTCCTTATCACCTTTGCTGAGGTGCCTGGGAATATACCCAGCTTTCCTACCACAGTCCTTAAGGCAGTGGAAGAACTAGTTGCTTACAGAGAGCAGATTTTGATTTGCAGAGTTCCAAGCCAGGAGCCTTCACTGGAATGCTACACATGCCTGAACTAACCTTTCCTTCCCTTGTGCGTAGTCAGCATGGATTTTAGAGAGGCAGGTCTTGCCTGACCAATCTGATCTCCTTTTATGATCTGGTGACTCGCCTGGTTGATGATAAAAAGGCTGTGGATGTTGTGTACTTGGACCTTAGCAAAGCCTTTGACACGGTTTCCCATAATAAGCTTCAGGAGAAACTCAGAGAGCCTGGACTGGACAGAAGCATTTTAGGTTGGGTTAGGAACTGGTTGGATATACGAGCTCAGAGATTGTTGGTGAAGGGTGCCACATCCAGCTGGCAGCCAGTCACTAGTGGAGTCCCACAGGGGTCACTGTTAGGCCCGGTAGTGTTCAACATCTTTGTTGATGATATGGATGAGGGAATTGAGTCTGTCATCAGCAAGTTTGCAGATGATACCAAGCTGGGGGCAAATGTCAAACTGCTGGAGGGTAGGAGGGCCCTTCAGAGGGACCTTGACAGACTAGAGAAATAGGCAGACTCCANGGTGGAGTCGCCGTCCCTGGACGTGTTTAAGAGAAGACTCGATGAGGAGCTCAGTGACATGGTCCAGTATGTGGGGAGTTGGAATGGATGGTCCTGTGGTTTAGACAATGGGTTGGTGTTGGGTTACAGGTCGGACTTGATGATCTCCAAGGTCTCTTCCAACCTTGCTAATACTCTGATATTGTCATACTGTATGAGCCAGCATTTCTACCCACAGCTGCAGAATCACCTCAACCACATTACAAGTTTTATTTCAGAGAGTAAAAAGTTCCCTTGAATCTGTGACACCTGGAGTCAATGTCTGTCATTTGCGAAGAATCCTCTAACAACTTTTGCTACCATTAGTTCAGTAGTCCAGTTGGTGAGGCAAAAATCCTGTCCAACTTCCAAATGTCTGGGAAGCATAAAGATAGCAACGTTTTATTCCCTAACAAACATCACCACCATTACAGTCGGCCCTCTTGCACTTCGCACACCCCATATTGAGGCTTCAGATCTTAGCAGCATGATTTTTTAGCCATGAAGGTGACCCGTTTCGCAACTGTGAATGCGCGACCTGCTGCTGCAGTGGTGGCGACTGCAGCCAAGGCAGCAGAACAGATGGCGGTGGTGGCTCGGGTGGCAGCGGGGGCAGCGGCGGGGGTGCAGGTGACGGCAGC
Source organism: Pitta sordida (assembly GCA_013390025.1). NCBI lineage: Eukaryota > Metazoa > Chordata > Aves > Passeriformes > Pittidae > Pitta > Pitta sordida. The sequence goes on from WEKX01014281.1 coordinate 299,166, forward strand.
AGGGTTGGCAGCCGTGGGGAGGGCATGGGCGGTGGCGGCGGCATGGCCGCCATTCAACGTGGAATTCAGGCCATGCGGGTCCAAATTAAGACCATGGGTGCACGATATAGGAGACCTGACTTTACTACAAAATATATGTGCAATTGAGTAAACAAGTTGTTTCATTCTAGAAGTGGAAGTCTACTCATCAGCACTTTAGAAGAGCCCTAGCAGTTACCCTACTGCCCCTTTTGCCCATTTTACAAGAACTGTCTGGATCAACATTAGATCAGCTCAGTTGGTCAGAGCATGGTGCCAATATTGCCAACGTTGTGGGTTTGATCCCTGTACAGGCCATTCACTTAAGAGTTGGACTTGAGGGTCCTTGTGGGTCCCTTCCAACTCAGAATATTCTGTGACTCTATGATAACCATTCCCACACGAGCTGCTCAAATGGCCACCGAAGTGGTGTCCCAGTCCTTCCGAGGTGCCCAGAAAGAATCGTGAAAAAAGGGGAAGAGTAAATGCAGGTCACAGACTACTAACATTCCCTGAATGTTGCATGTAACATGAAGTAAAACAGTATTTCAAGGAAGCCTAATACAGAGAGGCAAAGAATTTTTAAAATCCAGAACTAGAGACATTAGATTAAAAATAAAAAATTCTTTTAGAGCCTCATATTAAAAAATAAAAAAATCTTTTAAAAGGAAAGGGAGGGGTAGAGGGAAGACTCACTGGAAAAAATTGCAAGAGAAAAAGAAAAGTTATCAACAAGTATTTGTTCATCAGCAACTTTATATTTTCTCAGAAAATACTAATTACTTCAGACAACAACGAGAACACAATAATTTCCATTGCATCAGGTTAAAAGCTCTTCTTAAACACATGTAGAGATATCAATTCAGGATTTGTAGTAAAACTTACCCAAGTACACGTTATTTATGCATTAAAGGCTTTTTATCTATTCATTTTTCATCTTACAGTCTGGAACATGTTTACAACAGACAAAGATTATGAGGAAGAATTTAAGCAACAGATTCAGAAAAAATCAGTTTTCTTCACCCATAAATTTAAGATGAAAATGTCATATATGCTATATTTAAGTATGACTAAATTCAGCATGCTTAGTGTAAAAATACATAATATTTAATCAGTGAAACAGTATATTTATTTAATTCTAAACCAAAGCAAGTATAGATCACAAACCTCTCAAGGCAAGGCAAATTAACTCTTCCTGTACTGAAAGATACGTGCTGGTTTCTCAAAGTCAGCTAAAGAAGTAAATATACAAATTCTTCATTTGCACTAGCAAGTGTATGATCGCTTCATAACAATTTCTGATAGATTTATTTGGTTCCTACATATAGGCATCTAGTAAGAATACTATCTCGAGCAGAAAACAAAATGTCCTTGAACGCTCCTCATGGTACCCAGCAGCCAACCCAGAGCACAGTTCTCACTCTGCATCTGCCACATGGATGTTCTGAGTGCACTAATGCTTCTTAAATGCCACGAGCAACTTGGAATTGGACAACTGAATTGCGCTGTTAATGTCAGTCAACAGAAGAATAAGAGCCTGTACTAAAGAAAGAAACAGGTTGTCCAAAACTATCAGCTCCAACTAATGCACTATAAAGCAGACATTACATCTCTTCCCTCTTCTCCACTTCCCAAGAAGGGCCAGGGATTCTTCTTTTCTCTCAGGTTCACAGGTTATTCTGAGTTGGAAGGAACNCTGAATCCCACCCAATAACCAAAAGGCTTCTTGTGCAACTGAGGCTGTTTCAATCCATATGCTCTAATGAAAGAGCATGTGATACTAAAACGGCTCTAAAAATGCCACAATTTTCTATAATTTCAGCTACTCGTTACTTCTGTAGATGCACATATTGCATAGTGGATAAGAGAGTGAGTTGTGTTATTTTAGGGCAATTAAAATGCATTAATTGTGTAAGGGCAAGCTGTTCTAAAATTAATTATAATTTTAACCAGGGAATTTCTTCATTAACAAGAACTGCTGGAAGTCTGTTAATGTCAAACCTTTGACTGGAAAATCTGCAGGAACAGTTCATTAATCTTTTTATGGTACTACTCCATTTCAGTGGTCAATTTAACATTTAGAAAGTGATCTACATTTTCCTGTGGCTTTAGGTTAAAACCTATAATACTGGGTAACCTGTGCTAAACTAACAAAAGAGAATAGTTTGGTCAGTGAAATTTTCTTGTCACTTGCTTAGACAACATTGCAGCAACAATAACAGTTTGGAATTAAGGAAAACAGCTGTACCAGCTTGTAAATAACTCATCAAGCTGCAGTGCCAGGACTGAAGGGAGCATTAACCTTTGCAGTAAGTATATATGAAGTCTAGAATCTGTAATTCTATTGTGAAGTTGCCACTGCAGTTTAGGTTTTATGTAACAGATGGGATGTGAGGACTCCTTGAAAACTTCTTGCTTGTAATAACGTGAAAAACTATGAGAGATTTGTCCATAGGAGAATTCAATAAAACCTTTAATATATAACCAGTTTTCATTCCTGGCATATATTACTATCAGGCCTGTCCACAGCTATCCAACACTTACTTGCCTTGACTTCCACAATGGAGGAAGCAGAAGTTTATATCCCACTGGGGTCACTGTTCAAAGTGCAAACTTTGAATGTTATTTTGCACCTTTCCAGATCCATTTCCAACCATTTGCCCAGCAGTTAATAAATACAGTGGGAATTTTAAAAGGGTGCCCTTTTCCTTCTCTCTCAACTGAAAGAAAGAGCTGATGCTGTGATACAGTCATTCAACTACAGGATGTATTTCTATAATAAGGAAGGGAGAGTTTGTTCCCAGATATTTTAAGAATGTATGCCCAGTAATGCCTGGATCTAACGTTTGCATGTAGTAACTGCCAACCAGAAATACTGAGCCCCACAAAGGGGTTGAATATACGGATTCAAATGCAAGTGAGCAAAACGTCACTTAAAAACGACTTGCTGGAAAAGGGAGGAAGGTAACCATGTGTATGAATGTAATATTTCTTAGACACCTTAAGACATTAAGACACAAGATCATTGAGTCATCACAGAATGGCTTGGGTTGGAAGGGACATCTAGTTCCTTGAACGCTACCAGGGATGGGACATGCACAGCTTCTCTGGGTAACCTGTGCCAGTGTCTCACCACCCTCACAGTAAAAATTTTTTTCCTAATGTCCTCCTCTCTTCTAGTTTAAAACAGGTTCCCCTTTTCTACCACTATCTGGATTGAACTGATTCGGAATTCGCATCGTTTTGACGTGACTACAGAATAAGATAACTTCATTCAGAAATGCTGATGCTTTCTAATATTTGACAGACACCAACACTTGTTCTGCCTGTTTCTCTGGAAAAAAAAATCAAACAACCTCCCAAACATCTCAAACATAATTACAGAGTTTGCAGTCAGCTCTTGCTGTAGTACTTGACATGAATTTCCGGATGTCTATATTAGAGAAAAGTCAATGGAATGCCTACAGTAGGATCAAACCAGGATCCCCAAAAATTCTATCTCACATTTACACCAACTTCACATTAGGTTTTTACTAAGCGCCACATCATAATCCTAAACAAAAAATGGCATTAATTACCAAAAATACTATAACGAGATTTTTACTTATCAAGTAGGCAAAAGTTTGTTTCAAATCCTTTGTTATTTTGTAACTATGGAAATAAAAAAAAGAGGATGTTGCAATACTGTTCATGATGTGCAATATTTAAGTTAATCTACTTCTTCAATAAACTGTGCCTTTATTCTTATATATTTCACCTCATGATAAACTTACCTGGATGAAACAAGATCCACAAGAAGCTAAGAGTATTTTCTGCAGAGGTATGCCATTCAGCCTTTTAAATCCTTCCATCCCTGCCACCACCTACGTACAATGCTCATCAACCACCACCCAACAGCAAAAGGAGATACGGCATGAAGTTCCCTGACATATAACAGAAGAGGGAAGTCAACAGGGAGACCAAAGGGTAACATTTTCTTTTATAATGAATAATCTTTCTATTATTAAATTCAGTAAGTTCTTCAGAATACAAGGTGCAGTGGTAAGTGTCCCCGCCTCTCATGCGGGAGACTGGGGGTTCGATTCCTCCCAGGGAGGCAGTCCCTTCCAACTCAGAATATTCTGTGATTCTGTGTTCTACAGTCTATCAAAGCTAAACAGTAATTGTGACTATAACAAAATGTTACCAGCAAACAAGCTCAAAGGGAATGCCTGACCAGCCTTCCCACCTCTCTGCACTTTTATTGCTGTCAGTCTAAGTCTGGACAATAAAATTACAGAGATATTTCTTCTTGAACTTACTCAATGACTGCACAGTGAAACTCAGCATTTTGCTCTAGATACACAGTTGACATTATCCGTAGTTTTATGGAATTTAAATAATGAAAACACCAGATAAAAGACTTATGCTACTGCTATTTAGAAAAGAGTTCAGTCTCATTAACTTCGAAAAAACTGTTCTAACACCTGGAATACTTCAGCATGTTAAAGTGCCTTCAAAAATGTGCTTCAGGATCGGTAAAGTAAGGTTAGGTCTAGCTAGGGGGTGTAGGGCTGGATGATCCCGGGTCTAGCTGGGGGGTGTAGGGCTGGATGATCCTGGGTCCCTTCCAGCTCGGAGTGGCCTGCTAGACTGTGAGGGAACTAGGTTTGTGTTACCACTCTGGGATGTGCTTTCGGTCTCTGTACGGGTGTTAGATGGTGAGTTGGACTAGATGATCCTTGTGGGTCCCTTCCAACTCAGAATATTCTGTGATTCTGTGATTCTGTTACTACCACAATTTTGCTCACAAGCCCAGAGAAACATGTCCTCGGTAACAAGCTCTCTTGGCCTTGTGGTAGACATTTACATTTCCAATTATCTAAGTTGAAGAAGTGATGCTTTTTCCTTGTTCTCTGTATGCTCCTCATTAGCCTCTCTTCAGCCAAACTAATGAGATTTGTTACAGCCAGAGCTCATTGACTGTACCGCTTATCGTTAAGCTTGATCTGCTTACCAGTACATACTTTTTCCTCTGAGAAAGATAATCCTTGGACAACTTCAGTCTTTCAAAATTTGTGGGTTTTTTCCCCTATAAATTCTATTACCCTATAATCTAGTCATTGCACTGAAAACCAGCTTGAAAACAGTAAGTTAGTCTGAAAGATTAATAATGAAGTTTTACAGTGTGGCATGAGGTAAGCTATGCCACAGCATATCTGCATCTTCCCCCATGCCCACGCTAGTAAAGAGTAAACTAAAGAGTAAACACTCTAGTCTACCCTCGTGTTATTACTGATTGTGAAGCAATATGATGAATTGCCTCAGGTCAAGTCGCTAAAAATCAAAGTTAACCAGCCCCTGCTCCCGCATTTGTCTTTATCCACTCTCACACAGTTGATGCCACTTAGAAGCAACATGGTTCTGATGCTATAACATAAGGAAGATTAGAGGAGTACTGTGGCAGTATTGTTAAGATCAGCTTACAGTGGGCTTAAAACTATGCTAAGATTGTGACTACTTTTGTCTTAGTCAGAAATGTAAGACATATATGAATGATCAAACTCAGAGAAACACCTACAGAGAATGAATCTATGCTAAAGTCATTCACCAGGGTGTGTATATATATAAAAGGTTTTTTTCTGGCAACAACCATTTTAGTGTTGCCGTTGATTCCTTCTATCCTGGACTATCCTTCAGTCACCATCTGGCATCTGTTTTTGGATGTGTTACAGAGAGTAATTTTATGCTCCTCCTTCCTTTCCCAGTAAGAGATAAAAATCTATTAATTTTTATGATTAAAAACGATCTAAAACTGATGAAGTTTTAGAGTAGCTTACTTTTGCTGTTAGGCTTAACTGAGAGAATTGAGTTCATCTAGTTTGGTCTTAGTCACATAATAGTTATGCTACAATGAGGGGAAGGGAATGCAAAAGTTAATGCAGCCAGGTCTCCTATATCGTGAACCTGCAGTCTTAACTGGGTTCTGCGAAGCCCTACTTCCACCTTGAATGGCGGCTGCGCTGCCGCCACCGCCGCCACCTGCACCACTGCCGCCGCCTGCGCCACCGCCATAGCAGCGGCAGGTGACACATGCACAGTTCAGAAAATGGGCCTCCTTCATCACTAAAAAATCATGCTGCTAAGATCTGAAGCTGCAATATGGGGGGTGCAAAGTGCAAGAGGGTCGACTGTACACTTCTCCACAAAGTTCTAGCAATACACCATTAGAAGAAAAAAAGTACTTCAAACTGCACTGTTTCTGATTTTATACATACTTGTCACTTGAATTAACACAGGGAAAGATGGTTCAGCAACCCTCCCAGTGCAGTATATGTTCCAGTTAGCAATTCTGTCCTCAAATTCTGACCAGACAAATATGTTGGGAGTCTCCTTCCTGCATGCCAGATTGGGCACTTATTTCAGTTTTACACAAGTTGACTATCATTCTCATCTCATTTATGCACGTTCTTGGCCATTTACCCTCAAGTCTACTTCTGTACAAAAGTATAGGGTAATCTGGCCTTGTGATTCATTGCAAATGATAATCCTCAACGTTAAAGTAATTTTACTCCAGAGATGGAGCCATACACTGCTCTGTCCCATTTTGGGATAATTGACATGTTACAGCAAGTAGCAATTCAATAAGCAAATCAAAAGAGATTCAGTGAAGTTTAAAGCAGTCAGAAGTAACATGAAGGAGGATCCTGGGTAATCAAAATGAGACTAAGGAAGACCCTAACATTGCAGTACAAGTTGCAGAAGGAAGGAGGATTATGATGTAGTAAAAACTAGAGTTCCATGGCCTAAAAACACATATATGTATTATATGTATAAGAAAAAATATTTTGCAATAAGAAAAAATATTTGCAATATTCAATTTCTTAATTTGCATATATCATATATCAAAGAAAATATAACTTATTTTATATTTGGGTTAACTATATGCCAATCTTATTGTGTTCAGAAGTTCATCCTGCAGACACTTACTGGAAGTTAACACAAATGCTGACTCTAACTGATCCATTCCCTCTGCTGTCCATCTGAGTCAAGCAAAACCCCTTTTGGCAACTGGTCACCAAACTACAACTAGAGAGCTCACAGGAGTTAGTTGATTTGCGTGTTTCTTGGGGTCTGAGGCTGCTTTTTTAATCACTTAATATCAAATTCTACTGTACTTTTGGTGCAGGGACTCAGTAATGGGGTCCATGTTGAGAGCAAACATCAACTTCAACAAAATATGAATCCTTCTACAGTATCCCTGGCTACAAAGTGACAGGGATAAGACTGTATATCCATTTAACAATCAAATGTTGGGAAGTTCAGCTCATTAGCAAATTGGAATTGAGTTTTATTTTGTCAATGAAGTATGTTCTGTATGGTAACTTCGAATTTTGAGGTTAAAAAAAAAAGCATTTGTTAGACATCTGCTACCTGAAACTAATTTCTTCCCTTATTTTAAGCCTCAAGACATGCAGAGTAAGTAGTAGTTCAGGTAGTTACTCTTAAGTATGTGATAGCCAGGGAAAGGCCACACCATTCAGTCTGAGCGAAATTGCTGCGTTAGGGCCATCACCGGACAGTCTTGAAAGCCTTACTAAAATGTAAAGAGTTACGTATTTCAAAAATTTTTGAGAGTGGCCCAACTATCAGTAACTCTCTTCCTCTTTAATTTAACCAAGATATATTGAAACAGCCAAAAGGAGCCTCAAGAAATTGCCAATGAAGCCTCAGAGCACGCAAAACTTTGGACCATGTACACAAATCTATTTGGGAAAGTGTGTTAATTCTCATGTAGGAGGAGATAGTAGGCAGTGGCATCCAGGAAAAGCGTCCCCCTGCATTCCATATACATTATCTTGGGTATTGAATTTAAAACCACATTCAGCTAAAAGCATGTCTGAACGGCCACCACTGCCAAGTGATATCACATGCACACATGCAAAAGCAGCATGGAATAAACAAGCAAACACTAGGGAACTTTCATATGGCCAAACCCTGATTTTCACTAGTTCAGTGAAGACTGAACTCTACATCTGAGGTAAACAGGCATTTTCCTGCATGATACCTAACCTCTATAGCCACACTTCCTGATCTCCTCCCTTCCACTGATACACTGCACTAACAAATCTCTCACCCAAGTTCTTCTACAATTCTGATTTTGGAGGTATTGAGATTCTCCTGATTTGCAGTTTGGTATAGCTGACATAGATAACTCATGCAGCCCTGCTGGGAACTGGAGGAAGTTATTGCAAAAGCATTATTTCCAGAGAAATATCTCCAAATATGGCTGCACACATTTGGGGTTTTTTGCCCAGTCACACAGAGCTTCAATATCAAAAGTTACACAGTAAGAAGAGTTTACTGAGTTTTTCAGAAAAGACCTGGGGTCAGGACAAAATGAGATAGGCAATTACCTGCCCTACCCAAAGCCACGAACACAAGACCTTTCCATATTACATGCATGTCCATCAGTCACTCGCTTTACTTGCTGACAAAACTCTTACCTAAGGCTTTAGAGCCAGGATCCTCCAACAGTTTACTGTGGCTGACCATTAGAAATATTTTTATCTCCTCCACATGCCTTACTAATTTAAAAATGGCAAAAGGTAGAGATTATAAAATGGAAAAAAAGCAAAATTCTTCAGAAAAATCTACTCTGTGAAATGCAGTTTCTTCTACATTTTGTATTAAGACAGAAGTCGTAAAAAAATATTACTGTATGACTACTAGTGCCTGTGAATTGATGTCAGACTGCCTCCAGTTTATTATGTCAAAATAAGTATCCCAATCACAGATATACCCCATTTCTCACATATTTGGAGCTCTTTGAGAAAATACTTCTACTCAGAGAGTACTCCAATCATGGGTTAAATCAGTTCTATTTTTTACTAGTGTATTCTGTCGCCCCAACTGTTTTTAGGAAACAAGCTGCTAAGATCCTCCCAGTACATGATCATTTTGATTGTACACAGCCGAAGGACTGACAGTTCGTTACACCTGAGGCAACTCTAACATTTGCCTACAGAAAAAAGCCATCAGTTCAACATCAAAAGTTACAAACACAGCTAAGGCAGACATTGACTTAAACTCTGCAACAGCTTTTCATCCTTCCATATTTACAACAAAACAAGTTTCAATCACTCCATGCAATTGACTTTAAGAAAAATGCTCTCAAACGAGAAAAGTATCACCAAGTTTCCCCCAACTGAGATGCAAAAGTCAACAGTTGGAGTAAGTATTCTGTTCAACTGCCTTGATTTGGACAACTGCAAAACCAATCTCATACCCCTCCTGCCTTGAAAAATTGAGGGACATTTTATATGAAGATGTGTCAAACTGTTTCAGGCTTTTAGCATAAAAAACCAGTACTACCATCAATAGTCATAGAACATCTATTATTCGTAGCATTAGTGATTACAAAGGTATGGGAAGTATGTTAAAATGGAGAAAAGGATAGTGATCACCTTATTCAAAGCAAAAAATAAATATATCTGAACTCTTCAATATCGAATTGCTAGGTCACAAAACTCAGCCACTGAGGGAACTGACACCTAGACCTGCAAGCAAGTAAGCTGTAACAAACTTGCACCACATTGGCTTTTCTACAGAAACAGTACACATTTGCTGTAATAATAATTTAATTACAGTCATACATTATAAATTTGAACCAAGACCCTCCACTGTAGAAGTGCTAAAAATCTACCGTTTGCTTACAGCTTCCTTTAAAAGGCTAGAGCTTAAAACACGGCAATCCACCAGCAGTGAACCATTTATGGAAAACCTCATCTTAACTAGCAAGTCTCGGCAGGCAGTTCATGCTCATTCTGTCTTAAGTGTTGGCATCTGTTCTGGAAAACTGGCATTATATCAGCAAGCTAGCATCAAGTATAACTATTAGCTACAGTTGGAATGAGATTTGTATTCCATCTCTGGACCTCCCAGCAAACACTTGGGCTGTGTTCTTTGATAAAGCATTTGTGTGCCTGATGTAAAGATATTATGTAAAAATGAATATCAGGTCCTCCCTCTGTGGTGTGAAAAGGTCTACAAATGATGTTAGATTGGAAAACTGATGTTAACAGGAAAGCTGTGCTGCCAGAAGCCTCTAATTGTTACCCAACATACTTCTGAGACTACAGCTGTAAAACCAACTGTCTCAATAAAATTTTTTAAATTTTTTTTTTTACTCAGAAATGAGAATGTTGTCTTTATGACTAAAAGAAAAACTGAGTGCACTACATCACAATCACACACCAGCCCAGCACATATTAGCATGAACAGGTTGTATTCATTGCTGTCTTGAACATGCCACCAGCATTTATGTAGCATTTTGGTAACAAAAAAAGTGATCCAGAGGCTCTAATTTCTAGTTACTTGACTCAGAAGGAAAGCCAATCTTGTGAGGCACTGCAGAAGCTGCATAGTTCTCATACAGTTGACATAAATAGCATGTGGAAGCAGCATTTAGTATCATTAACAGGTGGTCATGAAACTCTCTGTTCTCCATTTCCACATTGAAGTGTGACACATACAACTACACCAAGGAATCACCAACAGCAGATAAAGTAATGATGCATTAAAAGTATCAGAAACTATGCCAGTACTCAGGTCTGGCACTGATATTGAGAGGATTAATTAAACATTTGGGCCATCTTATGTTTTTCCATTCTTTTTCTTTAAATCATTACATTCAGCATAAATTTATATGACTTTTAAAATGTCTGGTTTTAGAGTTAGCACTCAACTATTTTGTAAGGTGACGTGGCACAGTGGTGAGTGTCCCCACCTGGTAGATGGGAGACTGGGGTTCGATTCCCGCCAGGGAGGCAGAGTTTAAGAGTTGGACTCGATGATCCTTGAGGGTCCCTTCCAACAACGAATATTCTGTGATTCTATGGTCTCTAAGCAGCAAGAAATACCTGTTTTCTTCATTTAGCTAACACTGAGTTACATAGGTGTAAGCATGTCACCCTACACAGATGTATTTTCTTCTAACTTTGTTTCAAATTTCAGATATATTTCCTCACATAACTTGGGTAATGATGCTGCTTATATTCCAACTCTGACAGGTAGGGATGTTACCAGCTGTTGGCTAAAGCAAGCTGCTCGGGTATCAGCAGGTAATAAACCTTTCAGTTCACATATTTTAGTTGCCAGTATATTTGACATGGTGATAGTTTCCTCTCCCTCCAAAGTTTCAGATAAATTCATGAGCAAGATGTCCATTCAAGCGCTGCGTTCCCAGTTCAATACACACTGTAGGTATTAAGCACCTAAGAAAAGTCTTGGTCTTAGAACCAACATCAGGAGAAGACGCACTGAAGTTCTGCTAAATTTTATGCAGTTGCCTACTGAAAAAATCCATTCCCCAAAGTCATAGAGAACATGTACACAGTTGTGTATTGTTTTATCTTCCTTTTGAGAAACAGATCTTCCTGTAAAACCCTACTTTGTTCAGTTTTATCAATTTTAATTAATAAATGAAAACCGAGCAACAGCCTATTCCACACTTTCCAGAACAACCCACCTGACTACTGGTTGTCTATTTAAAGATTTTCAAGAAACTTGATGTGCTATGCTCTAACGACCATCCCTTCTCAACCACAGAGGATTACCTACACAGATTACTTACTTACCTACTTACATGGCCCTGTGAAAAAAGCCACTGTCTTAGAATTCCTGGAGTGGAAGACCCAGTCACTCCAACCCACCTCAGAGCAGACGTTGAGCCACACGTTATTTCACTGTCCACCACCATTACTGATTTTTTATTTTAAAATGATAGCTTTAATGGCACAAACCTGAATCTGCCATTTGTTTAACAAGTTATAAAATTACAAGATTATTGTAGAAATATAGAAAAGCAGACTGGCTTCCATTTCTGCTAGATTTTAGCACTCTAATTTCACATTATAAACTGTTGTGTCTGAAAGTCTATACAACGGATAGGAGGTTGTCATCTCCAACAACAATGAAGCTTAGCAACTGAAAGGAGAAGCTCTTTTCCAAGTTATTCTACAAAAGCTCTAAACAGTCTTCCATTTCAATATGACATTTCTTCAATGATTATGTAGCTGCTAAATAGCTATTCTTTAAAATGCACCCAACCAATCTATGTGATAAGTTGAATTTAATATAAGACGTCAGGTAAAGAATGCCCATTTTCTCTATCAACAGTTAACAGCACCCAAATTTAGTTTTTGAAGGTAGTTCCAAACAGGTCTCCTGAAAATTATGAAATTGAAGCAAAGCACCATTTAAAAAAGGAACCTCGGACAAAATACTTCATATCAAACTAAGCAACGAATGACCTCATATTCTAGTTTTATACTCCTATTAATTCTGTTTTGCCTAAAGAATTTTGTAATCCAATTAAGTGGCTTATCATACATTCTTCTGCAGTTGCCATTACCCAGGAAGTGCAAGCCTGGTTAAAAATGAAAAATATTTGTCCATTGTCTGCCCTGTTAAGTTTACAGCCAGCAGCATGCTGAAACAGAAGAAACCCTACAGATTAGACAAGCTGTTTTCGAAAGCAGTTACTAGTTGCTCGTAGGTATGCATTACCATACTACACTGGGATGTTTTCTAGGTCAACATAAATAAGCTCTGTAAAAGTACAAGTGATCCAACTATAACTAGATGAAAGATGGATCAAGTTAAGGGGCACCACACAAGGTAATGATGTGTTTGTTTACAACAGGATGTCATGACTAGACTAAACTTGCCTCCTGCTCTGAGGTGCCTAAATATTAACTGCTACCACTATTTCTGAGTAATTGAGAACGTATCTTCCTTTCCTACTATCTCTAGTCAACAAGCTCTGCTCTCTGTCTCCAGTTCAGCATGAAAGATACAAGACAAAAATCATTTCACTCACATGTTTATGCTGAATGGCATAAACCAGCACACTCAACACTTGCATTCTGCTTTGCAAAAAGGAATAAACATTGCTTATGAAGGTCAGATGAAAAAAAAAATAGAAGTCAGAAGGCTAACATGTTCTTAGCGTCATAGGGCTCTATGCTCCTCTCGTGAAGGTCACCCAAAAGGGACACTAGTGCACTGAATTCAAAATTAAGTAGTAGGCTATACTTAGAATGATTTAAAGCCAAACATTTTAAGATAATGTAATTTTTATTCAACTGCTAAACTTTCCTTAATTAGAAAATCGATGGGGAAAAAAATCACACATACCATCACTGACATACCTTCAGTATATGCATCAGAAGTGAGGGTAAGGACAAGGTGAACGGTTTCGCATAGGATCAAATGCCTTAAAGTGTGTTCAAGGAAACACTAGATTTCAGTTGCACACCTTTCCTCACCCCAAAAAGACAATCGCTTTGAACGTTTCCCCTATAAGTGGTTTTCCTTTCTAATTTTACATTTCAAATACTTCTATTTTCAATCATGAGTTCACTTTAAAACAGTGGATTTAACTCACTGCTGCAAAAGAGTGGAAGTACACGTGTGAATCATAGAGCAACAACTGATCTCATCCAAATACAAAATCCAGAATAAACATAATCTAAAGGAATTCAGGATCATCGTCCAAGTATGAAAACACCTTTTAGCATATATTATATTTGAGTTACTAAAGTTATAGCCCAGTACAGTGTATTTCATATACTCAGTTCCAGTAAAAGATAAATTAAATCCCCTGGGTAAATGCATGCAGGCCTTCATTATGCAGATTAAGGAAAACAGTCTTTAGAAGTCTAATAGCATTAAATGTACCAACTTTCCACTGCATATACCTCTGCATAAACACGGTACTTCAGCTGTGTTATGTGCTTCAGCAAACTCTCCTCATTTTTTGTTTGTAGAAAACTATCTGCACAGTCTTCTGAAACAGATGAAATCATATATGGAATTCCACACACTATCAAAATCCCTTTTTTAAGATTAGTAAGAATTTCCATGTATTTCCTGCAGTTTGAGTGGTCATGAGTGTACAACTGACAACAACAACAACTTATTTGTATAAGAACAGAAAGACAAACCTGGACCTGCTGAAAAGCTTTCAGTCTCTTCTTGAATCTAGAAGGTAAAACAAAATCGCATCCTCGAGCCAGCAGTGCCAACTCCTTTCTTAGATCAGGATCTTGCCGCAAAGAAATCTCCTTTATCCTCATGCTTTCGGATTTCATATAATGTCTCAGTGTGCCAGTCCGGGCACTTGCGTCCCAGTAAATAGCAGAGCTGTTGTATTATCACACAGTGCCACTTAAAGCAGCAGCTGCGCCCGAGTTCTGGGATATTATAAGAGTCAGCTCAACTTCACCCGCTCCATACATTAAAGGGAACTTGGCTGGAATTGCAAAAACAGATTGGAAAGTCACTTTGGGGGCCTGCCCTTTCGTTCATGCATTCCAAAGTCTAAATGGGACAGTATGGAAAAAAAAAAACCCTGTTTAGAGGAGCATCTATAAAAGAAGCCTCCAAATTTAAAAAAAGCAACCCCTACAGGAATGCAGAGAGGCCAGTCGTGGTTATTTCGTAGCTTCCTCCTGCTCCCATCCCCCTCAGCCTTCCCTTCTGTCACAAAACACTCACTGTCTAGCTTCAATGCAGTACCTCACTGAAGGATAAGGCCTATTACACAGCAATTAAATTACTTTTAAACTCTTTCATCCTTTAGCTGGATCCCTATTACACTGGGAAAATGAAGGAAAAGATAGAAAAAGCTGCAAACTTTCAGAGTGGCTGACATAATTGTGTAAATAGTGATTCTGTGAAATAGATTTTTCTTATATTCATCTGGATCTAAGTTGCTGTATTGCAAGAATCTAATAATTTAAATGCTAAGCCAAAAATGAGTAGCAGGAATGAGGCAAATGTACCCACTGAACTGCTGCTTTATATCATGTTTGCCAAAAGGCTACATTAGAAATACCAATGATGTCACAAAATTCGAAAAAAGTTGAAAGGATTATTTTTTTTTGTAAATAGGAGCTGTATAAACATTAACATCCATATACTAGATTGCATACCTGTCACATTTCAGTAGTACTGAACTTAGAGTCAGCTACCAGTCTACTCTATTTTCAGTGTACTGAATCTCAAATATATTTTATGTGGGTGGTGAGGCCAAGTTTTAATCCACATCAATATTCCTCATGGAAACAGAAATCTGATAAGCTTTTGTGGAAATTGAAGTGACCTTCTGTCCTTCCTCCTTTAGAGTTTTAGGTGCATTAGCTGATAACTGGTGGATTTTTCCCATTTTAAATGGGTATATCACAACAATATTTAGGAAATGTTCCTATTTTGTTGACTTTTTTTTTCAAATATCACTATTACAGTTATGGATATGGCAACTTACTATTCCAGTTCAAGTTGTGACAATTCTTAGCACTCCCAAATCCTCTTAAGATAGTAGTATGTTGTCTATTTATTATCTGTACCTTGTCATGCTCAAGTTCAGTTACTGACAGCATAAAAAGAAAGATCGGGCCAATCTCACTCTGTTTTCATTCCTCATGTTGTAAATAAAGCCATTTTTATGATTACACAAAGATGTACACAGCACAAGAAACACCAAAACAACTCTTTCAATGCTAAATTTGAGATTTTTCTTACTGGATGGCACTATTTTATTGCCATATAATCTTTAGCCCTATTTATCCAATCATAGGCATTCTGTCATGTAACAGTAGGTTAAAACTCTACAGTAAACATCTTTGAATGATTAAGAAAAGAAAACCATGAAAAAGTACTAAGGAAACGAGATTTGTTTTAATTGGATCCTTTTTTAGTTTATCACACACTCTTAGACAGTAAATGATGATAAAACATATATTTTCTTGGTTTTAACTTAGTATCCAGTGCCATCCCTTCAGCTTCTTTATTGCAACTTGTTATGAAGATATTTATTTCTTTCGGAAGTGGGAGAACAAGAAAGGAATTGACAAGACAAGAGTCAGACATGTTGTGGTTGGCATGACCAGGCTATCAAACTGCATTGAGCAAAACTGGCTGTCACTCACCGCCTTTGGAAGACTAAATGAACTAACCTGGGATAAACCTTGGCCACAGGGAAGCCAGTAGGGAACTGGGCATGCAACATACAGCAGCAGCATGCCAGGAACTTGAGATGAAGGTGTTAGAGTAGGAGAGGAATCCTACTCTGGCAACAGATACCCCTTCCAGACCAAAATGTTTGTGGAAGGTCAGGAAGGTTGTATTGCAAGGCAGATTGTGTTTCAGGTTAGGCAAAATAGGCCATACTTGAGGTAAGGAAAGGTACCTTCATACCTAAATTGCTTTCTATTTTCATCCCCTTTCATTAGGTGATGCACTCCTGTTCACTACTACATTCACATTCTGGTCAGATGCGGCTGTAGTAGGTCATTAGGATGACCAACTGTCACATGGAGAGCCGACCTACAAGACTGGAGCTGCAGTCCAGAACTTAAAAAGTTCCTGGAGCTCCCAAACCTGCTGCCCCACTAAGAAATAAGTTTTCTGAACACTGTATTGGAAAGAGTTGTATATTTCCCTCCTAACTCAAATGGAACTCAAGAGTCCATCATCACTTAACCAGCATACCACATTCAGTATTTTGAATATAATGTATTGCTTTGTAATAATATTACTTCGCTGCCCAAGGTAGATTTTAAGTCAATCCCACTGTTAGCCTAACAAACTGTTTTAGCAGAATGGTTTCAAAACTAGTGGTCATTTAAGTACTTGGACGCAGTATAGTTGCCGAAAGTTCCCAGGTTGCAATACAATGATCCCCCGTTACTCGCGGGCTGTTGGGTCTGATCCTCCTCACGCGAGTCGTGGAATACGCGAAGATAACGAACTCACTACATAGTCAAGTACGCCATGCCCGTAGCCATGCCCCCTCCCCTAATACTGTCTGGAGGACGGTCCTGAGAGGGGGCTTGTTTCAGATGTCTGGCTGTGCTCCACCGGGGTGGGGCCTGGCGCTGCGTGGCAAGTGGGGGGTGCAAGCACTGAGTGGGGGGTGCCAGCGGCGAGCGGGGGGTGCTGGTGGCGAGCACCTGTGCCGCGCGAGGGCCAGGGCTGAGCAGACTGGGGTCGCGGTAGGTTCTGCACATGCGCTAGGTCCCACAGCTCGCTGGAAAATCAACAGCGAGTATGCGGATCCTGCAAATTACGGATCGCGACTATGCGGAGGATTGTGGTATACGAAGAATCTATAAGCAATTGAGAATATGTACTTAAGTACATTGGCAGCTACTAATCACCTCCTGTTCAACCTCTGAATGGAAAAGGGGTTTGTACTGCCACATTTAAGGAGACTGAGCATTTGTAAAGCAACATGGCCAAGAATCCACTAAGATCCATTTTAACCTTTCATGAATTACCCACAGGGGAAAGGGAAAGTCAGCTTCCATCCAGATTGAACCAGCAGTGTTCAAAGAATAGTGTTACATTTATTCTAAATCTCAGTGTTACATTTATTCTAAATCTTACTGTCAGATTTATGCTAAATCTGAATTCTCTCCAGTGAAAGCTAAGGCAAAATCCTTTACTGGGTAAAGTGTTGGATGCCAGCCAGGAAGCTGTTCAAGTATCCTGGTAGTTTATTATTAGCTAGATAAACAAACAAAAGGGAAGATGCATGCTCAGAGCTTCCTTCCAAAGCGAATGAATGGATCTAGCTCAAGGGACTGTGCCTAAGGAGTTCACCACTTTAAAAGGATCTGAACATACACAAGAGTAACACAACACAAACAACTCAGTGTTTTGGGTAATGCAGAGGAAATATAAACTTGAAAAATACCTTAAAAACCCTTAAGCACTTGCCTACAGAAATGGAATTTCTTGTCTGAAGCCTATACAGAATCAGAGAATCTTCTGAGTTGGGAGGGACCCACAAGGATCATCGAGTCCACCTCTTAAACACCACCACTGCCTCCCTGGTGGGAATCAAACCCCGGTCTCCCATGTGAGAGGCGGGGACACTCACCACTGTACTAAAGTGGATTTTTTTTACCAAAGACTCTGGGGAAATGACCTCAAGCCTGCCGGGGCTGTCAGCGCAGCACGGCTGCAGGGTAGGCATATCCCGCCGCTGCACCATCCCAGCCACTTCTGCAGCCGCCACCTGGCTGCTGCCACCGCGCGTGCTCACACTGCCTCCGCAGTGGGGAAGGAGTGTTCCCGGGCTCTGGTTGGCATTCTTGCGCTGGGTCTCAGCGGCTGCCTGGGGCAATGTCCAGCGTGACCCTTCCACTGTAGGGACTGGGCACAGAGAGACACAGGCCCGGGTCAGGGACCAGGGTACGGTGCCGCAGGGCTCTTAACACCACAGTGAGCTGGAGAAATAGTGCACCCTCCCTGCAGGACCGGGCCTGTCCTGCCCCACAGGAAGCACCGGCATCACCCCTCAGCAAAGCAGAGGCACAGCGCACGTGTTGGCCGGGGAATCGCACATCCCCGAAACCGAATTGTGAGAAATTTTCCTCTCAAATCAGCGAGGTCGTAATGGAGGGGTTGCAATGCAGCGAGGATATACTGTACTGTAATCCTTTCCAAAAGGAACTGATTAGTGAGGGGCAGAACACAACAGTTAAAAAGATAACTAAGGCAAGGTAGTGACTTTCTCAATATAGACAAAAGATGAAACAGTATGACTCAGTACCGAAGATACATTTCAGAGTTTAAAGTGGAAAAAACCCACTACTAGTAAAAACAAATAGTGCCAGAAGATACACAAGTCAATCAGCTAAGGATGCTGGCTAAAACACAGGTACTATGAGGCAGAAAATACAAAGAAGAAATTACATAAATATACTAGAAGATGAATAAAAGAAGCAATTATTTGCTAGACTAAGAAAACAAGACAAAAAAACCCAACAACAACCAGACAATCACCAGTCTTGAATATTGTTAAAAATTATTTCTAAACCAGATAGTTCCATACATGGCCTTTTATATACTAAAAGATCCTGGAACTAATTTCTTACTGGCAACTTCCTGTTTCTGATTGTTCTGCATGAGGAGAGAACAAGAGGAAAATGCACTTGTGACATGAACAGAACAACAAAGTGTAACTATCCATCCCTAACTCTCCTTTGGATGAGAGTTCCCCCTTTTCAGCAGTGCATGGACAAACCCAAGGGAGGTAACATCTGCAATGTGTAGATAACAGAAGGAATCAAGTTATCATGCTCATACTCAGCTACCAGCTAAGCATACTGATTGCTTGAAAGTTATGGACACTGTTTTGAGTATGACACACAACACTGATGAACTGCTAGATGTTGACACTGTGCAGTTACGAAATCTACCTTCATGGGGAGAAACCGATCCTTTGGCCTTGGAAAGAACTGAATCTAGGCCTAGAAGTGCATTTTTTTTTCTTGGGAGATGCAATGTCTCCCCATTAGAACAGAAAGTCTTGCATGTACATGCCTTCTCTAACGATTACTTATGTTTTCCAATACTTCTGGATTAGACAGAGCAGTGCCTGGAGATTCTTTTCTGGGAGAATCTAGAATTCTTACAAGACAAGACAGTGAATAAAAATACAACAGTTAGATGTCAGAAGTGTAGTCATGTTGGTGGGCTGGGAAGGATGGGCTGATCAGGTTCTCTGCACATTACCAAAAGAATGCCATGAATGAACACCACGCCATGGGCCGTTATCAGATTGTAAGATAAGATACATGTCACCTTGCTATGATTACACAGCCTGGACTCCAAAGACATAGCATGGGCCTTTTTAGATTGCTGACTCCATCTGACAGACTAACTCTAGCAACCATCAACACTAGATATTACAAAACCAAAGCCTGAGAGTAAGTGAATAGTTTATATACCTTTCAGGACAATTCTCATGTTCTCTGCTATCTTACATTATCAGTTTACATTTTATTTATTTGCATATAGCATAAAATGAATTTTAACAGAAACAGTGTGTTGGAATAGTTCTACAGATGGAGCCTATTTACTCTTTATGATCTTCACATTACTCTATTTATCAGATCATGAAAACCAGGACCACACAAATTGATGCTGCTGAGGTGGCTACTAAAGAGAGATAGACATAAGTAAGAAATCTAGTATGGATTACACAAATTAAAGTCACACTTGCTCTAACAAGATTCTGGGGCTTTATGTTTTAGATGAACTGTGATGCAACAGAGACTATCCACAGAGGAAGCACATCATGGCTAAGCTTCGTGAACAAAGACATAGGAAGGGCTCTACCCACGCTTGCTACAAACACGCTGATGACTAAAAGGTCCGATGCAGGATAGACAAGTCTGGGTGCAAAAGGCACAGCCAATAGTCTCCTTAGGCAGTACTAATAAGGCATGGTTCTTTCTGTGTTGTCTTTTCTCCTCAAGACTAATTCTATGTAAGCTTTCAAAGGAGGCAGCAGCTTTACAGATGATGCATCTCCACATCTCCTGATTTGAGGCCAGAGTGGACCACTGATGGTAGTCAATATGGCCAAGACCAAGGCATTGTTTCAGGGAGTCCTTGTATCTCCTCTTTGGGGCTCCTCTGTTGCAGCAGCCGGTGGTGAGTTCATCATAAAGCACAATCTTAGGGAGGCAATGATCCTCCATCCTGAAAATGTGCCCTGCCCAGTGCAGTTGCATTCTTGATAGCATGGCTTCAATACTAGTGACCCCTGCCTGTTAAAGGACAGTAACATTAGTCACATAATCAGTCCAGTGGATGTTTAGGATTGTACAGAGGCAGTGCTCATGGAAGCGTTCGAGGAGTCGCAGATGACCCATGATTCAGACCCATGTAAAAGAGTAGACAGCACACTGGCTTGACAAACACTACCCTTTGTACTTTTCTTCAGGTATTTGTTACACCAGACTCTTTTATGAAGTTTCCCGAAAACTCTGCAGGCCTTTGCTAACCTGTTATCTATCTCTTTGTCAATCTTACCATCTGAGGAAATGATGCTTCCTAGACAGTCGAACTGCTGGACTGACCTAAGCTCTGATTCACCTATGGTGATATGAGGATGATGGTAAGGTTCCTGAGGTGCAGGCTGGTAAAGAACTTTTGTCTTCTTCAAGACGATTTCCAGTCCAAAAAGCTCAGCAGCCTCTGCAAAGCAAGATGTTAAGCTCTGCAGAGCTGTTTCTGTGTGAGCAACGAGGGCGGCATCATCAGCAAAAAGCAGCTCGCAGACAAGGTAATTTACAGTCTTAGTGTGGGCCTTCAATCAGAAGAAGCTACAGTCTACAATATATGCATTTGTAACTACCAATGTAAGCCTTTGAACAGCACAATAGATTGAAATGAAGAATCGGTTCAGGCTGATTCCGAATGCCACTGATATATTCCTACAGGTGACAGCAGTTTTTACTACAGACTCTAATGATATGCATTTTGCAACATTTCAAAGTTACACTGGCAATTACTGATTTTTAGTCATTTCTACATTGCTATTATTTATCTAGTGTCACCTTAATTTAGAAGTTGACACAGTAATCTGGAATAAAGAATGTGTTTTATAACACATATTATAATGTTTTATCACTGTCCACCAACTTACTTAATATTGCACCAGCTGTTCAGTACTTCTACCATTTTATCTGAATTTTCAATTAATCCTTTCAAAAACATCTAGAATGATTGCTGTATGAAAGTACAACTACTACTTTAAATCCAGCATCACAGGCTAACACAACATGTAATTTAGTCCCTGAAATCACAAGACAATAATTTTGACTCAGTGACAGCTGCAGGACAGCTCTCTCCCCAAAGATCTTAAAGCCAAACAAACAAATCAGGAAGTTTAAGACACAGACTTTTTTCTACAAGTCTGTCAGTAAAATCACCAACTAAACACAGGATTTCTGATAGAATTTCTATGAAGACTTTTGATCTAACACAATTGTGTTGTATCAGTATGAAATGACTGCTGATACAGGAAATACAGGCAATAGAAACTATACTGACTTCAACAGCACTAAACGAAAAGCTTTGCACTTCCAAACTTGTAAGCAAAGGACAAAGCAAAGAAAGAAGGTAGAACAAAGAAGCAGATCATTGGTAACCAACTGAACTTTAGCTTTCAGTATAACTAAAGGGGCAACCACTGCACATGAAGGAAAAAGACCCAAGTAATAGGACATACAGTGACCCCCAGAATTCACTGGGGGTCAAGTCTGGGCAGGTCCCACGAGTTATAAAATTCATGAAGATACTTGTCATGGTTTGGGGTTTTTTTTCCTTCCGGCAGCGAGGGGGTTAATAACTTCTGCCCGGGCCCCGTCACTGCCATGGAAATCAAGGTTATACAGCAAGATAAGACGCCTCTGTTAATACCATACTTGTGAAGGGGAAAGAACAACAACTTAGTAACAAAAAGTAGATGGCTGGGTCAGGACTTGTGTAAGAAGCTGAAAGCCATGAAGGCTCCCCGCCCAGGCTGACCAGAGGAGGAGTAAAAATGTTCTTCCACGCATCTCCCTGCTGCTGGTAGAATTGGACCATAGTGAAAGCAGACTGTCTACCTGCAAACCTATGGAATAGAGAGAAACAGTGATGCAGAATCCACCTGAATCACAGAATATTATGAGTTGGAAGGGACCCACAAGGATCATCTAGTCCAACTCACCATCCAACACCCACGACTAAGCCACGACTGAAGACAGAGAATCATGCTGCAACAGCTGCAGATGTTTTTCGGAGCCCAGAAACATGGAGCTAGAGCTGAGAGCTCGACAGAGATAGATCCTTTGGACAGATGTTTTGTGACAGAATTGCATTGTGGTAGGATGTGAACTATGTACTTTGGGATGGGCTCATATATGAAGCAGCACAGACCTGTGGCAACCTGAGCCAGTGGACACAGGGGTTGCCCTGGCGGACTGCAGCCTCCTCTGGGGACACAGTCCAAGCATGTGCCAACCCCCTGCCCTGCGGCAGTCCCAGGGCGAGCTTCCCCATCGCAGTGGTAATGCAAGCATATGTGGTGGCAGCAGCCTGGTGGCAGCAGCGTGGCCAAAGAGAAGCCCAGCGATTCTCCGGGCGTCTCCCCAGTCAGAGTGGGCTCAGAAATGGTTCCCTTTGCTCCCCTGTGCTGTGAGAGGCTGTGGGGAAGTTCCGCAAACGTTCTCCAGTCCTCTGGATTGGCAGGGCGCAGAGTGATGGGTGTGGCCTATATGCATAGTAATGGCATGCCCCTATCTGCGGATTAAAGGTTTTGTGGGACCCAGTGGAGACCTGCAATCCGCAGATAGGGAGGCATGACTGTAACTAATTTCCTCCCAGATTCAAGACGTGTTAAAAGAATGAACATTTAAATGACTGATGTAAAGCTACAATTAAACTTACATGTTTTGAAAGACTGGGCAGAGTTGCATTTGGAAGTACATAATGACCTTATTAACTTTGAATTTTTTGTTGTTTGCTTTTAAGTGTTAGTTACTCTTAAAGGAGTCACTGTAATTAATAAATTTCATCCAAATATTTAAATTTGTCCTGTGTCAGAATTGAGGTGAACTTTAAACTCGAAGAATGATAATTCTGAATTCCATTTTTCAGCACTAGATATGCCAAAAGCTCATAAGACTGGATGCAACATACAAGAAATATGCGTTTACAGTAGGACACTTTCAAGTGCAAATGCCAGTTTGCTATTTATTCTAACAAAGCACAACGTGTAGACAGAATTAATACAACAGCTAAGAAAAGTAACATTTATATCCCAGGGTACAAGATGCAGCTAGAATAAGGAGCACTATCAAAAGCTACTACAGTGAATAACTTTCAGTTTTTCGATTATAAATAAAAAGAACAGATAGTTCCCCAATCAGGGTAATGGTTCTTTTACAAGCTATTCAGTACAGGAAAGCTTAAGAAGGATAACACAACATACTACCAGTGCTGCTTATGCTGCCTACTGTTATTTCCTACACTTGAAACAAATAACGATTTTATAGAAACACCTATAGCTGCACTCTTCCAGACCTTAACGTGAACTTTGAGCTGCCCGTGCTTTACTGGCACCATAGAAGGAGCTTTATTTTGATTACACTAGTGCTGACATCTGTGATAGTACCCTGTTATCATTGCAAAAGTACATCAGTTTGATACCAGGTTATTTACAGCCTCCCTTTAAGTCACAGGCTTGAGTTGAAAGCCAAGTCCATCACCCTCCCTCACTTAGTGATGGGACATGGCAGCACTAACACTATCTTTGCATAACGTGGAGTTAGGGAGTCTGTGTGTTAGACCATACTCAGTCCTACACAGCCTGACCTGGCGTGCAGTGCAGCGCTAGCTCTATTGCTTCTAGTATTAAGGATTATAAGGGAGCAATTCAGACTCAGACAGACACCACGTAAGACTGGACACTTGACAGGTGAAGGCCAACATAAAAGTTTAACAAGTGCTTGAGTGAAAAGCTGACAGGATTCAAACACTGTCTTGCTTTTATGATGTTTTGTGAACATTGTTTCTTCCCTTGCTAATAGAAGGTAGTCCCTCAAAATACTTCCAGCACATTTGCAGAAGATGAAGACAGTCCACCACTGGTCTAACAGATACAACTACAAGCGTAGCAACCCTTTAACTCAAGGCCTTATATTTAAATTGTTTTAAAAAGCAACTCTTAAGGGTTATTAAACTCTGGTCGATGTTAAAAGGTTTTAGTCTAATGGATCCGAGTACTAGTACCACACCATTTAAATCAAGTAAATATTAATAAAAATTTGGCAAGAATGTTATTGATAAAAAATGCTATGCAGCAATATATTAAAGCAGTAAAAACCCCCAAACTTAAAAGTTACAGAAATACAAGACAATAAGCTTTAATTGTCACAGGATAACAAGCAGGAACAGCATGCTTATCAACCCAAGGATATAGAGAAACCAGACCAAAAGTACCTTTATATCAAAGGTTGACCCTGCAGAGAAATGGAAAATAACTTTGAAGTTCTTTAGATAGTATCAGATTCTCTCTGCACCACCACCCCACAAAATGCCCACAGGGAATTCTGTGAATTGTTTCCTAAGATGCCTTGCAGCCCAGCTGGTTAGGATTAAGCATCTTGCCTATGGCACCTTGTAGGCCTTGAGGACTGGCATTTCTGACAATGTGATGAATAGTGTACATTTGTGTATACCTCATATGTTTAGGATAATCTAGAGCGGCAGAAACACTGTTAAATCCATGTGGAGTAGCGATAAGGGTTAGACGAAATCTACAACGGCTCTTCAAGTTGCAAAGTCACAGCTCCAGAATTTTCTTTCTACAGCAATACACTCAGAAAATACTCACGACTTGAATGTTGAAATTTTTCCATTTCTCTGATTTTCAGTTATTTTGTGATTTAGCACAGGCCTACTTACAGAATATTAAGAGCTAGCAAGCACCCCACATCACATGGGAAAAGTGATCAGAACTTTGAAATTACAGTGTTTGTACAAAGGGTACAGTCAGACACTGACCTCATTGTGAATGATACCATGCAAGTGCAGCAAAGTATCTCCCCTAAAGGAAAGAAACAAAACCCTAAAGAAACACTGTTTTGTTTTCACTTGCACTAAGACACCGTGTAAGGTAGATTTTCATGGTAGAATTCTGTCTAGATTTCAAAATTTGCATGAAGCCAACACTTTACTCTGAACATGGCTTTATGTAGCCCGTCCAGATGAAAAAAATTCTGTTTGAAGCATCACGGGTTTTTGTTCATCTTTAACATAAAGACCGTGCAGGTTCTGGACTTGCTAATCAGAGGAGGGCTTCAACTATCTTGAAAGACATTAGTGTTTCAGCAAAACACATGGCAACTTCTGAATTTTGGATAAAAATAAAGTCCTCAGGCTTCGATTACAAGTTAACCTCTGAAAAAAAGAAAGATCTCCTTGAATACAACAACTGACACCTACAGTACTTTTAATGCTGTTTAATGGTTGCCATCAGCACACCAACTTATTTTGCTCATATGCTACTCTTTAAAGTGTCAAAGATTAAATATCTAATTCGATTCAATACTGCTCTTCCAAGAATGCTTTCTATTTTGAAAAACACGTTTTTCTAACAAGTACAGAAACCTGTAGAATGAAAATGTTGTTTTCCTCCACATTTGTATTTACTATCTGGTAATAACCTGAGGACAGCAGTTTTCTGTTACCAGCTTTACTGTTGGTGCCCTTCAAAAAGAGTGCTGGAACATTTTAAGAAACAGGAAAAGACACACAGCAACCTTACCCATAATCAAATGTAGTGATCCAGCTCAGTGCTACTGAAAATGTATCATGCCAAAATGAGTTTACTGCTTATATGCTCTTTTACGAGAATTCCAGCGTACAGTAAGAAGTTTAGTAAGACATTTAAGTTGATTTATGTAGTCCTAAAAGAAATAATTCTCTAGCTTTTTATGGCTGCATGTAAAAGCCCTTTCCTAATATCACTGTCAGGCACATAGAGCTAAGCATATTAACTTTTACCAATTTCTAGCACTGCTATTTAGAATTTAAATCTGTATTAGTGGACCTACAGTACAAATTTCTTTTTAAAAAACCTATCTGAAACATTTTCTTCCAGTTACAGAAATGAAGTATGTGTGAGGCCCTCATCTCAACTCATATGAGGCAGGTAAAACCATTGTGACTTGATGTATGAAACATAATTAAGTGCAAAACCCCAGACACATTAATTTTGACACAGCAGCAGGTAGTTTGCGCACAAAAATAGGGTACATATCGCTTTCTACAAGAAAATACAGTCGTGGCAGAACGTGTAATTATGCAACTCTTGTTGATATTTAAGATCTGATGTCAGCTAATTGCTGCTAATGCAATTCACACTTAAAGAAACTTTTGGATGAAGCTTCAGTTCAGCTGAATAATAAACTCATAAATAAATTTCTTGTTGTTTGGAAATTTTCCCTGCCCAACCCTCTTCAAGCAACCAACATCCTAATCCTCTAGGGTCTCTCTTAGTACCATACAAACAATTTCAATTAACTAAAGAATGTTACTCTTCATTAATCTCTTCCAATTCCTCTTTATGGGATCTTCTCCAAGCAATCAACCAAGACACATGAAGAGAAATTACACTACACAAATTAGCAACTAAGTACATCAAGTGACAGTGGGTTTTAATGGAAACTCTTCCTTTGCTTGCTTTTATCTGATGTGAAAATAAACAGAGCATTTACTGACTATCTGCATTTCACTAGAACAGGAAACGTAATGGTGTAAACACAACAAAATAAGTAAATCAATTGTCATGCCCTGCTGTCTGGTTGGTGATTACACACAATTAGACCCCCCTATTCTTGTAAAACCGATCTGGACAAACACTAGACTGGAAGTGTGATGTTTTGAAGTGGGGACTTCAAGTTGTCAAGCTAGATAATATACACTCAGTGCACTGCAACAACAAACAAAAATTAACCAATACTCTCGAACATCCTCAGCTCCAACCTCTCTACCCTCACCAACCTGAGAAGGCTTCCCTGGGACACCAGGTTTGGCCAGCATAATGAGTTAGACACCAAAGTATGCAGAGTAATTGGGAGTGATGACCTCTTGCAATTTCCTAGTATATTAAAAAATGTGAATTTTTAGTCCTGTAGGCATAGGAAAACCTTTCCAGAAGATTTAATTTGAAGACATAAGAAATTTCTGTCGTTCCAGAGAGCATTTCCTGCCTGGAAAGAGTATCTTCCCATACATACTTGATGTTTTTCCTTCTCCTGTCTTGCAGAGGGGTTAAATTCCTGAAAAGATAAAGTTCTCAGACAACCTTGGAGGCCCTACGAGGAGGGGCAGGCAAGACATTACAAAGGCCCAGAAAATGAAAAGCTGTGCATTCTTTTATGCCCTAAATCTGAAGTCCTCCCACTGCCTGCCATTTTGGTGGTACCTGTGCATAATCTTTCTTCCCAGTCCTACAGCACAAACATGTCTCCTAACAAGTCTTTTAAGTCCTTATGAACCTTGTGAGGTTTAACAAGGCCACATCCTGCACCTGGGGCAGGGAAATCCCAAGCACAAATTCAGGCTGGGTGGGGAATGGAGTGAGTGTAGCCTTGAGGCAGAGGACTGGGGAGTGCCGGTGGGTGAAAAGCTCAACATGACCAGGCATCATTCACTCACAGACCAAAAAGCCAGTTGTACCCTGGGCTCCATCAAAAGGAGCGTGGCCAGTAGGTCAAGAGAGGAGATTCTGCCCCTCCACTCTGCTCTGGTGAGATCCCACCTGGAGTGCTGCTGGAGCAAGTCCAGAGGAGGGTTATGATGATCACAGGGCTGAAGTACCCTTCCTATGGAGACAGGCTGAGAGACTTGGGGTCATTCAGCCTCGCTCCCCAGATAAGGCTCTGGGGAGAGCTTACAGCTCCTTCTAGTACCTAAAGGGGGCCAACAATAGAACTGGAGAGGGACTTTTTACAAGGACATGTTAGAGATAGGTCAAGGCTTTAAATGGCTTAAACTGAAAGAGCAGGTGTAGATCAGATAGTAGCAGGAAAATCTTCAACTTCTATACTGTGAATGTGGTGACACACTGGAATGGGTTG
This sequence comes from Pitta sordida, assembly GCA_013390025.1. Classification (NCBI taxonomy): domain Eukaryota; kingdom Metazoa; phylum Chordata; class Aves; order Passeriformes; family Pittidae; genus Pitta; species Pitta sordida. Next base: position 327,659 of record WEKX01014281.1, read on the forward strand.
CCCAGGGAAGTTATGGATCCCTGGAAGTGGTCAAGACCAGGCTAGGTGGGACTTTGTGCAACCTGGTCTAATAGAAGGTGATAAAAATCCACTTTAGTACAGTGGTAAGTGTCCCCACCTGGCGTGTGGGAGACTCGGGTTCGATTCCCGCCAGGGAGACAGTGTTAAGAGTTGGACTCGATGATCCTTGTGGGTCCCTTCCAACTCAGAATATTCTGTGATTCTGTGATTCTGTGTTCCTGCCCATGGCAGGGGTGGGTTGAAACTAGATGGTCTTTAAGGTCCCTTGCAGTCCAAACCATCCTGTAACTCTATGATCCTACGAAGGGAGGTCATACATAAGCAAAGCTTCATCTTTTCATTCATCACATCATTTTCTATCCAGTTTTGTTTTCACAATTTATGAAAAGGGATAGACACTAGATTGAACTGAACTGCAAGTTTAGAAAGAATATTTCAGACTGGGGGCAGGGTTGTCATTCTTGGATAGAGGGTATTGTCTGTTATAAATGAAGACCTCATTAGAAAGGAAGCACTGAGTGTACCATGCAGTACCAAAACAATTACTTTGTTAATATGCAGATTCAGTGGAGCAAAATTGGAGTCTTGTACCAACAATAGTGCCTGGTATCATTAGACAAAGGAATACTTGCAGTAAAGGCAATATGTTATAAAAGGAACACAAACAGAAGGACTTACATTTATGCACAATTAGACTGCACGGAGGCAAGACAATCTTTTGGGAGTTTAGGCCAACAACCATTAACACTACGTAATAACACAAAGACACTGACATTTTATATTAAATGCTTCTGCTTCACTCCACTCCAGATACCTCCTGCAGGGGACCTAATTACTTGCATAATTTACCAATACCACACACACAAAATTCAGTTAAATTTAAACAAGTCTAATAAGTAAGAATCAAACTTACTACTTTGGTTCCCGAGGATCGACGTGTTGCTCTGACATTAGAACTGTTCCTTGAGCTAGCTGCACTTGCCAACGGAAGGGTAGTAGAAAGTTGAGGAGGACTGAGAGACATCAAAGGCAATCTGTTATCTCCTAATGTGCACTGCTTGCAATTGGAATTTTTATTAATGAACTTCTCATTTTTACTGTTTCCTGAAGCTGCATTACCAATCTCTGTTATCTCCTCATTCTTGATTCTTTTCAAGCAGTCCTTTAGTGTCAGCTGAGTTGCAGGCTGACTCAACCAGCACAAAAAGAGTTCATCCACCTTCATTTTCATTGCAGGCTGCAGAACTTTCCCAGGTGACATTTTCTGCCAGTTTCCCTGTTCTGTTGATTCAACTTCAAAGTAAAGATTTGACAATCATCGAAACATTCCACTTGACTTTCAGTGTTCCACAGAATAAATGGTTCCTGTTAAGAAAAATAGGGTTATTAAATCTTACATTTCTAACCAAGTGTTGATATTTATTCCCTCAATATACCAACGGGAGTTGAGAGTTAGATTAAATTCCAGTAATTTATTTTAAATAATGGATAACTTCTTTTAAAAGTATACTGTGTAAATGGTGAAGACTGGAGAAAAAGAAACTGCACTTGGACTTTCCCAAAGAGATATCTAACAAATATCCTCCAAGAACATGTATTAAACCCCACAAGTATTATGACAAATAAGATTTGAAAAGACTTATAATTGAACATGCTAAGAACTAAATGACCAAGAAGTTTATGAAAAGCCTTGATGGTAGAACAAGTAAGATTTAAGAAGCAAGTCTTTCAGCCGAGTGGTTTAGAACTAAGACTAAATGCTCAATTTCCATGCTGAGGTCTGTGCTACTTATTTAAAACCTTGCAGTCCTCTCACAGGAAGTGATGTCCAGCTAAATTCCCAAAGCCCGGTATCATACAGTCATCTGATATTTTTAAAACTGATACTTGACATTCACTTTTACAGTTTTTCCAAACCACTATAAAACCCGATGTGACTCAAGAATTGGGAAGACTATGATTTCAGGTTCAGCTATTCAGCTGAAACAAACAGAACATATATAAGTTGGTTTTCTTTTTCTTTTAAGAGATAGAGGATTGGATGAAACACTGAGAAAAGGACCGAAGTTACTATCGAGATCTCTGCTACCAAATTACTTCTGGTGCAGTTTCAAAAAAAACTATGCTTATTCATGCTGATTTTTTTTTTAAGCTTTGTCAGTATTTGACCTATACGCATAGGACAGCAAGGATGTATGTTTGGGCTCGACGGCCTTAAGAGATCTCTTCCAACCTAAACGATTCTGTTCCATGATTCCGTACGCAAACACGGCACTTTGCTGAAGAAGCCCCGAACCAAACGCTCAGAGTTGGACATGGACACCACCCAGCAAACGAACACACCGCTAAACCATTAAAGAGGTTCCTGTAGAACTTCTCACACCGCCACAACTCGGCAGTTCAGTTCTCCCGCCTCCCAAACCCCACCTCACGCCGCTTCGCTTTTTTTCTTTTTTTTTTTTCCTTCCAGACNAGACCAACACCTCCCCGGCGCTCGCAGCTGTGCCCCGGGCACGGGTGTGGGGAACGGCAACGGGGAACCGCCGCCACACTCCCCGTCCCCTCGGGACAGCTCAGCGGCGACGCGGCCCCGCGGGACGGACGCGCTTCGCTTCGCTTCGCTTCCCTGCCCTGTTCCCTGTTCCCTGCCCTGTTCCCTGTCCCCTGCACCCCGTGAGCCCTNGGCACCGCCTGTGCCGAACTTAGAGCTGCGGCAAGGCCGCGCTGTCTCAGACCTGCGGCAGCTCGCAGGCTGCTTTTCTGAGACGAGCTGGCGAAGTGACGGCGGGGGCAGGGGCCTGCCCAGCAAGTTCGCTGTTGGCATAAAGACTGGGAGGAGTGGCCGATAACCCAGAGGGCTGTGCAGCCCTTTAGAGGGGCCTCAACAGGTTGGAGAGAGGGGCAGAGAGCTGTTGGAGATTCAGCAAAAGCAAACTCGGGGTTGTGCAGCTGGGGTAGAGGAGCCCCGTGCCCCAGTACAGCCTGGGGGCTGACCTGCTGGAAAGCAGCTCTGTGGAGAATCACAGAATATACTGACACGAAAGGGACCCACAAGAATCAAGTCCAACTCAGTCCTGCACAGGACCATCCCCAAGAGTCACAACATGTGGGGTGCTGGTGGACAACAAGCTGTCCATGACCCTGCAGTGTGCCCTTGGAGCCAAGGCCAATGTTATCCAGGTGTGCATCAGGAGGAGCATTGCCAGCAGGTCGAGGAAGGTGATCCTGCCCCTCTACTCAGACTTGGCGAGGCCCTATCTGGAGGGCTGTGTCCAGTCCTGTGCCCCTCAGTATTAAGAGAGACATGGAGATTCTGGAGCAGGTCCAGTGGAGAGTGACAAAGAAGATGAGGGGACTGGAGCATATCTTGTTCAGTCTAGAGTAGAGGACGCTCAGGAGTGACCTCTTTGCTTTTTACAACTACCTGAAGGGAGGTTGCAGTTGGGTGGGTGTAAATCTCTTCTCTCAGGCTGCCAGCACCAGAACAAGAGGACATGGCCTTAAACTACACTGTGGGAGGTTTAGAGTGGATGTTAGGAAGAGGTTTTTCACAGAGAGAGTGATCTCTCAGTGGAATGGTCTGCCCAGGGAGGTGGTGGAGTCACCATCCCTGGAGGTGTTTAAGAAAAGACTGGATGAGGAACTCAGTGACATGGTCTAGATAATGGGATGATGGGATGGGGAGTTGGTTATTTAAAAAAAAAAAAAAAAAAGATGATGACATGACCCTGAGATTGGCTCAGATAGATGAAATGTGATGCTCCTGGCACCAGGGTTATGGATTTGATCCCTATATGTGCATTCACATAGGAGTTGGACTTGATGATCCTTGTGGGTCCCTTCCAACTTGGAATATTCTGTGGTTCTGTGAAAGGCTGAGGTATCTGAGCCTGTTCAGCCCCAAGAAGAGATGACTGAGAGAGGACTTCATCAATGACTATAAGTATCTCAAAGGACAGTGCCAAGAGAATGGAGTTGGGCTTTTCTTGGTGGTGCCAAGAAATAGGACAATAAGCAGCAGCCAGAAACTGATGCACAGGAAGTTCCACCTTATGTGAGGAATCTCTTATTTACTGTGTGGGTGACTGTGTACTGGAACAGATTGCCCAGAGAGGTTGTGGAGTTCCCTTCACTGACAATATTCAAGAACCATCTGGATGCAATCCTGTGCACTGTGGTCTGGGATGACCCTGCTTAAGTAGGGAGGTTGGATCAGGTGACCACGGGGATCCCTTCCAAGCTTCCCCATTGTGTGATCCTGTGTAAGTGTGTGAGCTGGTTTCAGCTCTTAAATGCTGTTAAAAGGAGAACACTAAATGCTCTTTTTATGCAATTGCTTTGGTTGCCACTAGTGTTACGGGATTGCAAATGATAGGATGAAAGGAAAAATGGAGATAATTACAAATCATAGGATAAGCCCCTTATTAAGAGAACAATCTGTGCCAGTCTGGTTTTTGCACTAGAAAACATATACTGGAAATCTGTGGGTGCCTGCCTTCAGCTGCGCCCCCGTGAGGCTTCCCAGGTGCACTTGTCATTGGGATCTTAGATGGCTGAGCTCCTGTAGAGTTCTCTTCCTCGTGTTATGTGAAGAGGAACAGAATAAAAAAATAAGAGAATTTCTGTCCAGTGTGTATTAATAAGTATATATTTTAGGGCTATTCAGTGTTCTGCACTTCAAAGGATGTCCAAACCAGTGTGCTAGGGGTCTGTTTATTTGATACCCTTCACTAACAGGCTTGCTGAATCTGGTTGAGAAGTTTTTCTGGCACTTCACTATAATAGTGAGAGAGAGATGCCTCGAAGAGTCCCCTGGGAGTTATTTCACCATTGAGAACTACCAGCGCCTCAATATCAGGGATTAACTCTGATTAGTTCACAAAAGAACAAGTTAATTAATACAAAATTCTAACAATTTATGAGGATTCAATAAGTCTGATAATCCTTTAACTACAAAAATATACTGTGGCTGTGCAGGTTACCTACAAGCAAGCAACTCAAATGGACACCAAGCAACTTAATAACAAAAGCCTTCTAAGCTAGAGCAGGGTGATTAAAAGTGTTTACTAGTGGAAAATAAAACTGTAACACATGACTTAAAAGTGATAAAGTATGAAAATGAAAGAAAGTAACATGAGTTAATGATGACGTCCCGAGATATTTCACGAGGAGTGGAGGGAGAAAGGCATTTCTCTGTTACCTCCGTGAATATGAATGGAACTTCTTCCCAGTTTTTCTCTGTGTTCCAATCTCTTTTATATCTTTTTTTCCTCTTAGACAAGTTTGAGTGACAGGCAAATAAACAAACATTTTGAAGGTGCTAGGCCATTGCTCTGGGACAGACAAAGGATGGACAGACGCCCAAGAACCAGGTCTGTTTTTATGCCTTCAGGGTGTCTTAGGAAGAAAGGATGTGAGATTTTCCATCTCAACGCATTCTTCGGCTCATCCAATTTTACACAGAGACTCATCATGATGTTTCTGGGAGCATCGCCCCAGGTGCTAAGGTCTTCCAGGAACCATCAAGAGCTTATCTCTCCTTTTGTGACCTTACCTGTCTCTCTACACCTTGGTATTTTGTACCTCAGCAAGTCATCTGTGTTTTTACATCAGACCCCTACTTCAACTACAGTGAATTATGCTCATGTGGTTACACTTCACTTTTGTTTTTCCATTTTACCATTCTGCCACTTCCTTTACCATGAGACACCCTCCAGATTTATGACAGGTTATTATCAGAAACCCTGAGAATGTTACTGCTGTGGAACTGGGGCTGTACCAAAGATGATACACTTGCACAGTACAAAGGTGTTATGGTTTAGGGGGTTTTCTGCTGCTCTGGCAGCGAGGGGGTTAACAGCTCAGTTCTTGCCTGAGCTCTCCATGCTGCCATGGCCTTCAAGGTTATAGAGATAGAGGCGTCTCTGTGAATAACATACTTGGGAGAGAAGAAAAAAAAAAGGTTCAGTAGTAAGATGTAGCGTGCCAGCTCAGAATCTGCGTCGGGAGGCTGAGAAATTTGAAGGCCCCCAGGCCCACGAGAGAAGGGGTAGAGATGTTCTTCCAGGCATCCCGCTGCTGNTATTCTCCAGTTTCTCTCCTTCAGGAGAAGTTGGGGTGGGTCTCTGGCATGCAGCCAGGGTCTAAACCACGACAAAAGGTTTGAAGGAAAGGCTTAAAAATGCAGGAAAGATTAAAATAGGGTACATAAGTGAAGGAATGGGCTTACTTTCTCATTTCTGGTGGATAGCGGACATGGAGATAAGAGCTGAGGAGAAGAAAAAGACAAGATGCTGTGAGATAAATCTAGAACAGTCCAACACAATTATGTTTTGATAATACGTATCAGAATTATATTTTTGTAGTACGTAGCAGAATCATCTCACAAAACCCAGTGTTACTCTTGTAACTATATCAGAGGGCTTTGACGTACTGCTGTAGATACTGAAATATATTTTCATAAGTTTTAAATGAGATTCTGCATTCAAGAAGACCTGCAAAGTGTTGAAAGTTCTTGAGGGAGTCTCCATGTTTTGAAGTAGAACAGTACTCTGTTTCCTGCCCATTGGTTGATGAAGTTAGAAAGGATGTTTCTGAAAAACCCAAGTGTAAGAAACAGCATAAATTTATGCTGGAATAAAACATTTCGTGTAACACAGGAAGCAGATGTCAGAGTATGGATAAATTTGTAAATATTACGGAACTGGCTTTAAGCAGAGGAAAAGTAAACCCTGTGTTATGGATAACAGCAAGATTTTTGGCCTAGAACTGAAGCACTGAATTAAGAAGACTGATAACAGAGCAACAGACGTGGAACAAAGAGGACTTTTAAAACATTTTGAATGCCTTTGAAGCATTCCTTAGTGATGGTGTAGCCATCTGTTGATTGACATGTTGAAGACAGGTGGCAAGAAGGGGATCAGAGAGTGACTTGACAGAGTTGTAGAGTTGGATATCATCTGCATAGATATGATGCCCTTTGTTGAAACTGGCAAAGAGATCCCCCAGAGGAACATGAGAAATAAGAAAAAAGAAAAGAAAAAAGAAGCTGTGAGTGATATACACAGTCACAATGTTGTCCCATGCATGTCAGCGTGTACTCAGAGCAATTCTAATTCTAACTTTATTAGACTTTGTCATGATTAATAGTGGTGTCAGATAAGAATCAATTCCATATGTCTTTTGTTAAACAGAGGGCTCTTTGGGCATCCTCACCAGGTTGTACTGGCTGTTGATGTGGATATTTTGAACATGTCTCTGGATGAATTAGGTCTGCTCAGCAGCGTGTTTACTGCCAGGGATGTGTGTTTGTAAAAAGAGAGGAGCCCAAACTTGGTGAAAAGTAGAGAAATACCTGTTGTTGAACCTGTTAGTTTAGATCTTCGACTGAGAACTGAAACTTGAAAATCCTCTTTGACCGCGATTTCCATATTTTTGCTGGCATAGTAAATACAGAAGCTGTACCTTTTCTATGGTGCTTTCAGTGTAGGAAAAAGAAATCCAGTAATCCCTCAAATTTTGCGGAAGTTTGGGACTGGGGAGTGCCGCAAAAACTGAAATCCATGAGGAGTGGCATGTCATACATTTGCAAATAAACTATGCCCATCGCCCTGCCCCCTCCACCCTGGAGCACATGGGGGGCATTCCCGGCACCTCCCTGCACGGACAGGAGCAAAGGGGATCTTCTCTGCCCCTCCCCAGCATGGTGGGCAGAGATGGAGGAGCGGAGGGGAGATCACTGCCATACCGCAGGAGGGTCCTGTCCCCCCATGCCTTGCTCTGGTGTGGTGGGCATGTGTTCCCAGGACTGGCCTGAGGCTGTGCTGGGCACAAGCAGCAAGGCAAGGCTGGCCTGGCCCAGCCTGGCACTCTGCTGAGCCTCTGACCCTCCATGGCCATGGGGCGAGCAGCTGTAATAAATCGCTGACACCATGGTATAAAGCTTCCCCACCATTTAACCTTTCCAAAACTCATAAGGGAGTAAACTCTGGGTAGTCCCTAGACAAGCGAGAAGTGCCACCCCCCACCCCCTGTCACAGGCTGGTCCTGCCCTCAGGCGCAGCAAAGGCACTCGGTGCATGCATGGCTGTCCTGTGCTCACGTGACACAGAAAAACTCTGCGATCAACCAAGGGAAGACAAAGATATCTTTGTGGGGAAAAAAACCCACGAAGAATTGAAGCTATGAAATTTGAGTCGTGAAGAGATGAGGGATTACTGTATCTGGTTTAGTGTCTTGCATTTTATGCGAAATATATCTCTCTGGTTTAAAGATGGTCTCCTTTAAAAATTCACTGAATAAATATTAAATATTAAAGGACCGGGTGTGCACTATCCAACTGGTACTTGAAATTTTAGTGATGGAGTTGTACTTAGCAGTGTTGTAAAAGATATAGACTACACTTTAGTAAGACACTTGTTAAACAAGTGCAAGAAAGTGGTGTATTGATATAACTCTTGCCAATTAATAACAGGAGAGCTTAGGTCTAAGAGCTCAGTGCAGTGGAGTTAGTACACCCATACCAATATGTCCATGTAACACAGTACCTGCTTCCGTACAGTGTGTGGAGATACCTACAGCCTGATGGAGAAGATGAAGAGCCACATCAGCTTCTAGCTCTTGTTGGCTCTGTTGCATGCAGTTCTTTTCTGACCTTGTTTTACTGGTCTTGCCTCAGAAGGTAATATTAGCAGTACCGCCAATACACACTCTTGGCTAAATATCAAAGTCCCCCTTTGCCTATATTCATCACTGTGTACAGTGTCTTGGGGCAGCAGTGTTCATAGGGAATATTTCTGATCCAATTAACATTTTGCAGTGAGGACTGGGCTTCTTCCTTGATAACTTAGGGTCTGTACAACTTATACCTATGTGTATTCAAGAGGTGTCTCCACTGATTCTGTACTAGTGGGAGTAAAGCAGCATTTCTAAGGCCCAACTAATGTTATGCTGAGGTAGACATCTAACCTAGATCAGATGTAACATGACTTGAAAGTCCTGTTCCTCTCTACTTAATAAGAATCTCAGTTAGTATCTGAGACATACGCAATCACATTTTAGAAATCTGAAGTTAATAGAATAAATATGTTTGGAATATTGTATTTACTTGCTTTCACAGACCTGTGATTTGGGGATTCAGAAAATTACAAATTTAGTGAGTTAGGTAGGGGCTTAGAGATCATGGGATTTTAGTGAATTAGTGAAAATTTAGTGAATTTTTAGTGAATTTTAGAAGGATTAGTAGATTTCAAAATCATTCAGGAGGCCTGAAAGTTAAGGTTGAATATTAAGGGTGAAAAACGCTGTTCTGCAGTCCTTGAAGGTAAACAAAAGTGAGTGTTAGCCACAACAAGGGGAAAAGAATGAGCAACATTGGAGCTAATTGGTTGAAGGACTCATGGCAGAGACCATATCCGTGACATAATCTTGAAGAGATAAATATTCATGGGGTGATTTGCATATGCATGAGGCAAGGGGTTAAAGATGGGTGACAAATCTGGGCGGTTCTCTTTTGGCACCTGGCAGGGCAGGGGACACTGCTATCACTCTTTCCTTGGCTCTTGGGCCAAAAATAAACGTTTTCTGTAGCATGCATGCAACTACCTTGAGTCCTGACTGATTTTCCTTAAATCACTGTGTTGGATGTAGTCTCATCTGGTCTCAAAAGTAGAGTTGTCGTCACCCAACAGAGGGAGAGGTTGAGGTGGAACACATGCCTGAGATGAAAATGGATTTCACTGAAGGATCAGTAGGAATTCTTATTCTAGAGCATTTCGTATGCCTTTGTGTTGATTTTCTCTGGGTTAGAGTTAATTTTATTCACAGTGGCTGGTATGGGGCTGTGTTTGGGGCTTGTGCTGAACACAGGGTTCATAACATAGAGACATTTTTGTTATTGCTGAGCAGGGCTTACACAGGGCCAAGGTCTCTTCTGTTTTTCATGCTGCCAAGATGGTGAACAGATTGAGTGTGCATGGAAAGTTGAGAACTGGGACAGTTGATCCCTACTGACCAAAGGGGTATCCCATACCCTGTGACATCATGCTCAGTATATACAGTGGGGAAAGAAGGAGGAAGTGGAGGATGTTTGGAGTGATGGAATTTGTATTGCCAAGTCACCACTATGTGTGATGTGGCCATGCTCTCCTGGAGATGGCTGAAAACCCGCCAGCCCATGAAAGCAGTGAATTAATTAATTCTTTTGTTTTGCTTGTGTGCATAGCTTTTGATTTTCCTGTTAAGCTGTCCTTGTCTCAACCCACGAGTTTTCTCACTCTTACCCTTCTGATTCTCTCCCCAGTCCTGCTGGAGTGCCTTCATGGGGCCTAGTTGCTGGCTGGGGTTAAACCATGACAGCCTGTCATATAGGGAAGACAACTACAGTACCTCTTTAGAATGTTGCTCTTAGTAGAGTATTGCCTTTTGATCAGGCTTTTGCTGTTATAATGCTTTTATAATGCTTTTGCTGTCACATTTTGCAACTTCCAAATTTAGGCATCTGAAATCCTGTTATAACCCATGTATAAGCTCTAAAATAACTGTTCTGATTTCCCAGTGTGTTAACTTAGTTGGTACCGAGTGTGCTGAATGTCTCTGACAAACTGGTCAATTTTATGTAAGTTGCTGTTATTGAAAAGTTTGGCCAGAAGGTTGTGCTGCCAAGGTAATCATCCTTATAAACTTGCTTATGATATGCAATCAGAGAGAGTTCAGAGGAGTGTAAATGTTTCCTTCCACTAAATGAAAGATAAAGTCCGGCATACTGTCAATCAAACAAAAATTCCTAGTCCTGGTACTAATTTGGGGGAGAATGGAGAGGACTTTGGCTGCCTTATGCTGCCTCATTTTAATTGTAGGGAAAGGCTAAGAAAATGGTACTAAGTGGGAATTTGTTAAGCTATGTGCCCATGTCAGCTAACTATACCACTCCATCCTTTCTTACAGTAGCTTACCAAAAATAGAGCTGGGATGGTGAACTACAGGTCATATGGCCTCCAGAAGTAGCATCATATGCAGACAAAACAATGCCAGCAATGCTGACTTTGGTGCATGTGTTTGGCAGCCAGCAATGCTCTCAGAAGAGCCTGATATTGTGAATTTAGTCTTGAATTTTCTCTGTCTTCTACCACCTTGGGGAATACTGCAGTAATATAGGATCTGGTTTGTGTCTTGCTGGTGTACAGCTCCTTAAGAACAAATCAGAGCTATAGTTAGAAAATGCTTTGTAACTTTCCAGCTTGTGCCATAAAGAGAGGCATTTAAACATTCTGCACTTGAAGACACATCTTGTAGGAAACAAGATGTGTCTTCAAGTGCAGAATGTTGAACTTTATTGCACGCACCATGTAGTTAAATTTGAACACCTTGTCACTGTCTATCTCTTTACATGAGCAGTTGGTTTAATGTATTTACATTTCTGCAAGAAAAAAAAAAAAGAGTATAAAATGTAGATGCTGTAAGAGCTGGTGTATTACAAGCCAGAGAAGAAAATTGATTCAGCAGTTGTTTGCCATCAAGTTTTTAGATTAATTCCTACCGCATATCACTGCACGTCCAGCCATGGACAGTCCTTGTACATTTTACTGAATTACTATCGGTGTGTTGGGTTTTTTCCCATAGGGGCCTTGGACTGGGCAATGTTTACAGCAGTCCAGATGTGAAGGTTGGTTCCGCATTAAGACGCCCTGATCTTCTAATCCCACGTTCACATGCCTCTAGTGCTGTATTTTATCCAGTGGTTTTATCTAGCATTGTATCCAGGTCACATGGAGTTTATGGAAAACTGCTTGAAATGCAGTCTCTGGGGTGGTGTTTAACAAGGTGTGCATGAGGATGTTTATGGGGTGTGAGAATGGGAGTCCATTCATTCTCCATGTTGAGTGTTACTGAGCTGAGTTCTCTTCTAGCCTTGTCCTGGTGCAATCATTAAAGGGGAGAGGAGACTCTGAGCTGTTGTATTCACTAGCCTGCAATGTCTGCCAGCTACTTGTCTGCTACCATGCCCAGGTGCTTGGCACTTGCATCTTCATCACCTGACTAGGATGCAGTCTGAAGAACTGAGACCTGTTTTGGGATAGAACCTACTTTTCTCTATATTTCCTCAGAGCAGTCTTCATCAGATTATCAAGGGGGCAGCATATAACAGCCTGTACTCCTTTTCTACTTTGGCAGTTATAAATCATTTGGTTCCTTGAAGTCTTTCTGTAAAAACATGTATATTTCTAGGGCACAGTCTTTGAATATCTGTGTACGTACATACGTACATTAAATGGAAACTGCAGTAAACCACAGAATTATGCTACCTGCCACTGCTCTAATTAGCTCACTGAACTAAAAATAATTAATATAGTTAATCTTTGAATTACAACACAATGAGAAGCACACACTCAATAAATCACATGGTTTTATTATTATCTGCTTAGCATCTGGCTGCTTGAGTAATATTTTACAGCTTTGGTTAAATTTACCTTGTGCTCTTCAAAGCCAGTAGCAAGATTTCCAGTTTTCGTAAAGCTATGGGATCAGACACCTATACTCTGGAGGGTTTAATTCACCACTGCATTACAAGATCTGATCTGCAATTTGACTGCTATTTTCATTCAGCAAAGCTAAAAGATTAACTATTTCTAAATTTATGAGCTAATTAGTACACTAATACAAACCACATTTATAATTTCCCTGAGTTTGCTTAATCCTTCTTCATTACAAAAGTCAGTTCAGATGTCCATAAAAGCTTGCAGGGACAAAAAAAAGTATTTGTTTTCATTTTCATTAGGGAAAAGTGAAAATTCCAAAAGATTCTGGGCAGACAGAGCCACATTCTTTTGCTCTCATTAAAGTCCTTTTAGTTACAGTAGTTAGAGGAGGAAAACACTGTGCAGCTCTAGGCATATGTCTGCAAAGTTGCCAACACCAATAATTTTATCACAAGTTTAATAAGATTTAGTGTTTTTCTTATAAAGCTCCAGAGTCTCATGATTATGAAATAATGTTATCTTCCATTAAATGTGTATGTTAAAAAGAACACTTGTAGTTACAAGGGAGGTATTGGAAATACAAAATTAATGGCTAAAAAAATCTTAATTAAAAAGACTATATGAGCTGCAGCTCAATTTCTTTAGAATAAAGATTTTAGAAGCAATCTTGGAGTTTGAAAAGTGTTTATTAATCTAGATACCATGTCAGTTGTGGCACTAATTCAGTGTTATTGTTCTTCAGGTATTTCTGTGTAGGATCTGGTGCCACTTTCTTGATATTTTTTTCCTACTCTAGAAACTTTGTTTAAGACAAAAAACACCTACACATTTTTCTGATTTAACTGCATCAGAGTGCTGAGACAGGATAAGGGCTGGTTACATATTTTAGATATTGGAGCCAGACAGCAATTCAGTCTAATAATGTGCATGTCTACTATTTCCTGAAAATTTGCTGGTACATGACCCCTTATATGCATATATGTGACCCTACTGAAAACTCTCTTATGTTGTGCCAAAAAATGGCATTAGCTTCAGCTGCTTTATTAAATTGCTACCTAAGCCGGCGTACATTCGCAGTGAACAAGGCACAGCGTATCCGCAGCTCACATATGGTGTGCCAGCTAACATGGGAGCATCTGCTCCTCTCCACACTCACTGGGGTGAGCACACAGCGCCAGAGCAAATGCCCCTCGAGTGCTGGGACATCGGGTTTTGTGCACTGCCACAACGACGTTTGTCCATCGCTCTGAACAAAGCGCTGGAGGTGCACTAACAAATGGCTACCTTGAGCCATGTTACTCCTTTTAAGAGCCTCCAGCTTCCCCAATTGTCAGTGAGACAGGATTCCCAGCAGACAAGTAGTCTGGCTTTTAAGAAGCACTTATCAAATAGACTGCAGCTGTGATGGACTATGCTGTTCCCAACTAAATACTGTATTCTGTCCCAGAAACAAGGTTAGAGAAATAGCCCCCATAATTAATGTTTAGCTTTTAATATTATCATCTGAAAAGAGAAGTGAATGTGACAGCAGCCAGCAGCTGCCAAGGTATAGATCCAATACTGGACTATTATGGAAATGAGAAAAGTGCAAGCTGGAAGAAGACAAAGCTTGTATAATGTTCCACATGATCCCAGGGAAATAATTGCACCAAGGAATATAATTTGAATGTAAGAGGAGCATTCACTGGGCTAAATTTATCTGGGTGATGCAGACTCCTCAGGGCTGGAGCTGGGTTCCTGATCTGAACCATCCTCCAGGAGAGCTGGTTGGTATCCCTTGGTCGTGAAAGTTCCCCTGTGAGGCTTAATGTCCACAGGCTAATATGGCCTTTGGGAATGGTCCCCATGGTAATATAAAACCAGATTGTATTAGTATTTTAATGCTGCTATTTCCTGACTTTTAAGCACCTCCTCACGTAGCTTTACTGTCCTAACTCCATGCTTGGCCCTTCTACAAGGACTGGTACTAAGAACTCTTCCGGGAGGATCAAGATGGGAATGCAACTTTTTGACCAAATTAAAATATTTTTCCGATTTTCTTTGGTACTGAGCTGTACAAATTCCTGTCACGTGCCTCTTACACTTTTTGTATTCCCACAGAGGTGTTCACAAAGAAATTCCCAAATAATTGTCAGCAGAAGTAAGCGCACGCAGCAAATGTCCTTAGTGTTGCGGACCTGAAGTGCAGCTAATAGGTTAATCAGAACTATGTGTTTGTTTCCCATTCTATTCAGCACAGAGGGCAAACTTCTCTTTGAATTACTTCAAAATCACATACTTAAATCCTGTTCCATTACATTTTAAGCTCATTTTTGTGTTTCTGGTTATGTAAAACACACCACACTTTGTGTATCAATTTGGTACCCATCTGCTTTAACCTATAAATTATTGCATTTTAATGACTTCTATTCCTGCAGGTCCTGAGGAGGTAGAGGATCTGGGAGCAGTAGCTGGCCTCTATTTTCGTATTCATCAGTATTCCTCGTAGTGGCTTCCATTGCTGAACCACCTTTACATCATACAACAGTGCATGTAATGCCTGGCTGCTAAGTTGCTCTTGCAGGGAAAGTTGAAAAAATGCATTTTTTTTTTAATCTGGGGCTTGACTGAAATGAATATATTTATGTAACTCCCTAGGTTCAGCTCTTCTCCCATTACTGTGCCGTGGATCGCAAGTTACTGTTCTTGCCAGCATTCACCATTTCCTGCCAATGTTTCTAATTTGAAAGAGTTAGTTCAATATTAAGACCTTTTAGTGTAGCCATTATCCTTGGTAGTCTGAGCTCTCATTCTTCTCCTGAGAATTTCTTCTCTTGTTTTCCTGGAGACATCTTGTCCAAGTCCAAATGCCCAAGCAAGTTGCATCAACAGGGTAGTGCCAAGCTGAAGTTGTTCTAATGAATTCCTGTTTTGAGACTGAGCTTCAAAAGTAGCAGGATGTTTTTCTAAAATGTCCTTTGGAAATAATGAGACACTTGACAAAACCTGACAAACCGACATTACTTGACAAAACTTTTTGGGCCAGAAATGAGTCATGATGGTAGTTATCAAACGACTTGATTAAAAGAGTTGTGTTTCTTTCTCTAAAAGCATTTAAAAACATTTAAAGGCTTCAGGAAGCCACCATTGAACATTACAGGTGAATACTGGGAATAGCTGTGTTTTCCCTTAGTTTTGTACTTCTGTACATTTGAGCACTCTTAGGAAGATGCCTGCATTTTTCCCCCCCAAAGTGGCTGCTTTTCACACATTATAACCTACATAAATTCTTAATGTTTTACTATACTTTTTGCAATGGAGATGTTATTGGTTAGGTAATAAGAAAAAACTCCAATTCTACCATGTAATGTGCATTTTTTGCACCTTATGAGAATATTGAATAGACTTCATTATTTTTTTCAATACAAGTCTGAGTTCTACCATTTGATTACCTGAACCAAAAGCATTTCAATTTGCCATCCATCACCCTGACCAGTGTAAAATGCTGAATATTCAGATTAAATTGGAACTTTTTTTCTATGAATAAGGAATTTGATTCAATTCTGTAATATACAGTGTCTCTGGGGAGAGGAAATTGAGCTGAAGGTCGCTGAAGGCAAGTTAGAAAATTGTATTATCCAAATACAAAATTCTTTTTCTTATCATCAAAACCTGAAATACAGCCATGGGGAATAAGGGGGTCAAGAGAGAATTCAATTAGAGATGAAAATAGAAAAGGTGCATTTTTCAACTTACCTTTCATTTTTCCAAACAAGTGGCAGCAGTGAGCTGTATAGGGACAATGAAATATTTGTCAAGGAGTTTAAATTTTTTCCCTAAGTATAAATCAGAAAACATTCTTAATTGCATATAGAGAGGTAGTAAAAGTCCATTTGAGAATGGACAGGCCAATTCTTCATAATCTTAACCATTGAAGTTTTAGTTTGTTCATCAGTGGTAGAGGAGATAATGAATATTTAATTGCAATAATTTGTATGGATAAAGTTGTCTTGTTAAGAAAGAACAATTCTCAAATGTTTGTAATCAGTTTTCACTCTAAGACAGTCTGTGATAACCATTTCTGCCCTTTTCCCTCTGTCGTGGTTTGACCGTGGCTGGATGCCAGAGACTCACCTACAACCTATCCTGNTCTGCATCACTGTTCCTCTCTCTCTAGTCCATAGGTTTATACCATGGTCGGTCCAATTCACAAGCAGCAGCGGGATGCCTGGAAGAACATTCCTACCCCTTCTCTTGTGGGCCTGGGGACCTTCGGGCTTTCAGCTTCTCAATGCAGGTTCTGAACCGGCACACTACATCTTGCTACTAAGGTTTTTTTCTTCTCTCCCAAATATGATTATTCACAGAGATGTCTCTATCTCTATAACCTTGAATGCCACGGCAGCACTGAGGCTCAGGCCAGAGCTGAGCTGTTAACCCCCTTGCTGCCAGAGCAGCAAAAAACCTAAACCATAACGCTCTCTTTAACTCATAATATTAAATAATAAATCTTCAGAATAATTGTAGAAGCATAGTGGTGTTATGCCATAAAGTTGCTTGCTTTTCTTTTTATTTATATTAATGTTTTGCTTTATTTTTTTTAGAGTAGGTATCAAGAACTTCTAAAATAAACCAGACCTTGCCCAATGTGGCCACCTCTGAAACATTAGCAATTACAGATACAGGCCATGATTTATTGAAGAGCTGCTGCACTTGCTCAGTTCTCAGCTGTATGACAATTAAATATATTCTAATTCTAAGGAGCACTTCATCCATACTGCAAATAGCAGTTTTGAGTTTGTGTTGGCTCCAATGTTGGCTAGAACTTATGGAAATTTTTCTATGAAAAGTAATTTGAAAATGTTGTTACATTTGAAGCCAGATGCAGTCCTCTTTGAGATATAACCTGGAAACAAAGTCTTCAAACCCATTGTAATAACCCAAATATGAACATTGCCTTTTTGGTGTATTTGTAATATGTGTAATTCTTAAAAGTGTGTTATATTGAGTATGAAGTTATCCTGCCCTTCAATAAAGTAATCTCTTAAAAAAAAAATGAAATTAGCAACCACGACCTTGGTTTTCTGGTGGCACAAGGCTTGTACATGCAGATGTGAAATGAGCACATGCAGTCGATATTGTTGGGAAGCAGAAACAATGGTGCAGCACCCAGCACACCTCTGAACGTATGACAGAGTTTGTAGAGAAGAGTAATTTTCTTTCAGCTTCAGAGGTACTTTAGAACAAATCTTTTAGAACAGAATCACAGAATATTCTGAGTTGGAAGGGACCCACAAGGATCATCGAGTCCAACTCAAATGACACCACTACCTTCTTGGTGGGAATCTTCAAATATTCTCCAAAATGCCTTTTTTTGTTCTATGGGACAGAAATCTCAGTTCTTGGAGTTCTTACTATGCTCTTCTCTGTATTTTAAGTGCCAGAGCACCTCTATAAGCCTAGTGCCTAATAGATACACTAGCTTTCAGTGGAAGTGAAAGGACTCTTCTCTTAAGATTGGATTACAAAATTGAGGTCTTTGTAAAATAAAGTGCCCGGTAAATGGATCCAGAGTGGCTACATTTTGCTTATATGTATAATGATATTTGAATAATTTTATTTTTTTAAAAGTGATAAAGAGTTTTGTATTTCATATCTAATGAAATAAGACTTCCTTTAATTTTTGTTTCAACCTATCACAGGAGGAAGAATTTCATCCACAGTTGCTGAATTTTTCAAAGTAAAGGAAAAAGAACATTACATGGTTAAGATTATTCAGTCTAGTTCTGTTTGAATTTACTGATCATTCTTCTATTTGACAAAATGTAAAATTAATGTTTTTGGAATCTAGGGACTTCAATAACCTATGAAAATTAAAAAATAAAGGGAGTTTTACTGAATTGAAATAGGCTGTTAGAAGAAAATCAGCCTCTGGTAAAGGGAAGGGAAGAAAAATGATAAAGAGAAATCACATTGACAGAAACCTCAAACATTATGGAAACAAGTAGGTCAAAAGAATTGTTCAAAACAATATACCTTTGGAGTATATATTATCAAAAGCACCACTAATTCTTTAGGCAGAAGAGATCAAACAAATGCAAATTTATAGCAAACTATTAAACAGCTATTTGGGTGATAGGAACAAAAGAAAATATATATAGTGCAGAAAATGAAAGCAAGGGATTATTAGAATGAAAAGGTATTGCACCAAAATAATATAAAAATAAATATAAAATAAATGCCCTTGATGTTTCAAAACAAACTTAAGCCTCAGTGTTTGTGAATAAAGTTCCATGGAGTAGACCTTCTGTAGAAATTTTATTATTAAATCCTAAGGCCTGGAAAAGGGAATTAAAACCCATGGCAACAACCTTTTTAACGAACTTTTATGGACTGCTGGATAATGCAGCAAAATAGAGGTTATGCAGCAAAATGGCGGTCGGGTGGAGGCACAATATCACAGAATCACAGAATTACTAAGGGTGGAAAAGACCATAGAGAAGATCGAGTCCAACCTATCACCTATCACCTGTTACCTATAGAACACAAACCTTTCACTTCCCCTCAGAGGTATCACTTTAAAAACAGACAGGCCAGAAGATACAGGTAACAGAGAGGAAAAGGGTTATTAAAAGAGTCTAAGGATGAGTGGCACTGTGTCTCTCTCGTAAGACAGAACCTGGAGATCCTCAGCTCAGGTGAACTCACCACGATTTGAGGCTGGACAGCAGCTTGCAATTGCAAGGGCAAACAAATGATGAAAATCCACTTCAGTGCAGTGGTGAGAGTCCCTGCCTCTCACCCAGGAGACCGGGGTTTAATTCCCACTGGGGAGGCAGTGGTGCCGTTTAAGCGTTGGACTCGATCCTTGTGGGTCCCTTCCAACTCAGAATATTCTATGATTCTATGTAAAATGCCACAGTTAACAGTTAAGCAGTTAAAGGCCACATGTATTTATTTTTTACCTTATAATGCAGGCAAATTGCTTAAATGGTAAAACATTGCTTGAAAGTGCAGCCTAGTGGCTGCTCTGTAGCAAAGTGAAGGAACTAGGTTGTCTAGGCAAGAAGCTGACTTACTTAATCAAGTATCTTTGGGAAGACTTTTTAAGTATCAAAACCCTTTCCCACACAGTGTTAGGATTGTGACATTAGACATTCAACAGTCAGGAGTTCCCAATGGTAAGCTCAGCTCAGCCCTGTTGTATTTCGCCGTGGGGAAAAGATTACATAGATGGAGTAGGAGACAAGGTACTTTGGTAGACCAATTTGTCTGTGTGGAATTGCTTGTCCCTTAGGTTCTGGGCTGGCATCACTTGAGACAAGTTGCTTGTACAATTGGTTTTGACCACTCTGCATCCTGGACAGCAGCAGCAGCAGAGATGAGCCAGGCTCCTTAACTTTTTCCTCTGTGGCTACATGACCCCTGAGGAAGAGAGACAATGGAGGTGAAAAAGTATTAAAAGAAGTCCCTGTCCCTCATATGACCCCTGCTGGACTCCTGTAAAATTTGCATCAATGCCTAACAGCATGAGACTACCCTTTTTAATGTGATTCGTTAATGCTGTTTTACCAGCAGCAAATTTAGATAAGCTGGATACTGTATTTAGAAAAGTCCACAAAGAGTAGAGGAGACATTTTTGGAGAAGGACACCTGGAGGGAACTGACCTGAGCAGGTGACAAATTTTTTATGGCTGTGCCAGCACATGTAGCACATATGTTTTGTTTTCTTTCCTCTCTGAGGTTTTCAACTTTAGCAGCTTACATATACTGATGGTATGCTGATTAAAGGATCCATTTCTGCTCTGCTTGATTGCTGGAAGAATCATCTTTGACCTTAAGGGTGCATGGCCTTAGCCGGCAGTGTACAGTTGTGTACACCTTGGGTGTATGGGAATTTTCTAGCCACATGTGGAGGCCATCAGTTCTGAACAGCCAAGTGTGAATACCCGGCAGAAAAAGGGCTGCCCAAGTGACTGATGTGAGATGTACTCCGGTAAGAGGAATGCATCCGTTATCTTGATATATTTGGGGATGTGAGATCTTGAGCACATGTGAGATCTTGAATACCTTGAACTGTCTAAATATCTTGACTTCAGCAAACCTAAATTTTGCAGCCAGCAGGATACTGCTTTACCAGAACAGTTAGAGATGCAAGTGTAGTAGAAGACAGTTTTATTCAGTAAAAATAAGTGGAATAAAAGCAGGCAAAAGCTATCAGAACTGGGTAGCCATACTCCATGAAATTGTTTCATCCATCCAATAGAAATTTGCAGAGTGGCAACCCCCTCCCTCTAACAGTTTCCTTCTCTCTTTTTATAACTCTCAATATGAGGGAAAGATCTTAACAAGAATATGACTGTGTTTCTTTTATGTATAAGAATAAAACTCTTTTCTTTCTACTGCAGACCTGTTATTGCAACAGTAAACAAGAAAAGAGTGATCAATTTTAAACTGATAAACTGAAAATTTTCAGTGGGTAGAATAAGTTATGTTGAGGTTATTTGCTGAGAGCAGATTAGAAGAAAGCCAGCACTTGTGTTTATTGAGCTTTTCCAATGAAAAGTAAACTCACCCAGCCCTGTTTATTAGCTTTTTTTTATTAACAACAAATGATGTACTGTGGTTTGTGCATATGCATATTGACAGTTAAATCTGAACATGTTCTCCTCTGTGCATGAATATGTTCACACATACTAATCATTTTACTTACAGAAACATGAAAACCCCAGAGAGAGTCTGGCTCCAGTAGAGCTTTTCTGGTTTACTTTGTTGTCTGTTGGATTGTGGACTTATTAAAATGCAGATATAATTTGGTAAAACTCTGAAGCAAAATTTTTCCAAGAGGTTGCTTTGAATAGCTGAGCAGTGCAATGATTAGTTTGCCATCAGGAAGAAAGAAATACACATTAAATGATAAAGCCAGTTGTATAATTGGGTGTCGTGGTTTGACCGTGGCTGGATGCCAGAGACTCACCTACAACTTATCCTGGAGGAAAACTGGAAAATAAAACCGGTCACAGGCAAAAAAGCAACTACAAGTAAAAGGCAAAAAAGGCAACTACAAGTAAAGAATATAAAGGATTTATTTACTAACTAACAAGATCAGAACTGCGAAGGAAGCATCATTTAAAAGGCAACCTTTCCCCCCCCACCCCTCCTTCTCTTACAACAGATGTCATATTCCCTTTTTCACCAGGAGACAAAGGGGGAACATAGGGTAGGGGTAAATCAGGCAAGTTGGTATTTCTGACCAGATCCAGGGTAGGAACCATCTCTCTGNCGGTCCAATTCACAAGCAGCAGCGGGATGCCTGAAAGAACATTTCTACCCCTTCTCTTGTGGGCCTGGGGGCCTTTGATCTCTCAGCCTCCCGACGCAGGTTCTGAACCGGCCCCTACGTCTTGCTACTGAGTTGTTTTTTTTTCTTCTCTCTGAAATATGTTATTCACAGAGACGTCTCTATCTCTACAACCTTGAATACCATGGTAGCACGGAGGTCCAGGCAAGGACTGAGCTGTTAATCCCCTCGGTGTCAGAGCAGCAAAAAACCTCTAAACCATAACATTGGGTTACATGATTGTATTGCAGAACAGTCTTTCTTAAAGATGTTAATAGATTGCTAGATACAGAATTTCCACATTTAATTTTTTTTGACACCTGTCTCTTACAAAGAGAGAAAAATCATCCCTTTCCTTCTTTTTTTGCTTTACAAGCAAATAAGAACCAAAGCAGAATCCTCTGTAGGCCATACCTTGTATTTACCAGTCTGATTGCCAAAAGCACAATTCAGCTGAGGATATTACATATGGACTTGTCAGTCTTGCCTGGTGGGAAGCAAGGTTCTGGCTGGAGAAAGAAAGCTGGTTTCATTCTGGTGAAAATTCCTGAGTTTTGAACTCCAGGTGATATTTTGCAGGGTAGGACTTTCAAAGCATCCTCCTGGGACATGAAAGGCACAGCTAGTGAGAAAAACTAAAAAAACTCAACTGAGTAGATCAAACTCATACTACTGGGTTCATAGTCAAGTATAAAAGGTTACTGTGGAGAAGGTACTGATAGATGTAGAAAGGAGAAGCTTTGGGAAACTCTTCCTTGTATCCTCTAATGACTGTATAAAAATTATATTGCTAGAAATGTAGACAGGGATTCCTTAGTGGTAACTCTGTACAGTTCATCAACCAAAGTCTCCCTTCCTCCCATCCCCAAAGGCTGAAATGTGATTACTTGAATGGGCTTTTATATGAACAGGACATAAACCACCATCAGCTTGTATGCTACTGATATAATTTTAAGTGTTTTACTTAAAAATACATAACTGTGAATATTGAACTCCTTAGACAATTCCTCTGAGGATGAATAAGGAAACTTCAAATTCATCTGTTCTACATAACTTAAGATGCAAAGGATCTGTGCATGTTACCTTTATCGGTTCCTCTTCATCCTGTAGAAACAAGACAGAGTACTTCTAGCTGTATTAAAGAAATGAAGCACTCGAGTCTCTGAAGGCCTCCCAGGTGAATTTCATTTTGAAAGAGAATAAGAAAATTCTCCTCTATTTCCCATGAGTCTTTACTTCTTAAAAACTGGGAACTTGTATTAACCTCACTTACAACCTTGACCTCAGCTGCAAGACACCTCTTCCAAATATCTAAGAAAAATACATATAAAGAATCTCCCATTACTGCCATAACTAAAGGACCCTTTTTGTTTTCCTACATTTTAGGAGCTAGTGTAACTGACGTGTCTAATCCGATCTTTCAGGAAATAGGAACAATGTGAACATGCAAAAGGGAAAGTATTTTTGTGCTTCTCCTCTTTGTCACCTGCACATGCTGAAGGCTGTGCACATATTATATCTCCCCTAGTGCTGCTGCAGTGCCTCTTGGTCACATTTGTTGTGATACATTATGTCGTCAGCACTACAAAATTCCTGAACATTTCCTGGGAATACTAGATTTGCTGTTTCTGAAGTGAAGCTTATAAATTGTATCACCAGCAAATAGGAGAAGAGATGTGAGTGTATTTGTAGCTGTAAATTAAGAAAAATCTGCCTATATCTATGTTCTCTCTTCACTGAAGGAAGAATCACTCTCTTCTCCGTATCAAAACCAAAACATCACATAATAGCTCTCTCGCTCAAATGATAATGACATAATATAAATGCTCTCCAATCATATAAAAAGACATGTGCCTGCCTCACTTTTTTCTTGCAATGTTTCATCATCTTTTTCATTCACTTTGGTTTACAAATCACAAAAGAATTTTTGTATGATTTGTGATGGGATAGGCAGAGTTAAATGAGCAATTCCAATCTGATGCTCTAATTATTTTCTTTTCTAACAGAAATTTCAGCCTTGAGCCGCTTGTGAGGCAGTAACCCGTATTTTCATGACTGACTGTGCCATTGGGTTTTGTTACTCTTTTCAATATAGCTGAAAGAGCAGTGTATTTGTGGCAAATCAGGTAAATGATATGTCAGAGACACATAAAGCTGTCTCATACAAGCATTCACAGAAGACTTTTTTCCTTGCAACAAATGGCATCTACGTCTCTTACAGCAGAATATTCCTCATTCTGAATGCCTAAATAAAACCCGTGCTTGTATAGAGAAAAGACTTTTGAATGTGGCATCAGTCTGGACTATTTATTCTCTTGCAGTGCAATACTGTCTCTGTGGTCCACTGAAAAAACATTTTCTTTTCCTTTTGCACTATTTCTTAGTATAGGTGTAAAAGGGAGTGTAACAATATTCTTGCATCATAACTGGTTGATGTACTGTAATGCATATGAAGTGTAGTCTGCAACAAGATCATGAACCAGAACTCCTAGATTTCAGCAAGAACAAAAGTAGTATTTATGTGGAAGGATTGTTGTCATTTTTTGTCCTTTACTGTTGCTGGTGGCAGCTCAGAAGTTGACAACAGTGCAGTACTGATAAGTCTGCTTCATCCTGTACCCTTACAGTAGGCACAGATTTCAACAGAGCTGAAAGAGCAAACCAATGTTTTATATAGCCTGTTTTTAAAAATGATATTTTTGTTGTCTGTGTGTTAGTGACTACAGAAGAACAACCTTGGTATTTTTAATGAGTTTCACATAAACAATGCAGTTCATGGAACAGGTCAGTAACAACGTATACAACAGGCAGTTGCTGTTAAGAACAGCAGGTGCTCTTGGTCAGAGGTTCCTAGTGTGAGCTGCTTTCATTTACATAGTCATTTGTGGTGGGAATAGAAGTGTGGTCATACTTCTAAATGTCAAAAAACATGGCTTGTGAAATACTATGTGAAACTCCAGTAACGTATCTTCTTTGATTTTTGCCTTCTCAGTCACAGGTTCACAGGTTATTTTGAATTGGAAGGGACTCATAGGATCATCTAATCCAACTCCCAAGCGAACACCNCCATCTCTTTTATCATGTGAGAAGGTAATAGAGTTGTGTGTGTCCCTTCTTCTAACTGCATTGTGCTATAAGAGAGAATAAAATACTGTAAAGGAGATTGTGAATAGTTTTTCAGCAATTTTGATGTCTTCTTCCAGGTTTAGACCAAGGAACATACACTCACTGGGAAACTAGCGATCTTCCATTTTCCATGTGGCAGAACTCATTGTCACAGTGGTTTTAGTTATTGAATTTTTGAGCAGGAATATTGTTACATATGCCTGTCTCACAAACTAAGGAGGAAATTTCATCATTCCTAGGCATGGTACAAGAAAACGTAATATTTAGCGAAGGTGACTGTGTATTTTTATGAGCAGAAAACATTTTCTTGAGCACTTGATTAAAGCTAAACAAATGCGCATTATAGCGTCTCAGTGCTGTCCATGCTTAGCATGAGGTCCTGGAAGTTTGCAGACAGCAAAGGGGAAAAAAGAGCTGGTCAAAGATTCGAAGATATATGATAAATGAATAAACCACGTCTGTCTCCAGAAGTTATTGCAAGGCTGACATGCCTGCCCCCCGTAATGGTATTAGTATCTATTGATTCTTGTGACAAAGAGAATGACAGGAGAATAGTGCACTGAAAGTGAAGGAAAAAAAGAAGCCAGACAAGAACACTTTTAAAAGCAGCATTGAGCTGATAGAGGTGATAGAGATGCCAAAGTCTGTATCCTTACATACAGTAGAAATTGACTCTTTATCACACATGCATTATGCACAGCAAATACCATACTAAACCTCATTTTTTTCTTCATTTGAACCCCAAACAGGAGTTTTCAGTGACAGACTGAAGACTGCTGAAAGTGAGAGACAGGCAAGCTCTAACACTCGCACGCTGTGATGCAAGAAAACTGCTCTGTCGACATGTTGTTTTCCTGTGAGCTGCATTCACTGAAGAAGGGGGTGGGATGCATGAGATTGATGTTTGAAATTCAAAAAGGGCACAATAGGGCCTTGGATTCCTATGATGTCCATCTGGGACTGAAAGGTTTGGAAGTCTTGGGTGGCATGTCTATCCCACTGTATGTCTCTGCAAACCTGGCTCAGGACTTACGGCTCGCTGAAACATCCATGAGGTGTCCTTTCCTGGAATTGCTCCAATCAAAGTCCATCTTTGTATGTCTAAAGGAATGTGATGAGTTTCTTATTTTGTTATTTTCACATGATACTCATATGGTCTTCTCATCTAAAGGAGCAGGTGTAAAACAGGGCTCAGAGACTTGCCTGACTCTGATAGTTGACAAGTTGAGAAAGTCCTTTCAGGAGTGGCTGAGAGAGCTGGGATTCTTTAGCCTGGAGAAAAGGAGGCTCAGGGAAGACCTTATTGCACTCTGCAGCTATCTGAAAGGAGATTTTAGCCAGGGGGATTGTTCTGTTTTCCCAGGCAACAAGAGATAGGACAAGAAGAAATGGCCTCAAACTGTGACAGGGCATTTTCTGGTTGGACATCAGGAAGAATATCTTCACTGAAAGGGTAGTTAAGCATCGAAACAGGCTCTCCAAGGAAGTGGAGTCACCATCCCTGCGAGTGTTCAAGAGGCAATTGGACGTGGCACTTAGTGCTATGGTTTAGTTGACATGATGGTGTTTGGTCAAAGGTTGGACTCGATGATCTTGGAGATCTTTTCCAACCTTAATGATTTTGTGATTCTATGAAATTCAGAGTGAACCTGGGCTGAAGGCAATCCAGTGCCACCACAATGTAGGAAAGGGGACAGCATACAGAATAAATTAAAGGAACTTCTGTTTATAACTTTAGCACTGTACAGAAGAAGGAGAAATAACTATTTTGCTGGTGGCTGAAGGGCTGGAAAGGAATTTGTTATAGAGATATCGCAGTTCTTAGTGGACACAGAGATGGAGCTCTCTGTTCTGGCAGGAGTCTGGCTGCAGATAGCTGATGGCCAGAATGGATCTGCCTACATTACCCACATGTCAGATTTTCCGCTGTCTTTTGCCAGCACCCCAAATTAGTTTTCAGCAATTGAAACCCTAAATTAGTTTTCAGCAATATTCCCTGCCTGTAAAGGGAACACCGTTCCAGAGCTGGTAAGCACTGATTCAGCAAAAATAGTTTGCTGTTTCAAAATACAGAGTTCCCAGAACTGTGTACCTCTTCCTGTGCATATAATTCAGCTGATTTCTGTACCATTGACATCACTTACTGTCTGTGTTTGCTTTTCCTTATTATCCTCTGCAATGTCAGACTGTAGTCTTGTAGTTTGTCCAACTATTACATTTTCTATCCTCTTTACCTGCTTCTTATTATATGAGCTTGAGTCCCCAAGGGCTGTGGCTAATGGTGCTTGTGCGTCATTCAGTCAGGCTTCCTCACTTGCTCAAAACACTCTTCTGTTCCTGCTCATAGAAATGTACATATATTACATAAATAGTCAAGTGCAATTAATACTGGTCATATGGAGGGAAAATATACTGATCAAATATGAGGTAACATGCTGGAAATGACCAGAAAACACACATTTCTGTAGTAGCTCTGCATACCTGGAATCCTTGATAATTAATTCCAGTTAATAATTTTTTTGTTAGAAACTACAACCAGGTGATACTTCTGTGAAAGGAATTCTGTTGCAACAGCTGTAAACAAACAAACAAACAAAAAGTCCAAATAATGACTAATTGAGATGATCTCACATGTGTTATGGTTTAGGGTTTTTTTCTGCTGCTCTGGTAGCGAGGGGGTTAACAGCTCAGCTCTTGCCTGAGCTGTCCGTGCTGCCATGGCCTTCAAAGTTAGAGATAAAGGCAGGCGTCTCTGCAGAATAACATACTTGGGAGAGAAGAAAAAAAAGTTCAGTAGTAAGATGTAGCGTGCCAGCTCAGAACCTGCGTCGGGAGGCTGAGAGATTTGAAGGCCCCCCAGGCCCACGAGAGAAGGGGTAGAGATGTTCTTCCAGGCATCCCGCTGCTGCTTGTGAATTGGACTGACCATGGTGAAAACCTATGGACCAAAGAGAGAGAACCAGGACCGCAGAATCCGTCTAAGCATCAAGACTGAAGATGGAGAGGTAAAAACTGGACAACACTGCTGATGTGTTGGAGCCCAGAGACAGAAACTTGGAGCTAGCTGAGAGCTCCGCAGAAATCCCTGGACAGACTTTTTTTGGGCATTGTTATAGTATTTGTGTACTTTTGGGATGGGCTCATTATGAAGCAGAAAAGCCAGTACTTAAAAGCTGCAATCCTGGCTGTGACTTCTGGACAACAGAGAATTTTTCAGAAGAACTGTCGTCCTCAGGTCGAGATCTCACTTGGGAGTGGTCATGAAAGACCTTTCCCTCTTGTGAGAGAGAGAGAACTTTATGGAGGGGCAGAGAGATGGTTCCTACCCTGGATCTGATCAGAAATACCAACTTGCCTGGTTTACCCCTACCCTGTGTTCCCCCTTTTTCTCCTGGTGGAAAAGGGAATATTACATCTATTGTAAGAGAAGGAGGGGTGGGGGGAGAAAGGTTGCCTTCTAAATGATGCTTCCCTTGCAGTTCTGAGCTTGTTAGTTAGAAAATAAACCCTTTATGTTCTTTATTTATAGTTTTGCCTTGCTTCTTTTGCCTGTGACCAGTTTTATTTTATTTTCCAGTTTTATTTCCCAGTTTGTTTTTTTAGTTTTCTCCTTCAGAAGAAGTTGGGGTGGGTCTCTGGCATCCAGCCAGGGTCAAACCACGACAACATGATAGCTAAAAGTTTTTTTTTTTCCCACTTAGATTGCCATGAAGGAGAGGAATAAGAACTTATTAGATTGTAGAACATTCCATAGAGGACAACATGTACAAACAGTTTAGTTATGTTTTCCTACAATCCTTCTTGCTGCTGCACTTCTGTGAGAGTAGTTTGGTCTCAAACAGAGAAAAAGTGATTTTGCCTGCTTCTGTGGCAAATTCCATCCTCAAGCCAACTTGAGCTGGGGCTCATGTGGTCTGAATCAGGGATGGCAGAAGAAGCGGCCTCCTCTTCCTGTTTCTGAGCAAAAGATGAATGGATGTGGTACCGTATGAAAGGCAGAGCTGAGTTTAGTGGAATTAGTTTATGGGGAAACCTCTACCCCAAATAATTTTATTAGTCTCCCAGCTACAAATGAGATTCATTTGTTTTAGACTTCCTGACAGATTCAAATGTGACAAAACATTAGGGTCATGAAGGTGGTCGGTTTGCATTGACAACTATGTTTTTGTGACACACTGGTTTAACTCAGAAGATTTCAAACAGATTTTGTATTTAAATTTGGACAGAGTTGAAACCAATTTTCATGAAGTGAGTTGTGGTGTGTGAAGAGATTTATATGACTGGTCAGTAGCTGGAAGCAAAGCCATTAATGTTTGAATGTTCCTGGATGTTATCTGGGAAACTGAAAAAGCAATTAAGTGTTTAGAGAGACATTTAAGGGAAGAAAATAAAATCAAATACAAAATAAATGCTTTGGGCTTTCAGTAATACAAGGGAAGAAGAATGGAGAAATGTTTGAGGAGAAAGCTACAGTAGAATGGGATAATACTGATTAGAGCAGGAGAATTAAACTGAACAAAGTTAAGATCAGCCAGAGAACTCCGAGCCTTTAAAGTAGTTATAGGTCAAGGGTGCAAGTGCTAGGCCTTTTCCCTGTATCAACAACTAATGCATTCATTTAAATTTGGCAGAGATAAAGATATGCTAGTTAAATGAATGCATTGCATCAGCAGAAGAGTCTGAGCTTGATCTTACAGCTCTTTGTCATTTTACAGATGAGAATCTTACATTCTCTTACAAAGGCCAACTGCCAGAATGATGATGGTGCTTATTAGGGGAACATTATGACATTTAAGTAAAGTAATGTCTGTAAAAATTATAATTTCTAAGGACAAGAAGTAAACCTCGATGTATTGTTGGTGTTTCCACATCAAAGGCAAACTGGCCATTGGTATCAGATGGAATTTCCAGCGTATATTGATTAACTGTAAGATGAAAGAGAAACACAAGGCTGACAGTTGCGTTGGATACACTGATCCCTAAGTAGTGTTTGTTTAATGGCTACTGGCAAGAAATTAATATATCTTTATTTTGCCTATTTGTGTTTGCGTGTCTATATAACTACAGCATGTTTCATAGACAAATACTACTAAAAGCTGTGGTATTTTACCTCAGGGCTTTAGCTTCCAATAAGGTGCAAAAGCTAGATCTC
Source organism: Pitta sordida (assembly GCA_013390025.1). Classification (NCBI taxonomy): domain Eukaryota; kingdom Metazoa; phylum Chordata; class Aves; order Passeriformes; family Pittidae; genus Pitta; species Pitta sordida. The sequence goes on from WEKX01014281.1 coordinate 357,753, forward strand.
TAAGATCAACTTAAAATATTCTTTTTCTTTGGAGATACTAATTTTCCAGATTTGTGATGTCTATAATTTATAAAATTACACATGTTCAAAATGCTTTAACTACACTGCTCATGGAAATTTGTATTTATAGCATGGAATTATTACCTAAGGTCTTGAATGCTATACTCACATTTTTGATGTTGAAAGCATTTTGTTTAAGGAAAACTCTTATAGCACAACCGATGAACTCATTGTAACTGCTCTGCTTAGTCTCCATAATGTTTATAAATGCTTTTACGCTTAGGATCTTTTTTTATATTGAGATGTTATGGTACATTACATTCAGCTATCTAGGTCAAATCATATTAGTTATTTATATTTAATAGGTTTAAAAAGAGTTTGAGCATTTGGCATGTACATTTTTCCCCAGGTAACAAAAAGAATGACAATGCAGATACCTGATGGGTCTGTTGGTTGTCATGGCACTCAGTGCAAAGGAGCAGAGCTATCTCAGCCCCATGCCATGGGAATTAAAAATGAAAATGAGAAAGATTAGGTAATGTAATGTTGATTTTTCTTGTGATTTCAACTTCCTCTGAGGAAAACAAACACAATATTTTTAATGAGAAAAAAATATCTCTCAGATACTCTTGGTATTTAGAGATGTCAGCATTTTGTGTGACAGCTGATTTCTAGCTTGATCACGTTTCTGTTTATAAACAATCATTAGAGGTTTATAATGGAAGGAGAGGATACTCTAGTTGATAAGTGCACACTGCCTATAGTGATAGCCCTTAGAAACTGGCCAAACTGAACTCAGATATGGAAATAAAACCACTTCAATACACTATGGTGTGTTAATCTGTCTGCCTGACCCCTCTTTGTGACTTCCATCACCCCAGCACAACCATCCAAAGCATCTTCAGGAGCTTCCCCTACCCTGCAGCTGGTTTGTATGGCATATGTAGTATGTGGGGGGGTGTCATCCCCCTGACCTTCCTGATGCTCAGCCACAGGTGCAACTCAAGCTGGACACTGCCCTTTGTACACTGTTATTTTCCCACCCCTTATTTTTGAAGTGCAGTTAAAAGATCCTCAAATGATATTCATGAATTTTTAGTAATCTCTCAGGATACACTCATGGGGTATCACCCAGGGAGGGGGAGTTTTGGGCTTACATCCCCAGTTGCCTGGAATGGGGTAATGTGGAGGTCTGGCTATTTGCAGATCACACACCCTGTAGAAGCTGTTGTCATCATGAAAGGCTTTTGTTTTTTTAATGTCATTTGGGACCAGTTGGCAAAGAATAAGTACAAGCTAACTATAGATGCCACGCTGGAAGCTGCCTGGCTGGACATTGAGTGCCAGCCCAGAAGGACCTCCATCTGCTACAAGTTTTCTGTGTTGTCTGCTGGCCCTTGTCTCAATTTTTGGTGCCTGCTGTCCAGTTCTGACATACGTGTAGGGATTGCTGTCTTGACACCAGGACATAGAAAAAATAGAGAAGAAATGGGCCAGTCTAGGACTGGTCAAACCTTTTGACATCTTTGTGTAGCTGAAAGCCACTTGCACCTTTGCCCCTTTGTGACCACCACCTCTTCCCCAGAGGGTACTATCCTGGTCATGAGACTCCAGACATTTGATAGCCTGTGGAAGAAATAAGGAAACAGGAATATTGTTGGTTTGACTACAATACTTGTATACCCTCAATCTATATCTCTGCAGTACAAGACCACAGAAATGTTATGTTAACAAGTGCTAATTGACTTGTCTCCAGATTACCAGCAGTGTGATCCTACAGGATTTCCTTTTCCCCAGGTGCCTTTGTAAGAATGTATGTACATTTACTGGATGGAATTCAGTGACAAGAATGATCTGAAATGAAACTGTGAAATACACTGCTTAGAACAGTCAGAGACATAAGGGAAACAGAGTAAGGACAGAAGAATCTTTTCAGGATGCTGCCAGGACAGGCTGCAGAGAAATGACAATCTATATTCATTAAAGATACGTATTTAATAATTTTCTAAAAAAATAAGTCAGGAAATATGAACTTTATTATTGATTAAGCATTTGAAAGGGGATTTTTCTCAATAAAGGAAACCATATTTTTTACTCACTCTTTTCTCTTGTGTTTTCATTAAGCAATTTAATATGTCTGAATCTTACTTTATGTTGTATTTCCTCTTTATTACTTTGTATTACAACTGTGTGTTCATAGATGGAATGATATAATGCCTGGCTAGAAAGAAAATATGCCTTCTGTTAAAACAGGTATAATAATTTCAGACCAACTTTACTCTTTTTATTGAAGGAAAAGTTATTAAAAACCCCTAAGATATGTTTGTTTTCTTTTTGATCAAAGACTTTGGTACTCAGGTTTTTCTTTTTCTTATTCAGCAGGAAATACAAAGGTGCCCTGTCTGCTTTGTAAAGGCCTTGTGTTCCACTGTTAAAGTCAATGGGAAATTTGCCTCTGGCTTTGATGGGAATGCGACCAGACTCTGTGTTTATAGCAGAGGGCAGTGTTCATCTTGGTGTGATGGAAAAGATGGGCAAAGATTTCAAAGACCTGGCAATTATTCTTGCTTAGCTTTTCTAATCAGCTAAAATGCATGTATGTAGCAGTGGTTCCTCAAGACCAGCTAGGAAAAAAAAAATCAATATCAGTTCAGGAGAACACCAAATTTCTGAACAAAACGAATTTTCAAGTATCTTTTTTCTTGCCACTTCTTTTTTTGTTTTTCTCTTGGGGTACTGCTGTGGTAATGGCCAACAAAAAAAATGAAAAAAAAAAAGAGACATATGCTCTGAGAAAATGTTCTGTAAGCCGGCCTGAGACAAATAATGTGTCCGAAGGAAAATCCCTCTTCCTTAAGAGTCATCTCTGCTGAGTTTGTAGTGCTCAACAGTGGCGGCATGGGTGTTAATTGGTTTTGCTTTTGCCACTGCCACGACAAACGTGTGTGTTTCCTCAGACAATTCTGATAGTTTGATCATCCACATCATCAAGCCAGTGGATGACAAACCCTAGAACGAGTGAAGATGAGCTTCCACTGAATTCTTTGGGATTTTGCCTGGAACAGATCATAAATAGCAATGGAATATTTGCTTCTGGGACATCTCTTCATAGGAAACGATGTTTCTGAGGATTGGGACTACTCCATGCTTCAAATTAACTTATTTCATTGGAAGTACAATAAAAAGCTTGGTCTTTTGATCAAAATGTTTTCCTCTAATCTATTTAAAATCAGGGTATTTTTATGTTAAAAAGCACCTGGATATCATAATAGCAGGCAAGTATAAAGGCAGATGTGGTGGACCTAGCAGTGACAAACAAGATCCCTGCAAAGACCCAATGTGCAGCCATAGAGTTCCAAGAAAAGCTGTAGCATGTAAACTAATTATCAGTCTTATATTCAGAATACATATGGGAGGTTATAAACACAGTTTAAGTATAGGATTGAAAGATTGTCTACACGGGCATTTAACAGAGAATTCAATCACAAATCTGAATCTAGTCGTAGTAGAAAAAATTATTTAAATGGAGATATGGATTGGGACTGAAAAGGAAGTTCATACTTCTTCTGACTTCTGTTCCAGGAAGAATTCAAGAAATATGCTTTGCAAATGTAAGCATTTTCTTATCTTTGGATGGAGGAGAAAACCCCCTTCTCTTCAGCAAAGCAGATAAGCCTACACTGGAGTCCTGTTAAGAATTTGTGAGGTATGATTGCTGGAATTGAATAAAACCCATGAAACTACATATAATATTACCCTCAGCCAAAGTTATAATTTAATTTAAAGTATTTAACAAATAACATCCACAAAAATATACACATACGTACTTCCTCTTGGAAGATTTTCCCATTTGTTGCTCACTATCACAAACTAGAAAACCATGAAACAGATGGTCCTTGAGCTATGAATTCAGCTGTTAAAACTCTGTCTCTAGCAGCTACTCTGCTTTCCACAGAGAGAAGGTAGGTCCTACAGAAAACCTGAGTTTCCTCTTGGTTTCTCCCTTAGGTGTGAGTACTTGTGCATGTGGTTGTACCCTTTCCTGGTACTCATTGCCGTAGCTTAATTGAATTCACATTTATCCTTTCATACTTGTGAAGTGTTGCTGTGATCATTTTTACTCTAGAGAGGCTGTAGGATGCGTACGGAGGCCCTTCATGTTCAGAAGACAGATTGCTGATAAAAGCACTCAGGTGGTCAGGCAATGCCCTGGCCCTTTGCCCACCTCTTCCACAGGCAGCTGCTGCAACTTTGAGCATGTGATTTAGCTCTGTGAGGGTCAGCTTCCCATCCTCGAGATGGTAGCAGCGTTGTTCTCTCTTATCCTCCCAGATAAGTTCATTGGTGCTCCTGAGCATCTGCAGCAGCAGCACAGGAGCTGGAGCCTCCCCAAGGGGCTGGATGTGGGTTTTGGCTGGGGCAGTCGAGTGCCTACCTAGGAGTGTTGCCATAAAATGATTTGGACTTGGCCTCTCTGCTTGGGGAGAGTTTAATCATGGGTATGTGAGGGAGAATAGTCCCTGGGATGTTCTATGCAGGAGTTGAAGCAGAACAGATTTGGAGGGGCTTCCTGGTTCTTGGTACAGTGTGAATGTGGCCAGAGGTAATTTGCATTGTAGGGAATAATAAATGTGTAAGCTAGATGAACACAGTTGTTCAGGTTCTTATAGTAAAGGAGCAGAATTCATCAATTTCCTACAAACTGAAACTGACGGATACTGGGAGTTGCCCAGTATTTTCCCTCCTTGTTTATTTCTGGAAGAGACAGTTTTTGTCAGCAAATGCTTCAGAAATCACACTACTTGGGGCTGCCACTCTGGACTGCAGCAAGGCCAAGGTCTCTGCTAGAGGGTTGCTATTTTACTGATGGTTAAATCTCAGTTGTGGAAACTCATTTAACTTCCTTATGAGGAGAGCAGAAAGCAGGAGCATGCAGTAGGTTGTGCCAGAAACCTTCCCTGTCGGGGAAGGGACCGTGTAGTGCACTATGCATACAAGTTTTCTCTGTATTATTTTTGACAGTTCAATACAATTATTTTTGAAGGAAACACTGAGGGGCAAATGTGAGCTGGAATAGTTTAGGAATGCCTACGAATACACTAGAAGAATCACTAGAGTACTTAGAGGAATGGAAATAACCACACCAACAACACTCCTACAGTCTATAGTGGGATAAAAATATATTCAAAGCTTTACTTTCCCAGTTAATAAGATGACAATGACATTACAGAACAACCTTGTCACAGATAAACTGTTAAGTAAATGACAATCCATACTGTTAAATGAATATTCTTGACATGAGATGATTTCGATACAATCCAAGTAAAATCCAAGTAGATAGACAAGGAAGCTGAAGCACAGATCATTGACTGATGTACTCAAGGGCATTGAGGAAATGTTGTCAAAACTGGCAGTCAAATTTAGAGGGCAAGTCTTTCCTAATAATTTCAAACCTCTAAGCCATTTCCTCACAGCTAAGAAGCTATGGGTTTCCTCGAAGCTAGTTACATCAGATTTGAAGATTTTGGATATAAAAAACAATGCCAAAACCAACTGGCTTGAGGCAATTCCTTGTATTTAATTATCAGGTTATTTAACCCTTTCTAACACTTCCTTTCTGAGGCTTAGTTCAAGTTTTAAGGAATAAGTGCCTTTCCAAATCGAAAATATCAGCGTCTTATTTGGAAAATGAGGATACAAGGTGTCTGTATTTCTGAACAAAATGCTGAGAAGTGTTTTGACACATCTGACATTTCGTCTTCATTTTTTTTTCTAAAACAGTCTGTAAGAGTTGATTTGACTTGGCAAATATTCCCAGTCCTTAGAAAATCAGTTTATGCCAAATTTGCTGTTGAGTGATACTATTTCCCATAGGTCTGTGGCTCAGCCTTACTTAGCATAGGCCACACAAGTTGGCCACAGGTCAACACAAGCTAACCCTAGTGCTTTCCTTAAATATGTCTGTCTTAATGCCTTAGAACCTTGGAGCAAGAGACACAGTTTTCATTAAGAAGAACAGAATGATTTTTTAAGTTTTAGGGATGTAGCAACAACTTAAAAATGGAGTGTAAGTACATTTGGTTATACAAGGTTCTAAAGACCAGAAGGCAAACACCACGCACTGTGACTATTTGAAAGTCTTGCCATTTTTAGATAGAAAATTAATTTCTGGTAGTCATGAGCAAGATTTGTGAAGGTGGGATTTGTTGTCATACAATTGAAGGCCTGAGTTGGTCTTCAACCAAGACATCAACTCAGAAAAAAAAGAGAGGCAATGCCATAGACATCAAAAGAAAAGATTTGTACTGTTTTGGTGGATTCTGGATCAGGACCCCAAAATATTTATGTATGACTTTATGTTATGCATAACAGACGTTCTAATGATTTTCCCTGTAAGAAGTTTTTTTACTAGCACCACAGGAATGTGAAGAACACTTCACGTAATGCCTTTTTATCGGCAAGTATCTCCCTCAAAGCCCATCACGCCCTTGGTGGTCAGTCCTCCAAGCAGTTGCCATCAGCTGCACATGATGTGAGAAAGGGTGTACCTGATACATGAAATTATTACCGACAGCTATTAATATTAGTATGTTCTGTATGGTCTTTGTTGTGTATTCTAGAAATAATTTTCATGGATGCTTTACTGACTTACATTGTGAAATACACTTTTCCAAGAGAAACTGTAAATATAAACAAACACAAACGTGCACACAGCCCTGTCTTTTCTTATATGTGATCATTACTGTTATTATTTTATGGTGGTTTCTTATAAGTTCCCCCAGGTACACTAGCTTATTAATTTTATTTCTGTAGTACTAAATTCTTAATTTTATGATTTTTGGCTCTTATTCAAAGAGGTAAATCTTTAGTAAATTTTCTGCAGAAACACACTGAATGAATGTAATTTTTAGGTGAGAGGAAAAGAGGCAGGAAAAATGTAACTGTTAAAATTCTGTGTCCCTGTGGCTTATAAAGAACTTGATTGTGTATAAAATAATCCAATTTTTTTTAGAGACACCAGAAAAGTATAGGCCTGGATGCTGCAGCGTAAGGATTTGGGAAAAATTAGTTATACTAATCTTATATTTGACAATGCATTGGCTTCTTAAACTGTGGCTTGTCAGTTACATTGAATTTGTTAATGTCTATGTTTGGGGCTTAGTAGCATGTAATAGTTGTAAATAGTTGTTATTGCTCATTATCTGTTTGTATCTTTTTCCTCTCATTAAGCTTTATCATCTAATCAAGGAGAACAAAGGTCTGAATATTGATCTAAGGTAGAGATCACCCAGTGTAATTTACAAATATTAAATATTCAAAGTAAATAAATGATCCAGGCAAACCACCTCCTGTTTGTCCAAAGTGTTTGTGGCAACTTATGAAGAACATCATTAGGAATAAGAGTTGGTTCATAATCAAGGAAGTACACTTAATATATCAGATGCTTTATTTGTAATTATAATCATGGGATACCTCAAGTTCAGTATGACCCGTAAAGATCACCAAGTCCAACTCCATGTTTCTCGCAGGACTGCCTAAAATAGATCATATGATCAATCCTGCAGGAGACAGGTTTGGGGGACTATTAAAAGATATGCATCTGTGAAATGTCTTATTTGACTAAAAGTACCTAGGTCAAATCTTCTCCATGCCTCAGAGAGACCAGATCAAGCGGTCAGCTCTAAAGTAAGAACAAATCCGAGTGAGAAGAGGCGACTCAGAGGTGACCTCATTGCTGTTTACAACTACCTGAAGGGACGTTGTAGTTGAGTGGGTATGAATCTCTTCTCTCAGGCTCAGAACAAGAGGACATAGCCTCAAACTACGCCAGGGGAGGTTTAGGCTGGATGCTAGGAAGAGGTTTTTCACAGAGAGAGTGATCTCTCAGTGGAATGGTCTGCCCAGGGAGGTGGTGGAGTCGCCATCCCTGGAGGTGTTTAAGAGAAGACTCGATGAGGAGCTCAGTGACATGGTCTAGATGTTGGGAGGCTTGGATGGATGGAGTGTGGTGCTTGTGGTTCCACGCTTCTGGGTTTGATTCCAGGGCGGGTGTTCACTTGGGAGTTGGACTAGATGATCCTATGGGTCACTTCCAACTTGGAATAACCTGTGAACCTGTGAGCCTACTGAACAGCAAATTCAGCCCAAGGAAAGCTCACATCTTTCACAATCAGGATCAGTCTCCTGTTAGTAACAAACTGCTGAGATCCATACTTTAGATATTCTTCGCTAAAGTCTGGAAATTAATTAGAATGAAACTTCCATGAGGATGTCACTTCATGTCTTTCTGGTGGATCTAGGGAAAAATAATGCTCTTCTGCTGAGCACTAACCATTAGGATCTAAATCTACTCCAAGCACTCACTTTAAAGATATGTGATTGATTGGAACAATAAGAAACTTACTGCAATCAGTGTAGAGAAAAAAAATAAAGTTTCATGGCCATACCAGTCTGTGATTCCTAAATGTGAAGTGCTATTTCATTTTCTTTCATTATTAGAGTGCCATTACATAGCAGAGAAAATGTAAGCCCATTAGCAATGCAGAACACCTACACTACACTCTCAATGTGAGTTGTAGGAGCCAATGAGATCTTGTTCTGTGGAAGAATGTAGATTCCTAAAGAGCATTTAATGGAGAAATCATGTATTTTGACAATGTGCAGACTTCGGATCCTATGCCTGATCTTACGGTGTCCAGTAGTGTTTGTGAAGTTCCCCTGACACTGGGGAAGGCATTGAACACCATTTAGAAATATTTTAGTGGATAACAGAAATGTCTGCACAAGCCTGGGAATCATGTCTCAGGTCCTATGGCAGACATCCAGTCTCTGGAGAGACAGCTAAAGGCTAGGCCAGGTACCCCGGGGCATCTCAAGTAGCACTATGTGTTTATGGGTGATCGATGGGAACCTGAAGTTATGCTCCTGTGAATGCTGAGTACTGAAACCACCCTGGGTCACACCTGAATCTCTGTGTCTCTTCCATGACTAAGTCTTTGAGATTTGGGTGATGCGAGTGCTCACAGAAGGTGCTTATCATTAAATACAGAAACAATATTTTTAAGAGGATCTGGAATTCTGTGTCCCCATCCCCTGGGTGGGGAATGCCCAGAGCAGTCACCTGAATAATCAGGTGTCATTTTTCTGAAGTTCCCCCTGATACAGTGCCTAGGAAGTGACAGAATGTGTGGAGAGTGCTTCACTACATGTATGGCTGGTATTAATGTTGCCTGTGGTTCTGCTTCTCTTCTGGCATTACTAATCTTCTTATAACTAAGATATTGCTGTTCAAGATCATTCATTCTTGTAAGAGAGGTTGTCTAAATGAGGATAAGTCTTGATGTACTAGCATGCAGTTGTGGGCACATTAGTTTCATACCAGCCTCAGTTAGCTGGATGTCATTTAGTCTCCCTTGGCTGGTTGTAGACCATCACTGGTGCCTGGTCAATAGGAACTTCTACGCTGGTGTATTTCAGAAGAAGTTAGGCTGTGGGAATCTACATGGGACACATGTTCTTGCTCTATCTGAATTTACAGAATTTACAGAATATTCTGAGTTGGAAGGGACCCACAAGGATCATCGAGTCCAACTCTTAACACTGTCTCCCTAGCGGGAATTGCACCCGGGTCTCCCACACGCCAGGTGGGGATACTTACCACTGTACTAAAGTGCATTTCTGACTTACTGTATCTCCAGCTATCCCCACTGCCATTGCAATTGAGAGTTAATTATATAAAATCCAATGAAAAGTACAATATGAGATCAATACAAGATTATAAGAGTGTACAAAGTGAGCATTAAAGTGATCCATAAGGATATAATTCCTGTGCTGTTTCAGCAGTTAAAACTGATGTTATCTAGTAGTGTGTCTTCAATGATAAGCTTACAGGAGAGGGGTATATGTTGCAGAGATAACATCTTCGCTAGTTCACAGGTTCACAGGTTATTCCAAGTTGGAAGGGACCCACAAGGATCGTCTAGTCCAATTCCCAAGCGAGCGCCCACTCAGGGATCAAACCCACAACCCCAGAGTCGTGTTAAAGCAAGGGACTGAGAATGAGCAGACTCAAGCCAGGCCTCTGCTCTGTCATGAGCTGGGATGAAAGCAGTACATGGAAGAGATGTTTGTGTGCATAAATGCATGTTTATTCTGAAGGGCTTTTGGTTTCTGGCCATTATACTTGGAGAGTTGAAGCACCTTTGTGCAATGCCACAGGCTTCCCTGACATGTGTCAGTACAGTACAGTAATCATCATCATCTGTATATATAAAACTTGTGCTTATTCAGTATTTTTGCTGAGATTGTCTTGCCATCTATGAAGTGGAGACAGTCCATCCAATTATCCCATTGTGGAGGGTGTTAGGATCCTTGATGAAGTGCTGTTCTCAAAGCACAGAGTGATGCTGGGCTGCTGTGCTCTGGGACTGGTCCCTCCTGCCTGCTCCTTGAGTCCTTGCAATCCATGGTCTGTCTCCATTCATTTGTTATCTCCTGAACAGCATCTAAGGAACGCCTGTGTCTTCCAGTGCAGTGCCTAGCACAGGGGTTTCTTGTTCAAGGCTGCTTGCTCTTGTGGTGGTGAGTATTGGTAGCAGTAACTATATGAAAATAAAAGCCTAGAAATACAGGATAAAAAATTGTTCCTTCTTTTGCCCTTACCCTTCTTCTCTGTAAACCTGAGCTACAGCCACAACTAGGCAAATGAGTTGTCATCCCTTGGTGTTCGATTTCTTTTTGTACCAAATAAACCAGAAATTTTTTGTTATCTAGTAGTGCTGTCAAACTTCAGAACGTGTTCTAATTCTGAATATTTTGGTCTCATGTTTGTAATTCACTGTGTTTCAGATCTCAATTAACTCCCTTGCAGAGCCAAAATTGTTAATTCACAGCAAGATATTGCTTCTCTTATTTCTTCACTGATTAACTAATGCAGCTTAATTTCAGTGAGGGGTATGCATATTAAATGGCCTGCTGCAATCAAAATACTTTTTAGTTTTGTAATTTCTTTAATGCGGTTACAAATGTGTTCTTTGGGATAACATGTATTTATACTACTTGAGAATGCCCTCCTGTAGATAATTCCATTTGTGCAAATTGCAAAAATAGAAGTATAAATAAAATATTGAACACTGCCTTTCCTCATGAGTTGTGAAAGCCAGAAAATTTACTTGTTATTGCCATAAAAAGAGAATTCACTGGAGAACTGGGTAGTTTGGGGTATGGATAATAGATAATGGAGTACACAGGATTTCACAACTGGGGCATCTGCACAAGTTCAACCCAAAGGTCTAGTCCGGCAAACATCAGTACCTCTCCCACAGCAATCAACGAAAGCAAACAAAATATCAGGCTGCGCAAGAAATGGAATATAAAATAGTTCGGAAAAACAGGGTAACCATCTGCCTGAAAAACAAAAAACAAACAAACAAAAATGACCAATAACAGCAATGTATCTGTAAAACTGCGTTCTTGGTGCGGGATAGAAATTACTTTTCATATCTGCTTTCTCTTACACAGACACTGTGGTCACACTGACAGCGCTGCAGGCAGAACCTGACTGTAAGAGTCATGACCTTTCTTCAAAAAGGCTGATTAAATTTGTGGTATTGTAAGCATAGGAAGAGCTGCTTCTTGGGTACCAATATGAATGTACAAATACCTGTTTCCCTGGGCAGATAGAGCTGTGGGAGAGGTATGCAGGGGGTCTCTGTTGCAGGACAAAGTCATAGACTCAGGACTGTGCCATATCCCTTCCCCCAAGTCGTACTCATCCCTGTCTTGGGACACCGGGATAAACTAAGGAACAGTACACAGCATCTGTGTCCACACTCCTTGCGTTCGGTTGGCATCTGGCCCCAAAAGTCTTGAACATTTTTCCCTAGGGCCCGTCCTCTGGTGTTTGCTCAGGTTAAGGCTGCCCTTTCTTTGCTTTTTTCCGTTCTCCTCAGACTTCTTTTCCAGGTCAGGACTTTTGCTTATTTAATGCCACTGTGTTCTTTCTGTCTTGCTCTGTCAGTAGACTCTAACAATCTTTACCATTTTATGGGCACTTTTTATGTTAGAATGGGGCAGACACTTCAGAATTGTGGCTCTTAAGGAAGTCTGTGGGATCTTAATCATGCTTAAAACACTTCTCATATTCATACAGTGATGAATTTGTCCTTTTCCTTCTATTTAGTTCTATTCTCTCAATGTCTGGAAATTCCTTCAACTTTATTGCTTAATCTATTTCCAAGTTAGTACTTGACTTTATGCATTCTTATGTCAGTGACATCCAAGTAAAATGCATTCCTATGAAAAAGTAAAATATCATCAGCTAGTCTTAATGTGATGCATTAGGGGCTTGTATGTTTTCCTTTACATCATGATAGAGAGCTCTGGTTTTCCTCCAACTTTCAGCTCATGTTTTTTACCTTCCACTATTCACGAAGTAGAATAAGTTTAGGTGGGCTAGGCATCTTTTGAGAAAGTTTTTAGGGGCTTTTTATTTTCAATGATCCCCTTGAAAGTGTCCTTGAGCATTTGACTGTTTTAGAAAGCTGGTCACGAGAAAATTCCTTGGTAGGTATCTGCAGTCTCTAGGCTGCTCCACGGTATTTTGGGATGCAAGTTCAGTAGTTGCCACTAGATGACAGTATAATCTACTGATACGGTACCTAAATCAGCTTTTCAAAACATTGTAATATTGAACTTGTTCTTTGCACTAGCATTTTGTTAGACTTATTTCGCCGGATCCAGTCAGAGCCCAGTGGAATTCAGGAAAGTGCAAAATTATCTGCTTTAATTTTTTCCACCCTAAATGCTATTAGCTGGAAGGGCAAAGATAATATCCACAAGGCCTGGGCATGTGCTAGAGGAAAAACCTTGCAAGAAATAGACATTCCTAATTACTTAGATGTAATTAATTTCTAAATCTCTCCTTGAGCTCTTGTTAATGCTGCCTGGCATCTCTAGTAGTTATTTTCACTATATGTTGTCCATCTGGCTTGATGGTGTCTTTCTCAGATATCAGTGTCTGAAGGAGAGGAAGAAGTGGTGAATCAGGTCCCATTAACTAACTGCTTTACAGATAAGCATCACACCAAGGAAACACTGGCAAACTGATATAAAAAGAGACTGAAATGATACTACTGTTTTAACTGTAGTCATGAGTATGTTCTCACTTGTGCATATTTCATGACTTTTATTCTCAAATAGTTAAAGAAAAAGTGTTTGTTGTGAATGTTGCAGTTTTTGGATAAACAGAAGCAATTATCTTGTATTTGCCTTGCTTGTTTCTCTGCCTTGGGCTCTGCAAAAATACTGAATAACTTTATATTAAAAAGCAGCTAATTACTTCTTACACTTCTTTAATGCCTATGTTTACCTTTCTCAATTGCAGCTTTGAAATTGCACTTTTTTATACAAAACACATTGGGAAGAGACTTAATGCAATGAATAGAAGGCTGCTTTTATGGCAGAAGCAGCCTTGCTGTTACAGCTGCAGCTGGGACAGTCACCTGTGGGTTAGTTTGCCTTCTGCTACACAGCTTTTGTAGAAAACACTATTTCAAAAGTCAACGCACTTTTAGGATTTACTTAATTACCGAACCATTGTATGTAGCTGACATTTGTTTCTAGACTGCTCAGTGCTGTTAAAAAATGAAGTAATCTGTCACAAGCATCAGCTGTCACACAAGTATTTACTGTATCATAAAAAGCAACAAAAATCTAACACCCAAAATGCTAAAAAAAAAACCACCCAAGATTTTTTTTTTTGCATATTATTTCAGGTTAGTGCAGAAATTGTGCAATGAAGAGTAATGAATAGCTGAGAAGTGTCACATAAAAATCCTCCGAGGTGGATGAAGGTTCGCAGTACAATAAACCAGGCTAGGCAGTCTCCAGGAAAAGCTTACATTTCCTAAAATGGTCATTCGGAAACCTACCTTCGCTTTCCAAAGTTCACCTTTAAAATTTGCCAAATCATATGATATTGGTAACAGCAGCCTCTTGTAAGACAATTTTCTGATCAAAGTCCTAGCATGGCAATGACACAGAACACTGACACCAATGCCCACTGCTACATAAGTACTTATGAGATTCAAATGTTTTTAGCTTAGTAGTCATGAGAATTTCTTTTTCCTTTTACTATTGTCCTGAAAGAAGTTGCAGCTCTGAAAATATCCATGCTACAAATGTATTTAATTAGAACTACGGGAAATAATCAATATGTGGCCATAAAGCCAAATGGAAATGTAAAAAGGAATACATTGGGTGAGACTGAGCTGGAATAAGAGTGGACCCTCTTACTCCATTTATATAGTCTCTTTGCTTTCTGCCGAGGACTTATATTTGACTGAATTGAGAGATCCTTCAAATAAACAGCTTGAAATAAAAGTGATCGGAACAGGTACACAGCAGTGATGTGTCAGAGACGATGCAATAGTGATTTTTTCTCCTCCTGTCAATGGGAAAATGTCTTTCTTCTAATTCTACATTCAAAAAGAAGTTGATAAGTTGGACAGCAACTGCAGCCTGTGTTCTGCTGTTTGTGTGTTGATTTTAAACCTGGTTCAGCAGGAGGGATTTGGAAACTGTCTTGTGGTATATCTGTATGTGCAGGTCGGGGGCAGAGGAGTGCTCTTTGCTATCTTATGCTTAAAATAAAGTTACTGTTACTGAAAGGAGAATCAGGGAGAGCGAAATGCAGGTCTGTATTTTAAAATTTTCTTTCGGAATGGGAAAAGAAAGGTCTGTGTTTCTTCTCCTTGGGTAATTTCCAGGGTTCTTGTCTTCTGTTAAGATGCCACAAGCAGTTCTATGTGCAATGCCTGAAAGTGGCTGAAATAGGGCAGCAATAATTTTTGTAGCATTGTGTGCACAGAATCTGCCTCACCCTGGGTGCCTAAACAATACTTAGAGGAACACTTTTCTTTGCAAATGTTTAACATAAAACTCTGGCTTAAAACATATAGTGGCTGTGGCAAAAGGAAAGCATTTTTAAGCTGAAGGGCCACACACGGCAGTGGCAGGAAGGGGTGGGCCTTGGTCTCTGAAGGTCTACTTGTCACAGTGGTGGGCTTTTCTTCTGTGTGGACTGCAGTAAAATACCATTGGTCCTGCAGAAGAAAGATGCTGGCTGCACTAGAAGAGGGGTCTGAGCATGGCTTGTGCTTTCTGGAATGCCAGAGTAGCAAGGGTTTTTTTAACTATTAAAAAGGACTAGTATTCAGTAAGAAGCAGTGGAGACAGGGCAAGAATTGAGACAAGAATTAGTAAATGGTTTGACATGTTTTACAATGTGTCCCCTTGTGCATTCATGGGGAGAGTGGAAGTGCTGCTATTATTTATTTTCATGAATAGTGATTTTCTTGATAGCACTCTTGTAGATATTTCACATACCTGACCACACAACTCACCCACTATTCCTGCAGCAAAATGCAATGAGCGTAACTACAAGAAAAGTGGGTTAGAGCAGGATGGGAATTAGGCCAGCAGAATGTTTTCCCATGTACATTTAAGCATGTTTGTTTTCATGTATGCATGCCACCCAGCCTACTGAAGCCAGCTCTAGTGCATGTCCCTATGGAGCATTTTCCTCAGCTTCACCTTTAACATACACATCAAAGTCTAAGAGAAAAAAGTAAGCTCTTGCTTCAAGTGGTGTTTGTGAGGATAAGTTGGTGGAGAGGGCAACCACATGGCCTTGAGAAGCCAAGTGTGCAGGTGGGTCAGAAGGGATGGAATATCCCATAATACTGGGTGTTACATCCTATTTTCTTATTGAATTCATAATCAAACTTATGTATCTCAGAATCAAACTTATGTACCAAACTCTGACTCATGTTGACAGGCACATAAACTCCATTTTAAGAAACCGGGGGAAGAAAAGGTTTGTTTTAGTGATAAACTGTACTGTATGTTGGTGCCTGTAATGATGCTATGGGTCTGACTTAGAAATCCGACAGAAAAAGACGTACTTGCCACAACTTTCCCTGCCTCTGGACTGAGCTAATAAAGCAGAGCTAATTCCTGAAACAAACAAGCAAAAATCAAAGGAAGAAGATGTCATCAAAGTCCTGTTGATAGGGGTTCCCTTGAAATCCTGCCTTTGTGGATAGCATATGTTGCCTGAAAATCTTGGCTTTTCTGTGCTTTCAAGCTAGAAAGCTACAAAGCTACAAGGTGCATGTCTTTACATTTATGTAGGGGGACATAACACAGATTTTTCCAATCTGGAAACATTTTCTACCTCTGTTTTACTTTCACTTGCGTCCATGTAAATCCTTGTTGAACTTATTCTATCAGCTAGTTGAACCAAAATACGTGTTGTCACCCAGAAGAAAGCATGCCTATTAAATATGGACTGAAATGCTGTCTACTTTTAAATGGATGGGTAACACATTTTTACCTGCTCCTTCTTGCACAGACTGAAGACTCTTTCACGTATTTCTCATTCTGAAGGTAGAGCATAGAGGTGCCAAACCGCAGTCATGTAAAGGAAGATAACACAGGTGCCCTCAAAACACCAGGTCGTGGAAGGACTCCGGAAAAAAATTATTTTCAAAGATGAGAATTTTAAACATAGTGGCATGTGTACAGCAGTCATGAAAGAATGCAAAACCTTTTCCTCTCTAAGCCTCCTTAGCAGCTTGCCTCGTTTCCCCTCATGGAGCTTCAAGATCATCTGTGATATGGTTCTTTTCAGGGAGTGAACTGCTCTGCCAGGCTTGACAGGAAAAGAAATCCAAGCTTAAGCTTCCCAACCACCAAAGGTCTCTTGAACAAAAAGGAGAAGAAATCCTTAAATCAACCTATCTTCTCGCTGTCTCCTGCACAAGTTCTACTTAACCCCTCTACAGCTTATTTTTACCTTATTACTCTTAGACTTCTGCTCTGAGGGTCCAAGCCCTATGGGATCAACTAAATGCATGTAGGCTCTAAACCTTGAAATTAACCTCATGGGAAAGACACAAGATCTCCCTGATTCCGATATCAGATGAGAAGAAAGGTAGAAGTTACAGCACTGCAGAAGGAATAAAAAGCCACAAGGTGTTATTACTGGTCAGTGTAATAGGAGCAATTTTGGATGATGGAGACTACTATGGGAAGGGAGAATTTCCTTAGTTTCAGATTATAAAACCCCCATAAAACAACATTGCTGTTTCAGTAATGCTGCACTGCATTAATGTCTTCCTATTTATAGCCTCAGTCTAATCGTAATAAAGCCTCCACCTTTCCCCCTCCAAAGTGTTCCCTGGAGAATTGTCCAATCTAGCTTTAAATAACTCAAGTAACAGTGCTTCCATCCTTTACATTTGGAGATGATTGCTTGGCCTAATAGTAATAATTGTGAGAATTCTGTAGGGTTTGCTTCATGATGATGTTTGCAGACTGAATACTGCAATTCTGTTTATATGGGGTTGGCCATAGATTAAAGCATTCATTGTTTTCCTGAGGTTTGAATGCACCAATTCAGATGCCTCATGGCTTATTTCTAATGGGAGTTTAGGTGCTTAAATAGCCTTAATAACTTGACCGTAAATGAATATTCACAACTAGTAATCCCTTCCCCGGGTACAATACTGTATAGGGTTGCCCTATTTGCCCAACTGCCTCAGTCTTTTTTTTTTATAGATGGCAACATAGATAATACTTACTATTTATGTCCCGATAGGGCATTTTTTTAAATAATGTAGGTCTTTTGCTTTCTTTGAGGTTGAACGACCAGGAGTTAGACTCATATTCAGTTTTATGGTGATAAAACCCTAACGACTGGGCCTCAGAATCAGAAATTGTGTTTTTCAGAAGAGGTGGTAAATGGACATCCCCTTCTCTTTGTAGTAATGGTGGTTGTTTTAACCAGTGATTCCATGCTTTTTGGACAAGGGTTCACTGTCAATCCTAAAATAGCACACAGACCACCTGCATTCCTTGCAGGTAAGTGTCTGTACAGAGGCTTTTCATTGAAAACACTACCTTGCTAATATATGTAGTTCAATCAGCTGGTTAAATGTCAGCAATCACAGTGTCTCTTCTCAGTCTGCAACTGAGGAGCAGAACAGTCAGAATTACGGGCAGAATTTTTCTTGTTTACAACCAAAAATAGCTTAGGATGTCTCCTTTACAAAGGACAAAATTCAGCCAAAAGAGCTTAGGATCTCTCCGTTACTAAGGGCAAAATTCAGTCGTAGTCAAATAGGATTTGCTTTCATCCCAATAAGCTAGATTTGGGATGCTCAGAAGAATAAAGCTCTGTGATTGATTTTAGGAAAAGGCTTACTTCGATAGCAGGGGTAGCACAAGCTCCCTGTAACTGAATGAGATGGTTCCCTACCACTGGTGCTGCAGTTCTTTAGGAGTTTCATGACAAAGTTCATGAAAACTCAGAGACATCTAATTGAGCCCAAACTGAGAAACAGATGAGTTCTGGCCAAGGGCCAGGATTTTCAGAATTGTTGATCAAAGATAAGTTTTATCACAGTTGGTCTTTAAAAAATACTGACATCTCAGGCAAAAAATGAGCTAAAACAGATGGAGTTTGAGCCCTTACAATTTAAGCTGAGCTGGCTTTTTCTTTCTTCTTCCGATTTTTTTCTTTTTACCCTGTGATCAAAAACATGAAAAGATGGAGGTAATACAGGTGTAAAATTTATTATAACTACCAAACTCTTGAGGGTCTTTACAGAGCAAAGTACATACAAAACCTGCATTTGGCCTTAACCATTACTTGTTCTTGTGGTGGTTGGGAATGATTAAGTAATTTTTAATGTAGTGGAAGCTGGGGTCATGCTCCACTTCTCCTAAAGCTCTTTAAAAGACAAACTGCTATAATTACTGTAATAAATATAGTAACCTATAGGAAAGTGCAAACCACAGCCAACACACTACTCACAAAAACACCCAAGTTCTGCTCTGGGCATGTATTCCGGATTGTCACTGGCTTAAGTATCATAGTGAGCCTGGCACCTATTAGGGGAGCAGAAAGAATATGCGGGAAAAATGTAGACATTACTGTTAACTATATCAGACTTTTGGCCCAGTCAATTTTTGGCATTTCTTTTTACATTCATATTGAAGACACAGAGTCACAGATTAGAGCCATGGAGAGATGTAGGTCAGAAGGGACCTCTGGATGATGTTTGGTCCAACCCAGTGCTCCAAGCACACCTAATCTTCAAGTGAGATCAGGTGGCTCAGGGCCTTTCCAGTCGTGTTTTAAATGTCTTCAAGGATTGACTCATTGCACAATCTCACTGTATAGCCTGTTGCCATTTCATAATGACTCTCATTGTTGAATATTTTCCCCTTATGTACACTCAGAATTTTTACTGTTCTACTTAGCACTGTCTAAATAAACCTCTTTCACATTTTTCATTTTTTTTGAAAAATGTACTCAGCTTCAAGCTTCTCAAGATATCATTCTTTTTATAAAAGGGATGTCAATCCAACAAGGAGAGAAGCAGCATGCCGACTGACATATATAACAACTCACACATTCTGAGTTTTGAATTCTAAATGGCAAAAGCCCTATGGAACACTCATTATGAATACTGCTGGAAAATCCGTAAACCTAAATATATTAATAAAAGCAATCAGTAAAACAATTACAAAGAGCATACAAGCTCAGAAAAAAAATCTTACTCAATGAGTGGGGAATTTGTGAAGGAAAAAAGAAAAGGTCCCAGCAGAGGAGTCTATTGTTTGCAGCCTGTTCTGATTAGGAACGAGCACGCTGCAGTCAGTGTGAGCCAGGTTCTAGAAGCAAGAGATCTGACTCTGAAAAAAATTTTTATATTGGAAATATTTGGATTTTTATATTTTTATTTGGTTATTTATTTGTGATTAAACTTTAACTTTTTGAAGAATCAACTCTTTCTTTAGTCATCTATTTTTGCAGTAGTTGTGCTATCCTATGTTGCTTTTTGCTGTGGCACATTGGAAATATTGTTGCTTGCACTGGCACAAGGAAAAGAAGGAGGTTCTGGCATACTAAGTGGCAAACAAACTAAGAGACAACATCTTGCAAAAGGAACTGTACAAGGACAAAGTGATCTGTTAGATGGTTGGGTGCAGAATAAATGTTACATAAATGACAGACTGAAAAAAATCAATGGATTTACTGTCAAAATCAACAGAGATGAGAGTGTGAAATTTTATCAATTTCTGTTTCATCTGGTAGAAAAAAAATACCCCTATCCTTTTTCAGTGCAGAAATGGTGAAATATGATAAGCAAAATTAATTTTTTAAAGTATTGTAAAATACACTGTCCTGAAACCTCTTTATTTCCATTGTAACTTAACTCAAATTCTGATGTGTTTTTTTTTAAAATTATGTCAACAAAAGTAGGTGCAGTTTATCATCACTTGGATGGTTGTTATTTTTTAGCTGTTTAATTCATTGACTCACATCCGGCAATAATTCATGCAAAATGGGCTCTGAACTGCTTTGCAATATGCAGATTTGTGTGCAAATGAGCGTTACCTATGGTGTTCATACTGAAACATTTTTTCTTTGATGTACATTTCTGACATTCTGAGATTGTAAAGAAGAAAATAACTTTAAAAATTTTAAGAAACCTTAATTGAAGTTAACATAAAAGAAGATACATGGTGTTAATTGGTCTGTTTCAGGCATAATTTGTGCCTTTGAGACCATGTCCCTTACCCCCCACCAAAGTGTCAAGACTCACATCTTTAATTCAACAATCTTTGTATTAATTACCTCTGGATAAGGTAAGCTTTGATTGGGAGTCCTTTATTGTAAAATTACAGTACATTGCCTGCTTTAAGATAAATAAATTAGGGTTGAACTTGAAAAAAAATTTCAATCCAACTGTGAATGGGAAAGTGCATTTGAGTATCAAATGCTAGATGAAAGAATGATTTTCATCAGACAGCCTTACTAGGGGAAAAGTGTTTTCTTTTCCTTCCTCTTTTTTAATTGTTTTCACACATTGAAAAAATGTATCTTCAGCAATAGATGGAAAACATTCAGGTCCTAGCATTGCCAACACTTCCCTCCCAAAAGGTCCCTCGCCGCCTCATGGGATCGTAGCATTTTCATCTGAAAATAATTCCCCAGTATCTGCTCCATCCATTTTTCACAGAGTAATCAGTGAGCTACAGATGGCTTTGACCCCCATTCCCCATTCCCACTCTTGAGTTGCATTTAGTTGACCATCCTTTAAAACTGAACTTGGTTTTGTTTTCAGGGATGGAAGGACTGAAGGACATTTTGTGTGATCACCACGTCACCTGGTTATGTTTGTTACAAGTTCTGAGCAGGACGAAAGCAGCCACATGGTCAAGAAAGCTGTGAATAATACAGGCAGACTAAAGACAGACTGTCTGCTCATCCCAAAGGAAGAGTAACCATTCCTGGTCTCGATGTAATAGAGCTACAGAGCTAAATATGGATGTTGGGACTTGGGTGCTCTGCAGATGGTATGCTTTTATGAATTATGCTAACTGCAGTGTGATGCCTACACATGTGCTTCCAACACAACTGTTTTGAACAGCTATTGGTGAATGTTGACAGATCTTAAAAGCCCAGAGGCTCAGTTCTGACCTCAGAGATGCCAGTGTGACTCCTTTGAATCCATAGGATGTGCTGTGTGTCTTTTGTGCCTTTCAAGGTTAATTCACATTGTTCCATAAGAGCTCACCTGAGGCAAACAGAGACTGCTGGCGGAAAAACTAAGTGCACCTACTGAGAGCTCTTAAGGACACATATAGTAAAGTTTCAGAGCTGACCTGAGTGATTTAATCTCTACTGTCTCTCAGTAGAAAGACACACCGTCTGCTCTTCAAAAAGATTTTCAACATATACAAAACACCTGAAGATACAGGTTCAGTTTTTTGGTTTTAGGATAATTTTGAGCATAGTCTGTCTTTCTCTTGCTGGGACAGCTTGGTCAGCGCAAGGTCTCACATTCATTCAGTTAGCACAGGTCTGCCAGTAGTAAGGGGATGCTGGAGGCTTCAGTTTTGCCACTGAGCTGTCAACTGCCTCAGTAAATCAGGTTTTACCCCATCTTTGCCCTGAAGCACGTGTATAGTAACTACAGCTTTGACCCTTTATTTGCATTGAAATCAGCAGGAATGAAAGATAACCAGCAGGAAAAAGGCTAGAAGACCCTTTATTTTGTTAGAAACCCTCTAAATACCGATACAGCAAGACACAGAGCACCTATTCAACCCTCCCCTGCTCTGGGTGAGGAATAGTACTGACAGTACCTGCAAAGCACTGTGGCAGCCTGACCCAAGAACTGCTGTATACTACTCTTTCTCATTGTACTTGGGCACTGATTTTCATCCTGCTACGTTTTCCCATCCCCTAGAGGCACGCTTGTCAAGAAGCCTTTTGTCTGGCACAGTATTTTCAAATCCAAACTCTGATAATTATCTGTGGTTCTGCTGCTGACTTGAAAGGCAATTGCTAGGCATTGAATCCACATTCTGTTCAGTACTAAAATTAAGAGTATGAGCAGAGACGTTTCTGTGACTGCTTCTCTCTCCAACACTTGACACCAAATGCACATGTGAGGCTGACCATCAAAGATAAATGAGTTCAATAGAAAAGAGGAGACACATTCTTGGATCTCGGTGAAATACAGTACAAATCAGTAGAAAGTGCAACACAAAGACTTTGCATGGCAGACTGCTAATCAGAAGAGGTATTTTAGCATATTTAAATGAGGACAGGGCATCCACTAATCAAATAACAGATTCCAGAGGTACTGAAAGAGCAAGGTAAAGAATGTTGCTTAAAACTTTTCAACATGGATGGAGGATTTTTAAAATGTCATTAAATATGATGATCTTGGTTTATAGGAATATAATGAGGTAAGTAACAGATATGTCAAAACTAAACTACCAACAGTGCAATTATGCCGGATACAGATTAGTTGCTGAAAGTTTCCCATTGTTGCACTAGAGCTGGCAAAAGTGTAGTCAAATAATAATGAATTTTCTTTTGATTTGATTTATTTAGAAAAAGGTATTATTTAGGAAAAGGTGCTTTCTAATGGCTTTCATGAGGTAAATAAAAATTGCATCACAATCTTGCTAGGATTCTTCAATATAAATTGGTATGAAATACAAGTGATAAAAATAATTTTTACACACAAGATTTTAGAAGTTTTCACATCATCTAAATACCTTGTTTTGAAAATATGTACTACCTTTATATAGTTTTCTTACAGTCTTCCATCTTTCTTCTACTGTTTTTCAAATCAAGCCCAGCTTGCTGTCATGTTCATTGACATTTCTCCTCTAAAGCAGCAATATTTTTTGTTAATCAGTCAGGAAAGAGAATTAGTTTTACATCAACATTTAAAAGGGATATTTTCTTAAAACCTCACAGGGAAGAAAATTACCTTTTACTGAAAATAATACAAAATGTACATGCTTCCTAGGCCAATAGATCATTGCCATATGATTATAACAAAGGTTATTTAGCAGTCACAGGTTTTCTTTGGGAATATTGCCTTCACAGAAGCAGTTCTCTAAGGAGATGAGCTTATTTTAAGCTGATATTCATTAGAAAGCTGCTAAGCCACTAGAGAAATTCTGGATACAAAGTAGGATATCTGGCTTATATTTTCTTTTATAAGTAATAAGAGATAATATCTGTAATCATGGTCAGAATCTTTGATTTATTGCTGTGATAGGTTATATTTTGTCACATGGTATTCTGAGCTTTTTATCTCTGTTTCTTTAAAGAAGTGGTTTTAAAGGATTTTTAAGCATGGGAGCCTCAGACTTACAGCTTCATGACTGACGTCTTCCTCCATTTATGAAAATAATGTCTCCTGGATATAACATGGATTTGCTGTAGTTGCATGTTAAGGGCTTGAATTATCTTCTTTAAAGACAGAATTTATATTTTCATTGTCTTCAGTAGAAACTGGATGAAGGCTGCATACCTCAGCAAATTAAGAAGGGTTTAGGTATGTTCTTTTGAAGGTAGGAGGGGGTATGTGTTTAATGTGTTACATATTTGGTCTTCTGATTAAATATGTATCTTCCACAAGGTACAAACAGTTGAAGAAAAACCAAAGCATTGGACAGAATAAAGAGATGACTGCATGTATTAAACTGTAAGACTCTTCATGCTAAATACTGGATAAAGATGATAATTTATTTGGATTGGATATTTGAGTTCAGACAAGAAATAGAGGAAGAAACAGGAAGATCTTTGTCAAGAGTGAAAAGAAGTTATTGAAAGATTGGTAAATGGTTGTTTTAATAAAAAAATAAAGAATCTAGAATGAAGAGTCCTTTCCTATACATATTAATCTCATCTATGATAAAGATGGTATAATCAAATCTGAAAGGAGACTTGGGAAATATATATTTTCCATTGTATAAAAGAAAGCTTTTAGTTCATCATTTTTGACAGTATGGATACAGTGGGAAAAGAGCAGAATGGTACCTGCAGGGACAACACAGTACAGTAAGGGATTGACTGAAAGGTAAATTCAGCTCTTTCTCCATTGTGGGGCTTCGGGTAGCAGGATTCCACTGTCTGTAACCCGACTCCGCGGTACTTTCAGGCATGCAGAAAGGCTAGTAGTGGCAAAACAAAGGGAGGCATTACATAGAACTTCAGTGCCAAAACTCTGGAGATTTCTGCTATGCACACAGACTGACAACACTTCTGCATAGAAATAAAAACCAATAGTACCAAGCTATGATTGAATCAAGAAGCATGGGAAGACTGAGCCTGAGTGAG
>WEKX01014281.1:384123-414918 GCA_013390025.1 Pitta sordida
GAGCTACCAGGTGGGATGGAAATCTTTCTGCCAAAGCTTGTTGCTGAGTATGCAGATCTCTTTTTGTTCATATGTGACTCTTGCACTGTTGGTATCAAAGTATTCAAAGAATTGAGATCTTTCCGTCTCCAGACCTGCACTGTATATTTTAAAGGAATTTAAGGATACAGGTAGAACCAAACTTGCTGTTAGCATCTTGTGTTTTTTTGACTTCATGAAGCACTATATACTATTCAAAAACAACTCTTAAAAAAGCCCTAATCCTAAAGTAAAGCATATCCACTTTCATGTTACTATGACTGTGTCTCTGCTCCAAATGGTCCTCCAGTGTTGCTTAGAATTTCATATAACAAAGGATTAAACTCCACCTCCTTAAAGTCTACCTGGGCACCAGAAAGCTTTAAGGATAAATTATCAAGCTATAGGACTATGTGCCTGATGAGTGAATGACCTTTGATAGTAGGAGCACTTGCTTCAGATGTAGTTACTGAAATCAGCAGGTGTTTAAGTGTGGATTTTACTAGGTGGTGTAACTCACTGATTGCACTTACATAGTTAGACAAATGTTAATGAATGCTTACAATGTTTTATGGTTGAACTGGGAGACTTCACAGACTGTGTACCTCCTTTGTATTGCTAAAGTTTGGCCTGTTAGCACCGGGAATGTCATTGGCTATATCAGCTACAGATAAATATGGAATAAAAGAATGAATTAATAAAGAAGACAAAAAAATGCTAATGTATTAAATTCTGTAAAACATGCTTGATTGAGAAAATCGAATTCTAGCTTAACAGCTTGATTTCTGAATGATAGAAAACGTTTTGTTCTGATGAACAGATCAGGAGGACCAGTTCTACAGACAAGGCAGACAGACACTGCATTTGTTTCTTTCAGCTTGTAGTAGTTAATTAAAGATCCTGTGGTTTTTTTCCAGAAATAATGCAGTCAGTTCCCAGCACCTGTAGTTACACTGATTTCTTAATTTTTGGACAATCGACAATGAGGGGAAAAAATCATATTTCTGCCTGGGGCAAAACCCCGAAACATAACATATCCTTCTGTAAACTCTGCAATCCAGGGAATTTCAGGAGGCACCTAAATGAGGAAGAGTGTTCTAAAGTGCTAGGCAGAAAATTGCTGTTCAGGAGACTAGGAAAGTTTAGTACCCCTTAACTTCTGATATCCTCACTACGTGATATCTTAGAGGACAAGGAATATGGATTTTCATATACTAACCAGGCAGTAGCAAAACAACTTTGTTTCTTGCCTTTTCAAACTGAAGGTCAAATGTATTGAGGTCTTTCAGCTGGCAGGTGCATGTTTTCCCCAAATAGTCCAGCTGATAAATACACCTCTGATTCTGCTGACTGTTACAGGTTCATCGTGACATCCTGTTTAGTTCAATTTCAGTTAACAAGATATGAACACAGCAGGGATAAGAGAAGGTTGAATAGGAGATGCAGGAGTACACAAGTAAGAACTAGGTATCAAACAGCTTGTCCATGGGATGGTTCTTTACTGTTTGATGCATGTCTATGAGTGTTGTGGTAGATTCAGATTCTGAAGAGTTCAAGCTTTTATTTAAAGTAGAAAATCCTGGAATATTTCTGTTCTAGCCAAAAGAATAGAAACTTTTAAATATAAACAAATGTAGCCATCACTTTTGCTGCGTGGGCACACGAACTAAAACGACACTTCAAAACACAAAAATCTCTCCATATACTAATTCACCAAAGACTGAACTCTAAAGTCAGAGAAAGCATGAATTACAAGGAACCATGAGTTCCTGGGACACCCCTGCAATACAGCAGGAGCAAATGGAGCAGGAAAATGTAAGGAGTGAGGGACAGAGTCTGAAAATACCCTTGAAGATTAACTGAACGCTAAAAAGTCATGAAGAACAACAAATCTGAATGGACAGAGTGCTAAATGTCAGCTAAGCTAGTGACTGGGTACATAATGACTAGCAGGACTAACCACAGATCCCTGTGTTCCTTAATGTTCGTGACCCTTCAAGGCCCAGCATGCAGCTGCTTGTCATGTCAGTCATTTCTCTTCCTTACATAGGTAATCATGCACGGTGTTACTAACTCTTGCTAGGTAAAAGTCAAACCCTCACTAATCTTTTTAGGAGGGGTAGGAGAATGCAGTCAAGTGAAGAAGTAAATCTGCTGTGTGCCCTTGTGCTTTCTCTTTTTATTCTGTCCCCATGGAAATTGGCAGACATGGTTAATTTTTCCCTCCTGAAAGTCCTTTAAGGACATGCAGACCAGCACAGAAGCTACCATCAACACATGGCAAATTCAGGATATGTTAAATAACCAGCAATAACCTGGGAGTTGAGGGATCTCAGGGGGAGCCAGCAGGACCAGTCACAATGTACTCTGCTTAAAGATGAGAGCAAATCTTTTGGCAGGCAGCACTCTCAGCACAATCTCTGTGCAGGCTGCACACAGTCCAAAATGTTGCAATTCAAGACCAAAAAGGAAGTCATTAAATTACATAGTTAAAATAAGGCAATGAACACTAGATTTTTTATTAGAACTCTGTTTTGGAGCCAGTAGTGTTCATGTGGGTCATATTCACAGTTTTTTGCCCATGCTCACCAGGGTTAGGAAATGGCTTACAAAGTAAAATGGAAGTAAAATAAGAGTATAATTACGTGATTCCAGGGGCTGAGGCTTCAATAAAAACACAGATACTATGGAGCTTGTGCAAATCAAATACCTGTGTGTCCAGAGAGGAACAGATAATCTGTCTTCAATCTTTAGTTTGGGACATTCTAGCTCTATGCTGCCCCACATTCATAACCTTAGATGCCTGATCCAGCCCTAAGCCTGATTGCTTTTCCAATGTTTACCACCTCTTGCACTAATCCAGAATAGCAAGTTTATTGTACACATCTCACTGGGAAATTTGAATGTATTACATTTACTCCTGTGATTATTCCTTTTTTTGCAAGGATTAGGCCTCAGAAATTAGAAGAAAATCAAAATAACCTCTGAAGCAATTTTCACTGGAGTCATGGTGTCCTTTCAGTGGGGCAGAAACAGCATTAGATGTTACAGAATGGAGAATGTTTGTCAGGCTGACCATCCTCATATTTAAAAATATCTTGTGTGTTTCTCCTGGAGGAAAATTTTTCGATTATCCATTTTAAATTTTTTTTCCATATGTATCAGGGAAAATCATACCATATAGTCTGATCTGTCTTCCCATCATGTCTTCCCACTGGCAAGTAATATTATCTGCACAATTTTTATGGATGAAGATCTGTCTTATTAAAACTTCTTTGTCTTTGGTTATGTTTTCATAGAATCATAGAATAGTTTGAGTTGGTAGACACCTTTTCAAGATCATCTAGTCCAACCTCCCTGCGATGAACAGGAACATCTCCAACTAGACCAGGTTGCACAGATTCTCATCCAACCTGACCTTAAATGTTTCCAGGAATCAGGCATCCACCACCTCTCTGGGCAACCTGTCCCAGTGTTTCACCTCACTTTATAAAAAACTTCTTTTTTATATCTAATCTAATCTAAGTTGACCCTCCTTCAGTTTAAAACCTTTATCCTTTTTCCTATTGCAACAGACCATGCCAAAGAGTTTGCCTCTCTTTTAGTTATAGGCCGCCTTCAAGTACTGGAAGGCTTCAGTAGGGTCTTCCAGAGCCTCCTCTTCTCCAGACTGAACATCCTGATTCTTTCAGCCTTCAGGAAGAGAGTTTTTCCCATCATGAGGAAGAAACGAGTGGAAAAGCAACCTCAGCCATGAAACTGATGTAAATGACTGCATGTGCCTGCTAAGGTAAACCAGAACTGGGCTGGGTCTGAGCTGGCCTGTATGGGGGACACAAGCTGGATGTCAGTTACAAAGGAGTAATGAGGAAATGGCTGCAAACAGGGTTGCATGTGACATATGGTTCATTTTGCTTTCAGTCTAGTAAAAGTTTCTTAGTGGATGTGAAGTCCTGGGTCTGGTTGTGTAAAACCCATTAGCATACGTCTCTGCAGTGGGTTTCTGTGGCAGAGTTCCAGTAATTACTGTTCATTAGTATTCATTAGTACCAGGTCTTGCCTGATCTTGAGTTCATGTTGAATCAGCACTGCTGTAACATTTTTGATATGGGCTGGATGTAGAGGTCAGCATGGAGGCATTAATTAGGCCTGGTAGTCAGAAGTTATTTTCATGGATCTTCAGATAGGGTTTGCTTCAGATGCACCATGGCTTTTCCTTCTGAAGTGGAAAGCATACATGTAAAGTGGAGTGGTGGTAAACCTGACACTCACTGACTTGTGAATTTAAAAACATGAATTTAAAGAAAGACCCAAACTTGCTCTCTGGAGTGACCTGTTAAAAAATCTGCAGGGGTTTCAGCAACTTTTCTTTGCTGTTGCTGCCATTTAGGAGAGTTGACACTGAAAAGAACCTAAAATTGCAAAATATGGGTGATGGGTGATAATGTGATTTGTATTTCTGAATGTTTAATCCTCTTTTGATCAGCTACTGCTGGTGATAATGTAACCATGAGCTTTCAGAGTATACCCTCTGACCTCTACAAAAAGAAGATCATTGAACAACAAACCTACTTGTCTCTTATTAAAAAAAAGGGGGAAAAAAGTCATGATAGAATAGGTACTACATTTAACAGACAAGTTCAAAGTACTCCTGAAACCCAGAAGTACTTTTGAGAGGCTACAAGAACTTTTCTGTCAGGAAGGGTTGAGAAAAATCTGAAAATAGATTGGCTTTCTTATTTCTTGTACAATTAGAGAAAGTGAAATTATTTCAATTTCTAATTTTCTTAGAGAAAAATGTATTTTCTATAGATATCTTAAACTGTATGCTTATCTAAAAGCACAGCTCTGTTTATCTTTTCTGTACTTCAACAGTCTGGAAAAGCATGATTCTCAACATGCAAATCCTTAATTCCAGTATCAACCAGTCTCAGTAGAATGTTACTCACCTAAGAAAGAGCAGGTGTACAAAGATTCATGCACTGAAGTACACTTTCTTTGTCATAGCCAATGTCTCCTTTAGCTGAATTTACACCTGTAATGCAGAGATGCAATTGGTCAGATCACTGTCATTTAAATTTCATTGACAGAACATTGCCGTTACTTGGGGATTATCCCCAAGAAATCTGGCTGAAGAATGGCAGAAAAAAACCTTTTTGCAGACTTGCTCATCTTCAATAATGAGTAAAATATTTAAGAAGGAACAGGAAAATTTCTCCTAGTAAAGGAGATGCAGAAATTGAGACTTTTCTTCCCATAAAGCCTTTTCTATCTATATAACAGCACTAATAGAGTTGTAGATCTAGTTACACTTCAAAGTAAAAATCACAAAGTCCTCTCCTGCTTGGAATAATCAAAAGATTCCAGATGATGGCAACAAGATTAGACAGCCTCTAACACTTCCTGGCTTCCTTTAAGTCATGTTCTTTTTGGCATTCATCTGCTCTTTTTCCATTTTATGGATCATGGGTAACCTATTCAGAAGTGCGAAGTGAGGTTTTTCTTGACACAGAGTATAGTTAAACTGTGGAACTCCTGATATGGAAGCTTGAATTTACCTATTGACACAGTGAATGGACACATTAATGGAAGAAGCGTCATTTCATGTCTATTAAATACAAAGATACAATCTTTGGCTCAGGAGGTTGTTCAATGACACATTACCAGGGATTGTGAGAAATTTGATGGAAGCATCATTACCTGACTTGTTTCTGTACTCATTGGCTGGTCACAGATCAAGACAGAATACAGGGCAAATGGGCCTCTGCTCTGACCAAGCACAGTCACACTTACCTTCTTGCAATACGTTTCCGCACAGACATCACATTGAGATCTTCACGGCAAAGCATTTCTGCATCATTTTCAAATACAAAGAGGATGAAACAGATGCTAGCATGCAGAAAAGCCTTTGTTTTAAATGAAAACAAGACAAAAGATATCGATTAGGAATGTGCAAAAATAACACCTCATGTAGTAAGGATACCTCTGTCAGTATGGACTACAGGGAAAGTCACTGCCTCTACCTGAAGCCTTTGCATGATGTAATATCAAAGATATAAAAAATGAAGATGAATTCTTTTGTAGCTTCAAGAGGTCCAAGCACCTCCATGAACCTAAGCAGACCATAGATGTGTTTGTTGAAGGAACTGGAGAGATTTGCAACCAGTATTAAGGAGTGGAATGAAAAAACTAGTATCACATCCTGTTCAGGCTGGTTCCCCAGCCTAAAAAATCTGGCACCCTCTGGGATGACCTTTGGCACCAGCTGGTTTATAGCTCAGACTCACACATCTGTCTCCAGAGCTGAACACCTCTTGGGCCTCACCTTGCCCTCCACCAGAAAGCACACACGCTCTGGATCCCAGCTGAACTGGATATTTTTCACTTCCAAATGATTTAAAAGGAGAGACAACCCTCTTTTAGGGCTTCTTTGGGTGAGATTCTTTCGCAGTTATGCTAGTTCTCTTTGCAGATTAATGATGTAAACTTGTTTGAGACACAGTATGAAACACATAGATTAATGATCCCCCAATACAGTATGATGCACAGGTACCTTTACTTCTGTGTCAGATGCAAACTGGCCTCAAAATAGATATGCTTTAAGCCAAAACATTTAAAGTCAAGAAAGTCTGAACTGCATAACCAATTTTGTAGCGTGTTTTGCTAGGAGTTATCTGATTATGAGGCAATATGGATATTGCAAATGCAACGTTTTCCTCCAACAACAAAAATAAAATGCAGACTCCACTAAATAAGAAATAGCAAGACTTTTCTGTCAATAATAAAAAAAAAATCTCTTTATCTAAAGGTAAGAAACAAAATTAAGTTTGGTGATGATACATTCCAATTAGAGGACTCCTTTTCTTTCTTGTCATGCTTAGCGTCTTGTTCTAGGATCCCTCTGTTGTGGTACTCCTGTTGCAAGAGAATTGTTTGTAGTTCAGGGCAAGAATGACATGTCTTTAATAAACAAACCTGGGAACTAATACAAATCCATGTTGACAAATGCTTGTCAAGAAGAAAACCAAAGAAACAAAATCAATACATGGCCTTGCATTAAATCACATTGTTTACAGATAGATATCTTGGAACTTGTTTGTTTGTTTGTTTACTAAATAGCTGTCCCTGATTAATTTAGCATAAACCACAGTTTGACTTTACAACAACAGAAGTTTTTTTTAAAAAAAGTTTACAGCCAACCTTTTCAAATATTCTGTCGTTTTTAAGGAAAAAAACATTCCTCCCAGCCTTCCTTATTCTGACACCATTTTACTTTAGAAGATCTCAAAGTACAAGTGAATACATGACACTTGCAGTGTCTCCAGTGTACACATTTTACGTTTGATTTATGACATTACTGTATAGGTGCACTTGACAGCTTTCAGATTGAAGCAGAGACAAGAGAGCTTTAAAGTGAGATGGGTTATCTGGGTAAATCTATCAAGGGTTCGTCCTGGGAGAACAAGGAGAGAGGCTTTGTAGAGCCCTGCTGTGTAGCAAGCCTCCATGCTGAGCACATCCCAAGCTCCCTGACAGTTGCGCTCAGCCTTCACTGTAATAACGAATAAAAGGGAGCTCCCTGTAGATTACAGATCTTCCGTGTTTTGACATTGACCTTAATACATAATTTAACCACAAAGCCTGAGAAGTGTGGAACAAGATAAGAAAAGACCACAGAACTGGCAAATAAAGTGATGTTCAATCAGAAATCATATTTGTTCCTGATAGTGGAGATGTGGGCATTAAAAGGGGAGACAGAGAGAGACACAGAGAGAGAGAGAGAGTGGGGAAGAGAGAGGGAAGAACAGTCTGGGTTATTTGAAGACTTATGGATCTCTCTTAAAGGACATGTGGTTGTCAAATAAAAGTTTGTCCTGGATTTGCAATAAGAAATAAAAAAAGTCAATGGTTATTAAATTTTCATAGACACTGGGTTGCTGCTTTTCTCAAAATACTGTAATGGCATTTTCCATGTTTGCCTCATGTTTGTGTTTTTGCTTTTAACTCACTGGACTGTGGAGGGGGCGGTACATAGAATTACCATAAAGATGTCTCTAGGCGTATATTTAGCCTAATCTTGTTTAATATCTGCCTATTCTAGACCTTATCTTGGGTTTCTGCATTAAAAGAAGCAATTGTTTGGATGCCGAGAGTTTATAGGTTTTGCTTCTTATTTACAGAGAACACTCAATGCACAAATGAAATGCACAGTGGGATGGGCTGCTTGCATGGCAATGGCATATTTTTACTTTAACAGAAGAAACTCATGCAAAGAAACAGGATTTTTTAACATAAAAGAGTGTGTCTGTGGATACTTTAAAATTAAGCACAATTCTTATGGGAAAATTATCAGGGATAAAATGATGCAAAAAAAGGGAAAAAAAGCAGCTTTTCAAATATCGTGAAGGAGGCAAAGAGTTGGAAAAAGTGACTTTCCATCCTTTGTTTTTATTTTGGTTTTTTTCATCTCTATTGGATAACATGTATGAGCAGCTAATCTTGCATTTTAGCTTCTAAATCTTTTTGTATGGCTCATGTCTCACCTCCTGTTCATATACTACAACATCTGGATGGTGATGGCTTTGAGGAAATTCCCACCAAGCATTGTTATTTTAAGTGTAAATTTTTAATAAATATTTACCTTTAATGAAATTTAAATTTAAATTTGAGTTTGATGTTGATGACAAAATTTAAATTTTATGCCTCTTTTTGGCTTGGGTTTTTATTTTTATTCCCAAATCCTTTGATTCCATCTTGGAAATACGTGCAGGCAGCTATGAAGTTTGGGTGGCTCTGTATGACATGAGTGTTCAAGCATAGGTACATATTTGGGCTAGTCTGAATACACCTATTTTGACTCTTAGAAAAAGGTCAAGCCATGAGAATAAAGAATTAAACATAAAAGACAATGCACTCTTTCATGTATCAAGCAGAATTTGTGTTTCTTTCATTTCCAAAAGCAAACAAGTGAGTAAGCCACTCTAAGGCAATTAGAGTACATTAGTATTTTCATTTGGGATCATTGTTGCATGCACACTTTGAAACAGCATGTTGAAGTATGTTTGGGGTTTTTTTCAAATACACGTGTTTATATCTAAAATAAAGTATCAGAAGTGCGATTCCTCAGAGCAGTCTGTGCATCAGAAAAAGCTCAAGTTCAGAATATGGTTTCAACTTAGCACAATCCAATGGTCCTAACACTATCACCGTCTCACCACAGCACTCCACTTTTGTATGAACAATACAGCACACCCCGCTGCACACTTCAAAGGGCTGCATACGATACTTCAGCCCTCTATCACCTGCTATGTTATTGAAGAACGTGATGACAGTTAAAGTCCCACAGCTACGTGGCAAGTCCTTCTCCGGGATAAACAGGCATGATTTAGTACTAAGGATTCTGATCTAAGTGAACTTCAGAGTGCTTCCACAGGGCTCGTTCAGACAATAGTTCACTACCTTCACAACAATTTTTATGGTTGAAAGAAAAAGGAAGAAATAAATGGAGAAAAACCCCAACTCCAACAGAAACATCTTATCTGCTTCTGGTCCACCTCTACAACTATCCATCACTGTGCTAATAGCAAATATGAGGCAAAGCCCTGTATCCATATGGAGAGAAGTGAGCGAAACAGAAAAATCTTTAAGAAATAACCCACGTAGATGATGTGAGGGAAGTGTTTTCTTACCTAGGAGAGGAGAGTAAACTATTATGTTCTGTTAAAAAAATGTTCTGCATAATGCCTAGCAGAAAGTTTGGCAAGACAATTGCAGAGAAAGGGAGAGACAAACTATTAGGTTTGTTCAAGTTACATGTAGTATATTAAATACTGGACCATTTGTTAGGGTCCAAATGTGCTAGCTTGTTTTTCAAATCTGCTGTTACAGATATTCATCATTTTTCATGGTCATTTTTGTTTGATTTATAAAATAATGCCGCCAGTTTCCAGGAAAATACATTTCTAAAAGTAGGAAGTTACAGGTGATGCCTGCTGTATAACATTGCCATAACAGCTGCAGCTCCAAGTTTAGTAGTTTGCCTGGCACACCAATCTGAGGATCTGCCTGTGCAATGCATCACAAAACAGGGTGTTAAGAGTCCAAGAAAGAGAACAAATGGTAAGAGGAACAGGGAAGTAAACCAGAGTGCTCTGGATTGGGCAAAAAATCCAGGGAAGTGTAATCTGGTGTGACATTTCCCCATCCTCATTAGGACTAACTTTCACAAACTGATGGAGACCTGGCAGGTCTGCCAATCTTTTGTGATTTCTTGTAGAGTTGTAAGGGCTGGAAATTCACTGATCAATCACAGGGTGGCTTATAGATGGGAGATGTTGCTTTCATCACATAGACACACAGTTAAAGTAATCCCCCAATTTCATCAGCAGACCACCAATTGAATCTATTTCATAGTTTAGCAAAACAAAACCAAAAGCTGAGCCAACTGGGGGTGCTCCTTGAGCACAAAAATAGAAATTTATTTTGCTCCCTCTAAAGAACCAGTGCCTGGAGTAGACAAAATTCTCCAATGTTTTAAAATTATGTGAATGGTGAAAAGCTGAGGGGACAGCTCAGGCAGATATGTAGAGGCTACATAAAAGCTGTAAAAGCAAATGAAACTGAAGAGGAACACTGTTTCATCTGAGTTTGGTGCATAGCAGCACCACATTTCTTATGACAGCAAAGTGAAAGAAAGGGACATCTGATCTTCAAAGTTCCATTAGTGGATAAAGCAAGCCTCTAGAAGGAATATTACTGATAATACAGATGGAACAATAGAATAATTTAGCACAGACTCAAAAGTGCCAAGCCAATCCTTGTAAATTTAGGGCAGGTAAAATTGCCCTTGTTCAAAACTATACACTTTGTAGTAGGAGAAAATTCTCTGAATGCTCAGGTTAAATGCTTGAGCCTATGTCTCTGGACACTAGTCAAATGAGTCTGTTGGAGGAATGTGGGAACATTTTAAAGGAAAGAACGAAAATAGCTTTTTCGGCTGATGTGAATGAATATAAAATAATATACGTGCCAATATCAAGAAAGGAAAACAAGTCATGCATTTGCAGAAACATACTGGAGCAGGTAGTGAAATGAATAAATAGTGTGCAAAGGCGAGCTGTGTATTTGCTAAACAAAGAAAGATGCTGCAAAGTCAAAAGAATGGCGAATAAAACAAAGCACAAATGGCCTCCATGTGATGCACAAATTAGGCCCAGGAGCACAAATGAAAGAAGTGAGAAAAACTGAAACATACTTGTTCAAAAGAAAATATAAAGTTGGAGGAGTCAAAGGTGAGACTGAAATCTGAAAGCAAGGGACAAATTCCAGCCCTGGCCAAGTGTGAAGTGTCACTGATGTTCAAAGGCACAAAGAGTAAAACAAGACGTTTTGGTAATGCACTAAAGAGAGCAAGTAGTCCATGGGCATAAACTTAGTCTCATCACTGGAATGTGTGCCAAAGCCCAGTAGATTCATAGCCCCATGAACAAACCTGAACCAGACATAAATGTGCCAATGCATGAAGTGAAGTGTGCTTGCAGAAAAAAGGGGTCACCTGGTGACATTCAAGGTACAGTTAATGGAAGATGCAGAATCTCTCACATGTGGCACTAATAAAAGTGCAGCAAAACATGACAACAGATGGCTTCATTCACAGGATCAGCAATAAAATATGCTTGTTCTTTGTAGCTGTGGAGAAAAATAGCAAAAAGGATTGGTCTTAGATTTTGCAGTGACCACAAGATGCTGAACAAGACCATTTAAAAAGGGAAACATTTCCATTTGCTCTCAAGGAACAAAATGCTTGCTGAGATGGCAGAAGCCGAGCTCTTCAGAAGATTAGATACAGAGAGAGGGTTTTGGCAGACTCCCCTGGACACTGAAAGCTTTGAAATTTGCTTTTAAATCACCATTTTTCAGATGCTGCTTCCTGAGATTGCCTTTTGGAATCCATTTAGCACCAGAAGAGTATTGCAGCAGAGCAATCCAAACACCAGGGCTGAAAATACATGTGAATGACATAGGAGTAAAGGGAAGCACAACTACTGAACATAAGGAAGGTGAAGAATACAACAGAATGTGGAAAATTGCAGAGAATACTGAAAATTGCAAGAGAAAAAAAACCTTAAACTGAACACCGCCAAATTCTCAAACTCAAGCTCATGAGAGTAATAGGCTACAAAAAAATGTTGCCTACCTCATCTGCATCAGAAGCCTCGAGGGCTATGACAGTGACACAGGACAGGTGTATGAGTGCATATTCCAAATAAAACACGCAACAGCCATGGAAAGTTTTGTGATTTTTGTCTAGAATCTAAAAACAAGACAGTAAGCATAGATCACTTTTTATGAAACACAAGAAAGGACATGGTGAAACAGTGTCAAGCAAGCTTACCTCCCATTTTTTTTCACAGGCTGAGAGGAGGCTGCGAACATGGAGGTCCTGCTAAGACACCGACTAGTAAGTGCAAGCAATCATGTGACCTAGAATGAGCTATAACGTCTATGACCACTACAAATACGTGAAACTCTGTGTTTACCCTGCATGTGGGATGAGTTATACAAGCAGTCCTATGTACCATAAGCAGAGAATGATAAATAGCATTTCTCATTCTTACACTGGATCATCTGGAGGTCAGTCACAAAAAGTACAAGAATAGTAGTTGCCACAGTAAGGTCAAATACAATTTAGGAAGGATGTTACCTTGCTACCAGTGATAGAACAAGAGGACACAGTCTTAAAATGCATCAGGGGAGATTTAGACTTGACATTAGGAGGAACTTTTTCACAGAGAGGGTGATCTCTCAGTGGAATGGGCTGCCCAAGGAGGTGGTGGAGTCACCGTCCCTAGAGGTGTTTAAGAAAAGGTTGGATGATGTACTTGGTGGCATGACCTAGATATTAGGGTAGTGTGTTATAGGTAGGATGGTGTGTTGGTAGCAGGATGGCAACAGGTTAGGTAACAGGTGATAAGTTGGACTCAATGATCTCTATGGTCTTTTCCAACCTTACTAATTCTGTGATTCTGTGATCGTGTGATTCATCAACAAGGAGACGTTGAAATGACTAGTCAAAAAAACATACTGATTAAACTGGACTTTATTCATAGATGACAACAGATGTCATAAATAGTGAACATAAATAAAGACTGGTTTAACTGCATCAAGTAGATGTTTCTAAGTTAGCCATTGATGTCTATTATTCATATGTTCCAGGTTCTAAAATCAGAAGTGAAACATGATTTATGTGGATAAGCATAGCATCTCTCAAGGCATATAACTAATTGAAAAGACCACAGGTTTAGCTGTGATCAAGTGTGTTATAACTGATGCATAAATGTTAAGAAAGGGAATGGTTATTATTGTGCTCCAGTTCACAAATTCTGAACTCCCAAATGTTTCTACAGCATATGCATTTTAACATAAGACATCAAAGGCTTGATGCACTCACTCACGTATAGGCTTCTTATTCCATTTAAGATGCACAGACATACCTGAAACATCCACAAGGAATGATACAGGACTTAAAGGAGACCTGTATATTACTACAGTAATATTTAAAGGAAACCTGTGTATTACTACAGTATGAACTGCAGGCCATGGTGGACACAGGGCATCTCAAATCCCATAGGTACCCATATGCATTGTAAAGACCTAGGTAAATCTTTAACTATAGATATCAGAAGCACACTACAACACACTCTGTGCATAAGGAAGGATTTGCTCAGGAAAAGAAACAAAGGGAAATCAGCCATACTAGTGAGCATAGATATCTGAGACAGAGAAACAAGCTTTAATCAAAGAACAATATATAACTGTGATTTTTGGCAAACAGCCTTGAGAAGGCAAAATGGAGACAGAACTATAACAGCCACCAGGTGTTTGCCACAGCCCAGAAATACAGACTTCAGCAAGATTACTGATATAAGAAAAAAAAGTAAAGATACATCACCTGGTTTACATTCTGGGATTCGAGCCAGTGAATAGACTTCTCAGACAAAGTTATCATCTTGGTACTGTGCTTATAGGGAAAACTTGCTTAGATTTTGGTATTTGGCTGATATCCTTCTTCTTTTTATTTTTTTTTTTCTTTTAATTAATGCTACAAGATCACCTGATGAAAGAGCTGGAGAATTCCCCTGATTAACTAGCCCAGGACAAGGCTGATACAGCACATACAGTGTGTAGGGATCTAGTGTTTAATGTGGTTTTGGCTATTGCTAGGGTGAAGGTGAGCATGATTTTGTCTTCAGGACATGAGGAACAGGCAATGAAGATCTTTAAGAACGTGTCTCTCTGGCCACTGGTACTTACCTATCAAGCCTGGGCCCAAAGTCACTTTTGTGCTTCCATCAGCCCTGACATTGAGACTAATTTGGGGAATAGTTAATTAATCTGAAGGTTTGTTCCTTGCAGTAATTTCTTTGAGTTCTTTTACTAATGCTGTGGTCAGTTCACATGGAAAACTGAAGAAACCTTTCACAGGTTTCTTCCTCACATTCTGTTTCCAGGTCAGTCTTAGGCCATCCAAAGCAGGTTTTGTTAGATCTGAAATGCTGCAACTGAGCTGTGCAGAAACGGGAGCTGCAGATGTGTAGTCCCAGGGAAAGACACCCTTCCTGTTCAGGAGGGTGGAGATTATGGTGACATGGGGATTTTTCCTGTGGGGCAAGGCACCAAATACATCTCTGGCACTTTGCAGATAACAATGAATTTGTGCTACCACAGAGGTGTAATTTCAAAATTGCTCTTGAATTACAAGTGTAAAGAAAGACGGACAAATACCACAAAATTTTCTTTATTTGCTTTTTCTTTTCTATTAGCTTGCACACAGCTGAACCAAATTATTTTATGTCCAGTAAAAGTCCTCTCCCATAAACATGCTGGTTATTTCCTTTCATATGACTTTTTTCCTTATGCTTTATGAACTTTTGAAAATGCAGGGCAAATAATTGCACTGTTGATAAAAACATATTGTAGGTAGTGGAGACTGCTGCACTAATGAAAAAAGAAAGAAAGAAATGGGTTTTTGGAGTAAGAAAGCCTGGGGAAAATGAAAATCCTCTTTGAAACTTCCATGGTAGTTTTGCTTGAGCGCAGACTGTGGACTCATGAGCTCTGTGAGTGGACAGGCATGCCCATATAATCTTTATGACATGTGCATGTAATTTAATAGGATGGTTGCAAACAAAATTCCCAGGCTGGAACATCATTGTCTTAAATGAAACTGAAGTCCCAACTTAGACCAAAATCCATCCTTTGCTACCCCGATGAAGGATCAAAAGCTTTGGAGGAAGTTTCCCTGTTTCTTTTGTGTACATCTACAAGGTGAAAAGGATATTAACTCGGGTCTCTAAGCATCTCACCTGCTGTCTGGAATTTAGGGTCCAGGACAAACAACATTTTGCCTTGTGTCACAATCTCTTCAGTTGAAACTTAGGTAGGATGGGTGACTTTCTGTGTGTGGAAGAGGAATGCATGGATTCAGAAAACTGGTGAGAGGGATGACAGTCTTTCTAATGTCCCTCAATATATTTTTCGTAAGTAACAAATTCCCTTCTACTATAAAAAAATAGTTCAACCAATTTGATAACATGTTCAATTGAAAAAATTTGTTAAGAGGAGGAAACCTTTTGGGTCCCAATTACTGTTAATTTGTAATCCAGTGAGGTCAAGTACCTGATTAAATATTTATATAGGAGAAAGGTCATTGTCTTTTGTGATCTTCTATGCCCTGTGTTAATTTTCCGTCAGAAGCAATGAGTTCCTTTTGGAGATCACTTTATCAGAGAAAGTAAGCCTTGCTCTTGGCCTCAGAAAAGGGAATGGTTGGGTTTTGATGTCAAGCAGCTGAAATCAATCTTTTGCAGTTCATTTTTAGCTCAAGTTTTTCGAGGCAATTTATGTAGTGATTTTAAGCTTCTCAGCATCTGAATGTTCATCTTGAGACCTCTGAAAGGCTCTAGACTTTAAGGAAATGAAGAGTATCTGACCTCTGGAAGCTGGGACACTTTAAAGAGGTCTCTGCTGGACAAGTGTCATATGGAAGCCGTCCAAAATCACTAGTGACTTTTGAAAATCTTGTACTCAAAGGACACAAAACTACTACACAGTATTATTATTTTTTAACTATTGTAAGTTGTTTTGTAATTTAAACCCTGACCATATCAGTCTCGGTAGTATCTGATGAGCAACTAACTGTCCAGGTGGTACTCAGGCAAAACCAGCTGGAACTGGCAGAAATTTGTCAGAATTTGTAGTTTTCATACTGTATGTATGGAGTGGCAAACCACCCTGTCTGCTCCTCCAGCTAGAATGATGGGACAGATGGAGAAGAGTCACAGTTTCCCTCTGAAACACTTCCTATGGCACTGCACTCAGGACGTGAGGCCTTGAGGTGAACCCAACAACTCTCACGGTGTAGCCAGGTGTTCCAAGTGCTTTTTAGGGTGATCTCTGCTAGTGGCAGCCTTTGGCACCGTGATGTGGGACATAGTTTCTGTGGGAAACCTCCTTTGTCATTCTCATTCTCATATTAAAACTAATATACGTATTTTTCTCCATACCTGCTGGAAACTTTTTTTGCCTTGTGTGTATGTTTGCTCATGTTTACCTGGATGTATTTTAATTCTTCTCTTCTACTACATTTTAATTTTCTATGCATCTCTGTAATGCTGCTATGCACAATCACACATTTGAAATGTACATCCAAGCCAAAGGTTCTACACAACAATAGAGCAAAGGCAAAAATCTTAGTGAACTTGGAAGCCACAGGAAGAATTTAGGGCAAACACAGTGCCGAATCACAGCAACAATTATAGTTTCTATAGGTAGGTCATAACCAGTTACATCATGTATCATACAAAAAATCCTCTGTGAGTATAGAGAATTATGGAGTTTTGTGTTTATGATGCATCTTTTTAGCTGGGAAAAATCTGTATGGAGCAATTCATGAGTGCCACTGGAGCTGTACACTGCTGTAAGGACATGCAGGCATTCTGAATTAATGCTGTTGGAATGATCCAGTTGGGTAGAACTTGGACTGGTAACTATGCTTTATTGTATGGTCATTTTTTCCCTTTATAACCCATGATTAATTAGTGCCTGAATTAAGTGTGTTTGGCCAGTGAATACTGAGCAGTACTGTGAGAAAGATATGACATCCACCTATTTGCACTAACTTTTTTCTCCCTTGTTGATATGTACTCCCACTGCTAATAACCTGGAGACTGAAGGTCACCAGATG
This sequence comes from Pitta sordida, assembly GCA_013390025.1. Taxonomy (NCBI): domain Eukaryota; kingdom Metazoa; phylum Chordata; class Aves; order Passeriformes; family Pittidae; genus Pitta; species Pitta sordida. Next base: position 401,387 of record WEKX01014281.1, read on the forward strand.
AAGCAGGTAGCTGTATCCTTAGGAAGGTAGTGTTCCCACCATGCTGCCCTTTCTTGAAGAGTAACTGTAGAATTGACAGAACATTTGCTGTCATAACGCTGTACTTTTCTCTTGTTTGTCAGGTTTGAAATGTGGTATCTTGGAAGAAGTGGTTATTGGTCCCTCCCTGTTTTTATAAAATTGAGTGGAACTGGTAGGCTTAATTTTTTAATCTGGTATTACATAGTCAAACATGAACTAGAAACCTAGGTTCCTATTTTACTCAGTGGGCAGAATTAGGCAATTAAAAATCAATTTATTTTAAATTTGAATGTTTAATGGAGAGCGAAAATCCTTGCTGGAAAAATTGTATCTGTTCTTTTCCCAGAGCATGTAGAGTTGAAGGCCAGGAAGTAATCATCTTGTCTAGCCTTTAGTATTATCACAAACCATTACATATCCCAAATTACATATATAGAACCCAAAAAACTTGTACTCTGGTGAAAGAATATTTTCATAAAGCCAACCAGTCTTACATGGCAGAAGTCCAAAAATGTAAAAGATTCCTACTATTTCTAGTAGTACAGAATTACCAATAATTTCCATCCTGTAGCATAAAACCCAGATTTATTTATTCTGATCTGAATCCCCTGTCTTAAGCTTTTGGGTTCTTGCTGTACTTCTCTCCTAGAATTTTTCACTGCATTTACTATATGAGAAGATGTTACTGAAATCACAGTAACCTCTCAGTCTTGTTTCAATAAAACAAATATACTGAGCTCCTAGGGTGTCTCATTACAAAGCATTTTCTTTAGCTTTTGGGATGCTTTCTTCACATTTTCCATTTTTTTCCATTTCCTTCTTAGAACATGGACATCACTGTCATAAACCCTCCGTAGTTCTTGCATTCCCTGTTTAAGCATAAAATGGCTGTTCTTTTTTGCTGCTGTAAGACACTTTGAATTCCTGTTCAGCTGTACTCACACTGGAGCTTGTTTATTTTAATTTATCTGCAGACATTTCTGTGTAATATTCTGTAGTTACATGATAAATTATGACCACAAAACTTCAGGGTAAGTGCCTCCTAGATCATTCTATATAACATAAGAGGTCCAATAGCTTTTGCTACAGTCCCAGCAGAAAGACCTTAAATACTGAATGTACAATGACATTCTTCCAAAATCTATCAAATCTGGGTATTAACGCAGTGACAGACATCTACAGAGTGACACTAGCCAAATAATTTGACTCACTGTGTTGCATTAGATTTTTGTGCATGTCAACAGTCTGTGTTGTGACGAGCCAAAACACTAAGGGAAACAGAGCTCTTCCAAAAATGACAATTTAAGCCCATTTTAATTCCTTTATTTCACTAAGCTTAAGGGTTAGCAGCTGAGAATCCAGCTTACCCCTTCAATAAAACTGTTGCTTTCAGCCAAGGAATTTGGAGTATGTCTTAATGGAGTAAATTAATTACGTAGTAAAGAACTTGTTAGCTTTTGAAGCCAAACTGCAGACTCCTTCTAAAAGAGTGCACTTTCTAAAATAGAATATGTATTACAGAGCACATTCTTATTCTGAAGTGCAGAGAATACCAAGTTGGATTCAGAACTGTGGGCTGCAAAACTGTATTTTCCTACTCGTGTTCTAGCCCAAGGAAGGATTTTCTACTGTCATTTTACTATTTCTTCCTGGCTATTTTTTTTACTTGTAGAATTTGGAAGAGAGAAATATTGTATTTGCTCACTGTCTCATAATATCAGCATTACTAGAACTGGATTAGGAGATGCAGGAAGTCCTTGACACAACAGAACACTAAACTTGAAGAAAACTTGGACTGCAATCTGCTAGGAGCAGGGCTGTTTTTGCTGGTCCATACAGTGACTTTTAGAGTGGCATTCTTGCCCATGACAAAAAGCTCCCAGGTGCTCAAGTAATAAAACTGAAAAATATGCAAATAGTCTCCTTGAAGATCCAGTGCTTTGACGGATCAGGGCCACGACTCAGCAGATGAATGATGTTGGCTCACAACAGCTGAACAAGCCCTATTGTTTTAGGAAGCTGTCATCTTGTGCTCCAAATTCTAATCCTTCATTAAAAATAGCCTCTAGCATATAATTGCAAAAATAGCCTTCCCCACTTGGACTGACAGCAAATTGATGCTGTGTTGCCTCTAGCTTCTGTAATAACTGGAGACAGCAGCTCAGAATGGCCTATATTCAGTCCTTTCACTTCAGTGTCTTGTTGACTCTGAAGCCTAATGATGACTGTCTCAGAGTTCGTACTCTTATTTAACTGATGATCAAATATGCAAGAAACAAGAAAAATGATCAACAGGGATTAGTGCCTTTAGAGCATTCAAAACTTAAAGTATATGTTTGCTGTTTCCCATGTGATCCTTTACCTCAAAACATGGCAAAACATGTCTTCTTGTGAGACATAATGTATCTCCATGATAAATTCTGTATTTCAGGAAAAAGTATATTTGTTACTATGGAGGACATTAGAACTTGTTCTTAAACAGTCACAGGTTTTTGTTCCTGTTTTTTATGTCTGTAAGAATGTAACTTTGGGTAATTTCTAGTTTATCATGTTTACAATAAAAAAAGATATGTATTTGCTGAGAGTGTCTTGAGTTTAAGTTCTCTATTTCATCTTCTAACCAGAAATGTGCATGATATGCTGTCATGAACTACTAATTTTTTTCCCCACTCAATTTGTAGGTGGAAGACCTATGGAATGAACTGAGTAAAATACATAAATAAAATAAACAATATCCAAGACAAGACTAATTATACTGCAGCCAGTTGAGAATTTTTTTTTTCAACATCAGGTCGAAAACATCTGCAGCATTGGTCTAAGAGCAGGTGCAGCATTCAGGAACAAGAGTATTAGAGATGCAGATGGACAATGTGTGTAGAGGGTTTGGGGAAAACTTTTGTGAATCTGGAAGTTAAATTAATAGATGCCAAGGTAGCCCAGGGAATTAAAGGATGATCATCTCCTGAGGATCCCTCTTAAATTTGTTGATTATGTGTGAATGAAGGGGACATTTTGAAACCTGGATAACACTTAACAAGGACTAAAGAAAATATTTTGATCTGGAACACTACAAATAAAGCCAGTCACTGTTCCTATGCAAACCTTTTAGCCATGCGCTGGGTTTGCTGTGGCTGTTTTTCTTCTGGTAGTGGGGTGGGGGGGAGCTACCTATGGAGGAGGGTTTTCTTCGAGAAGCTGCTCAAAGCCTCCCTCATATCTGGCAGAGGTAATGCCAGCCAGGTCCCAGCTGGGCCCGCTGCCGGCCAAGGCCAGGCCAATCAGGAGAGACAGAGATGCCTCNGGTAGGGGGAAGACCCTATGGAATGCAGGGAGCAAGGCCTCCTCCCCTGAGCAGCGGCAGAGAAACACCAATTGCCTGGCTTTCCCCTACCCCTGTTCCCCCCTCTGTCTCCTGGAGGAAAAAGGAAATGTGGTATCTGTTGTAAGAGACGGAGGGGTGGGGAAGAAGATTGCCTTTAAGATGATACTTCTCATGTTAAGCTCTGATCTTGTTAGGAATAAATCTTTTACATCCCCACTTGGAGCTGATTTTGCCTGTGACATTAGAAGATTTCTAACAGTCTTCATTCCTGTGGTAGCAAAAACCCTTGTCATGGCTTTGGTGTCAGTGGTTTCTTTTTACATGTATACAGAGGAAAAGTTTAAAGTTTTAACCGTTTTTTTTCTTTCCATCTTTCTTTCCCCCTCCCCTCCCCCCGGAATGAGAGGAGATTTAACACACATGTACCTGGTTTTCTTTGTGAGGTTTTTTTTCTATTTTCTCCCGAGATTGGGGTTGGGGCAGTGGCGCAGTGGTGCGGCTCTCCCCACTCATGGGCTTTTCCTCCCCCAGCCCCTCTCGCTGCCGCTGGAGTGGTCCTGGCCATGAGAGTGCACACGAGAGGTGGTGCTGGTGCCAGGGGCATGGAAGCGGCGTGCGGGGGGTCCCGGAGTGCCGATCCAACACCTACCCGGTTCCCTGCTGGGGCCTAGGGGCAGCCGTGTGGGGGTCTGGAGGTCGCCTTGATGATGAAATAAAACACTGGCTCTCCTGGAAGACAGATGGGATCAATAGCTTGGAGCCATACCTCATTGGACAGAGAGAGACACTATCTGAGGAGGGACTGGGGAACCTATTAAAAGCTACAGCGCGAAAGCGACCGCTCTCTTGCCCTTGCCGGAATCGCCTGCTGCTCTGCTGCTTCTGCATCTCGCTCCTGCTGCTGTTTTCTCCCAGCTGCATCATCCGTTGCTCCTCACTAAAGCCCTTCCCTGATGATAGCCAGACATCGCTACTATTTTCATCCGTATTTTGCCATTGTTGGGATTGTTCTTTTGGGTATTGTTGTTTCGGTAAGGGATACCCTGTTTGTGTGGGTGGTTTTGGGGAGTGGTTGGGATACTTCCTTGTTTTTGCCAGTGTTAGTTTGATTCATACACATACCTTTTTCGTACATTCCCATAAATATATATGTATATAAATATATATATAATTATATATGTATATTTCTCTCGTTAAGATCGGTGTTTTTTCTTAACGGTCTCTTGTCCATTTTTCTTTGAAAACGATCCCAATAGTGTTTTTTTTCCTTTTCCTCTCTCCTCCTNCCTGGAAGACAGATGGGATCAATAGCTCGGAGCTATACCTCATTGGACAGAGAGAGACACTACCGGAGGAGGGACTGGGGAACCTATTAAAAGCTACAGCGTGAAAGCGACCACTCTCTTGCCCTTGCCGGAATCGCCTGCTGCTCTGCNAAGTGTTCTAACAAGAAAACTGAATTAATGTTAGTCTTCTGTGAGAATATCTTCTTGAACAACCTTAATGAATATATGAGATGAGCCAACTATGAAACTCCTAGTTTTTCTCTCTCCTGTGAAATCCTCTAGCTGTTTGCTAATTTGCTAAAGACTCTCCAGAACACAGTCTTCTGTGACACAGATGGTATCAGGGATTGCATAAATCCTGCAATGTCACAGAATGATACGTTCTGTGATATATTCTGTAAAATAGAAAATGCCAGTTAATTTCAAAGGTAGGATGAGGAAGAAAGTTTTGGGGGTGTGGTTGTTTTTTATTTGTGTGCTTAGGGNGTGAATTAATGTTAGGCTTCTGTGAGAATATCTTCTTGAACCACCTTAATGAATATACGAGATGAGCCAACTGAGTATGAAACTCCTGGTTTTTCTCTCTCCTGTGAAATCCTCTAGCTGTTTGCTAATTTGCTAAAGACTCTCCAGAACACAGTCTTCTGTGACACAGATGGTATCAGGGATTGCATAAATCCTGCAATGTCACAGAATGACACGTTCTGTGATATATTCTGTAAAATAGAAAATGCCAGTTAATTTCAAAGGTAGGATGAGGAAGAAAGTTTTGGGGGTGTGGTTGTTTTTTATTTGTGTGCTTAGGGGTTTTTTTGTGAAATAAATGCTTCTTGATGAATACTTCTTGCTACTCGAAACTCCTGGTTACTTGAGGCAAACAGAATATAATCTGGGGATTGAGTCCATTTTTCTATAATCTCTGCAGGATTTGGAAATAACAGAATTTTACCTTGATACTATGAAGGCTATTAAACAGAAATATTTTGGAATATTCAAACGTTTCCCATTTGCTCTAGTGGAAGTCCAAGGAGAAACACCTATGGATTGTAAAGGAGATTAAAATAGCTATTACAAAAGAATTTGTTTTATGTGGTTTATAGTTTATTTTGCTGAAGCACTTCTGTAAGATACCGATAGTCTTCTTTTCAGGTAGATTTTGAGTTGCCATATTTATAACAATGTGCTGTTATTTTAGTTGTGAATTTCTGTTCACCAGAGTGATAACAAACATACGATTTGCTTTCCTGCCTCTACAGAGCTGGAGGCGGGTTTTCACCTTGTCCTAGTTAGACCAGTCATTGATACAATGTAGAGGCAATCATTAAATACAGATGTATACAGACACTCTTATAGTTTTAACTGTATTAGGCTTTTCTTGGGCAAGTAAAGAAATGCCAGAGGAGATTGTCTAAATGCATACTGACACTTTCAAGAATCAGATACTCCCCTAAATATGTCTGACAAACTAAGTAAGTATTAATTACCTAATTCAATGTAGCTTGGCTGATCTGTTTATCAGACAGAAATTTTGTATATCATGCGTGTCTTTTATTATTGTTGCATGTCAAACTGAGGTGGGATTTGCCTCAGTGTTTGAAGACTTGTTTCAAAAGAACATAGCTAAAGTTTGCAAGAGAATTATTTTTGTAACATTTTCCCACAAGGCTGGCTTGTCAGACTTATCAAGGCACTTTATGCTCTCTCTTATAATGTAATATTTAATACCTTTGTTTTTTGCATTTGGTTTCCTTGGTACCATTACAGTAGGACATGAAGAAAAGGTAGATACAAAAGTGTAAGTGTTGCTTTATCAGTTAATCTGCCGAACTATACACAACCAGCTGGATAACTAAAGAGTAGGGCCCAGATCCTCTAGGCATCTACCAGGGCACTTCTTTTTGTCCATGTGGGTAATTCCACCCATGTATTCTCACCCAGCAAGAAAACATTTTCCACTTTGTTGCATGGATAAGCACAGCGTAGCCCACAAAAGACTTCCTATGGCAATTTCTTCCATTGCTTTTACACCAAAAGGTGTTTGAAGGAGTAGGGCTCAAATGTGAGGTATGTATGCCTGAGAATCAGCCAAACAATGGCAAATGCAACGGGTCTGTGGTTTGGGCTTATTGTAGCATTTAGGAACCTGCTGAATTAATTTCAAAAATAATGTTTCATTTCTGTGGCTGCTTGGAAATCTTGAATTCTGTCCCTATCCTGAGTTTTTGGATTGCTAAATGTAATGCAGACTGCAAGGGGAACTTATCGGAACTAGAACTTCTTAGTCCCCAGAAGCCAAGAGAACATAATTCACATTCCCAAAATACAAGGACTTAAAATAGAATGTTGTCAGGTGTAAGGGCTTATGTCCTGGCTATTTTCAACTTTAGTGAGAGGTTCTCCTCCTGAATTTGTAGACTGTAGGTAAATTTAGACTTCTACCTCTGGCAACACTAAAATGCAAGCCTTTCCTCTTCATGCTCCTTCCCACTGGCAGTCCACTGGAATTTCACTGAGTCTCACCTTCATCCTCCTTAAACTGAGAAATGTGCTTCGCTTGGACCTTTCCTAACTTCTTCATTTTTCCTTCTTCTGAGACTTTTGAATCTAACCCAGTAATGTTGTTCCAAAAAGGTTTTTCAGTCCTCTTCCTATTATTTCCTACTTTATGTATTTACTCCTCAGTCTTCCTTGTCCCCTATTTTTTCAGTTCTCCATAGGTAAACAAAATTAGGAGGGACTCCTCTCTTACTCACTTTTATTCTTTGCTCCCTTCCCACCCCAGCAGTTACCTCTGCTAGAAGCAACACCTCTTGAGGTAACCAAAAGAGAGACAGAGGAAGTGGGAGATGACAGTAATTTTCATAAACAATCCTTGAAGAAAAGCCAGGCATTTTGTGTTGATTTCAAAGCCCTTTGTTACCAGAGAACATTATTTTGCATTCCCAAATGTTCGTCCTCTTAGTAGCATTCAGCATCAGATCTGAACAGTATTTTGAAATGCCCATAATTTTTGCTGAATTAGCATATATTTTTTTAATGCGAATGAGAACATACACAATCTTTCCATATGTTTAACTGCTGCCACCTTCTCGATGTCTAGTTGAACTTTATAGGTCCTACAGAGGTAGTTTCATCCAGCCAAAGCTTGCACAAGATGCACCTGACTTTAGGTTTACTTTCTCTGGCTTTTCTATAATTTCCAGCCTCAAGAAGCAACCTGTACTGAACTTGCTCTGAATGCGAGATGTGATACTTTAGCACAGGTGATATGGCAAACTCAAAAGGCAGAAACAATCAAACAAAACCAATAGTGAACTACCCAGGGTCAAAAACAGATAGGAAACAAATAATTGACTTTCAACTCCTGTCAAAGAGAATAGTGGTCAGTGCCTTCTTGAAGTACATAAGAACTGCTTGTGTTTTTATTCTCTCACAGTAATATTCCTGGATTTTATTTCTATTGTTCAAAAGAGCTAATGAGCTTTGGCATACCTGTCACACAAATTACATGCTCTCATTAGCCACATTCTCAGAGGTGTTAAGCACATGAAAATACCAGTATTAAGGGTACAAGTTACTAACCAGTCTTGAAATCTGAGTTGCAAGAGGCAGAAAATTTTCTTTCTTACCAGCACTTGTTTGACTAAACAGTGTTTCTGGCCATATATGCTCTGCACAGGGAAACTACTATAGTGTTTTCAATATTGTTTCTGAAATGGTTTTATGATTTGTGGCTTCCAGAAAAACATATTCCAGTAAAATAACTTTGACACTTGCTTCACCTGGTTACTCAAAATATTAACATCTCTGTTGAGTGAAGGTATGGCAAGCACATTGAGGACATAGTAATCTTGGGCACTTCCTCTTTCATCACAGACAACTGACAGAGAAATTGTTCCAGCTAATTTCTTTTTTCCCCCGGCAACATGGTAATCAAAGACTTTAGGGAGATACTCAGTACGCAACCATTGAGATGTTGGCATGACCCCAGGAGATTTTAGGTTTGCTTCAAGTTAGTAATACAGACTTGGGTTATCAAGATCACTGAGTACCACATTAACACATGTAAATGCTCCCACCATCTTAAAAAAAAAATAGGCTCACTGAATTGTTTTGGTTCTAAACAGTTAACTGCATTCCTGTGGAGCACACAAGAACAAAATCAGGCTCTCTCTTTGTGATGTGCCCTGTGGCTCAGGGATTGCTGATGATGGACAGCCTTTCTTCCAGGACGGCAGTGCTGGCACACTTGGGGAAAGTGCCACCACCAAAAATTTTAAATGGCATTTTATAGGGAAAAGATAGAAACCACTTGGAAATGTTTCTAAATCTTCTTTTTGTCTGTCTCACCACAGTGTGTACAGTGGCTCTGGTTTTAAGGCCTGTCCTTTTCTCAGGGCACCTGACATTTTTGGAAGTGGGGAAACAGGAGAAAAACCAAGAGCTGCTCCTGTTTCCCCTTCTTCCCACCTGCACAAAGAGTACTTTAACAGTACATTGCCCACTTTTTAGAGAAATTGGGAGTGACTCTCCTTCCTAAAGTCCGTGGCTCTTTCTTGTACCCCTCATATCCACCCTGGGTTCAGGCAGTCCTTCAGGGAGTGGTGAAATGGACGATCCTTTGGCCAGGGAAGGACAGAGCTCTGGAGATGAACTGGCATGGTTTATCTTCAAGAGTTTCAGGCCTCCTCTCTCATATGCTCCCTGAAGATTTTCCCCTCTGCTTTCCACAGCTGGGAAGGGGTGATGGAGCCCAACAATGATCTAGGTCCTGACTGGACAGAGCTGCCCAGGTGTGGTGGGAGGTGTGGGGAGAGCTGGCCCGTGATGCAGCATGCCACTGGTTTCTGTCTCTTTCTTGGCAGCATCACTTGTCTAGGTCAGTATAAATACATGAAAAAGGGGCTGATATCGGGGAAAACACTGGCTGCAATATTGCTGTGGGGCAGCACTAGGAAGCACACAAGGGTTCTGCCTGCTTTTGGAAGGCATCACCTCCTGGACCAAGTGGCTGTCTCCCTCAGGGACCCCCAGTGACACCAGAGCAGGCAGTGACCAATGAGTGAAGGGGGAATGGTGGGAAAGATGGAAGGATGGGACATGAGGTGTGGCAGGACGCAAAAACCCTCATGCACTCCGTGGCTGTCTGGTTACGTCTATTTCTGGTTGGGACCACATGGATAATACAAGTACCAGATGAGCGAACACTTATAGATTTCCTTAGGATTTAAGGGTTAGTTAAGTATGCCCTTCTAAAAAAAAAAAAAAGAAAAAGTTTTCTCACTTTTTTGATACAGTACTTCTGTTATCATGATATTAATAATTTTGAGGACACTGTGGAAGACTGTACTAAGCTGTTACCATGTCAATTACACAGAGCTATATTTTTGTGCTCATTATTATTCTTGGATGTCTCTAATTTACATCTAAATGTACTGACTAATTTTGATTCAATCATGTCAAAAATGATAGGTCATGTGTGGGAGGAGATGACAGTCCTACCATCAGGAATTGCCAGAATGTGAATTCCTCGGGGCAATGATTTAATGCCCAAGTCAAGCAGTGCTGTCAGAATTGGAGGCCAAATTATGACACATTATGCTGTACTATGGACTTGCACATACAATACATATGAAAAAAGTGACTGAGATTGGAGTTATTAAACTATGCTTTAACTGCTGCTACATTTTCCTTCTCACTCTCACTCTCTCTTCCCCCACCATCTTTTTTCCCCCCCTGCTCACTGCATTTGTTCAGAGGTACTAAAAATGGTACAGATATCTCTTCTGTAACAACCAACATCTCAAACTATTCTGAACAGCAGCCTGTGATTAAAGCAGGTGATAAAATAATGACACTTGATATACATTTCTGCTTAGCCTTTCTTTAAATCATTTACACTTTTTTAGCAAGCTTTATGTCAACTGGATATTCTGTGAAAGGGCAGGGGTACTCGTTCCATTGTGCTTTTTTCCCCGGATATTTTTTTTAATAAAGGAATCCACTGTCTCTGGATAAACCCGCTGAATAACCTTCAGCTGAGCAATTCACGGGAACTAATTTGCATGTTGGATAACTCACTCTAATTATTTCATCCTATTTGCCTTTTTTAGCTTAAGGAGATTTATCTGTCAGAAGTGAGACTTTTTTTTTTTTTTATGTTTGCTTTTCTACTTGGCCTTTAATACTGTGAGAGAAGGTACAGATCTGTTTACTGTGTGGACACTGTATGCACAGTTCATTGGACATTCTTGTGAATCAGTGCTGTGATTAAGATCTTAAAACACTTGCTTAGAGTCACTGTGAAGCTGTTGAATGTGATGACCTCGTATTTTCATATCACTATTATATATGTTCATCTATTATAGTCCTAAGACAATGCAATAAGAAACTTACTATGATATAATTGATAGTTGAAACAAAGTAATTGTGCTTTTAAAACTATATAGAATGACTTTATAAAAAACCCTTGATATTTCAGATAATTTGTTTGAGAAGTTTTGCTAATTGATTTCATTGGCACAGGCATGAATAATTTTAACAGTTCACATCTCAGTTTTGAAATGTTTAAATAAGATCCTTTGGATTTTTTTGAGATACAGGAGATGAATGAAAGGGAAATAATTTTTTACTGTCACAAACAGAACATTTTAGATGTTGCTTGAGAACAGGGCTCTAATAAAAACAGCTGACATTGAAGCCAGTCAGGTGAGAATTGACACTGGGAGGAAAGGGCATTGCTTGATTAGGAAAAGATTGGTTTGATTGTCAGCAGGTTTGGATTGTTTGGATGAAATGCAGTGACATTTACAGAGAAGGTTTGGAATCCTGTTTATAAACCCTTAGGCTTAATGTTCACAGAGCCCCAAATCCTGAGAAGTAAGTCTCTTCCGAAGCAGATCTGCCTTGCTGCAGGAATGTGGTTTGTGTTCTTTCCTCGGATACATTAAAACTCCCTGGGTACATTAAAACTAATAGTGTCTCAACTTTCTCAGTTGGGCTGGAGCTGAATGCTAGCCTGGCAACTATCTCCATGTCTGATGTGGTGGTGGCCACTTGTAGCTCCAAATACCCAACCATGCCCTGCAAGTGTGAGAGGTTTCCAAAACGGCTTTTGTACTCCGTGTGTTGTCCTAACAGCTGTTCCTTATGTCCTGTGAGGCCGTGGGGAAAAAACCCAGCAGGATGGATGGACTGTGTGGGCCAGCTGAATTGATCAACCTAATTTACATTATTGTAATGCAAGTGACAATTTTTGTTACACTGTGAGTAGAGTGTATTACACCTACTCTCACAAAGGTGTGATGAGTGCCCAATGTGTTAAACAGAAAGGTCCCTCCAACTTCTGGGAGAGTTCTCAGGCAGTTGGGATGGTTCCCAAAGCCCCAGGAATTTTATGTGGTTGCTGATGTCTGAGCCAAAGCTGCAGTGCTGGGTACTCCGAAGGACGGTACAGACAGCAGTAGGAATGAAAAATCCAATCCAGTCAAGTTCCTATTTCCCAGGGGCCAATCTGGGGAAAGAGAGGTCGAATGTGTAAGGACTTGGATGGAAATGAGTAAGACATTGTATGGACTGAGTTGGATGTTGCAATTGTGAGAGGCAACAAGGAAGGTCTGTGGATCTGATTTCACTTCTGCAGGCATGCAATTGAAATTCCTCCTTGCACTGACATAGTGTAGAAATGATCTGCAGCCCAGTGGATTTCATACTTCAGTCTGCGTTTCCCTGAATGTGGAGATTCCTATCCCCGATAATTAAACTTCAAAGCTAACACCCTGTTAAATCAATAGAGCTATTATTTCAGTCTGTTTGGTCACAGCCGGTTGACATTTGAAGGTGTTAAAGAGGGGTATAAACTCCACTGTTTTCAAACAAAAGCAGTGTTTTAAAAAATATAGTGAAATCATCAGGAATATCTTCATCTCATTATGTCTATGTGTCTGAATATCTCTTTTCAGTCCTTAAGAAAAATATGAACTAAGCTAGTTTTTCTGACTTCTACTTGCCATTGGCTGACTGAAAAGCCAGGACTAGCAGTCTCATTTCAGTTGCAGAAGAAAGTGAAGAGCTGGAAAGGCAGAAAGACATAAAGACACAATGCATAAGATGTCTTGCCATTTTGCCGGTACCTGAAAGAAATGTTTTTATATCATACCCATATAAATTTGCATGATTTTGTACAAAATTATTTTTTGATTTCTATTTGTGAGCCTACATTAGAAAGGCAGTTTCTTCCTTTGGATGCTGGAGCTCTGGAAAAAACTGAAATTGTGCATATGAAACTGTGTCAAGTATTATGTCATTTCATTTTTGCCAATCAGCTTTAATCCCATTAGTTCCTGATTTTCCCAGAGATTTTGTTTTTTTTCAAACAAAGTTTGCTCTATTTCATATAAAGTGAGACTTCTTAAGTAAGCCAGTCACTGGCTAACTGTCGTGGTTTGACCCTGGCTGGATCCCAGAGACCCACCCCAACTTCTCCTGAAGGAGAGAAAATGGAGAATAAACCTGGTTACAGGCAAAAACAAGGCAAAACTACAAGTAAAGAACATAAAGGGTTTATTTTCTAACTAACAAGCTCAGAACTGCAAGGGAAGCATCATTTAGAAGGCAACCTTTCTCCCCCCACCCCTCCTTCTCTTACAATAGATGTAATATTCCCTTTTCCACCAGGAGAAAAAGGGGGAACATAGGGTAGGGGTAAACCAGGTTGGTATTTCTGACCAGATCCAGGGTAGGAACCATCTCTCTGCCCTTCCATAAAGTTCTCTCTCTCTCACAAGAGGGAAAGGTCTTTCATGACCCCTCCCAAGTGAGATCTCGACCTGAGGACGACAGTTCTTCTGAAAAATTCTCTGTTGTCCAGAAGTCACAGCCAGGATTGCAGCTTTTAAGTACTG